>OZ038475.1:25236661-25284161 GCA_964036315.1 Acanthosepion esculentum | reverse complement strand
TATATATATATATATATATATATATATATATACCTGTGAACTCGTAGGTATCCACACTCTGGATCTATCGATTGCTTAATCTCTCTGTCAAATAGTAGACTTCCTACTCGTTTCCCTGGTAATTTTTGACGGACACGCTTCTTTACTCCACATGTTGCTTACCTGTTCCTATTTCGTGATTTACTGAAATTCTAATCTTTTAGATTGAAATTTGTGACAGCGAGGATTTTTACTGACTGAAAGGCAGTATCAAAGAATTCGTACCATTCGCGGAAATACGAAATGAATCCATCAACTTTATTTGGTTCATTGCTGCCATGTATAACCCAGAGGAATAATTTCTTCCGGCTACCCTAATGTGAAAGTTTGGATCGTAACCAACGCCTCTTTTTATCCGCCCGTGATATCTGTAAGCGTGTCATCAAGGAGGCTACGTCGCTGTTCGCTGATGGAATGATCCAGCGTATAGACTCTCACAAGTTTAGTTTTCGTCATTATGGACGGCTTGCATGAGTGTGTTAAACAAGAGCACATCTTCAACCCTTCCTCTCTTCAATCAGTTTCAAGTATTGTCATTTCCTGCTGATAATTCAGAATTCATTGCTCATAAATTCCCTCCCAAATCCACTCTTGATTCTTCAAAATTATCTGACTGACTTTCCAACTAGAACTGATATTTTCTGTTTCTATAAATCCGTCAATCATTGCCAAACACGATCCACACTAGGAATGCGAACGTAATGGTATCTCTGCAATTGTCCTAATAAATGTGTTTCTGAACTGGCTACAGTTCTCACTAAAGTTGACAATAAAATCATACCGCTTCTAATTTTTTTCCAGCTTGGTGAATAAGAAGAGCATTAAGTATTTCCTGTTTGTGAATTCTGCTGAACCATTTGATACTGTGCATTAGTGTTTTATTAGTCATAGTCACTTTCTGGCCAAGCAGTAGAGGTTGGAATCACTTCTCACAGCCTCATTTCAGATAAGCAATATGGCTTCTGCATTTCTCGGTCAACGTGCATACGGCCATATCACGTTGAGGTACCGGTTCTCTTTCGATCAACAAAGTAAAGCATTGTCGTTCCTATTCAGTACTTAGATGTGTGATCACTTAAGATTACCAAGTTGGATGTGCGAGTGTTCTAGAGAATAAGAATGTGCAAACGAAGAGCTATGAGCGAACAGAACCCCAGTTCGTTACATTCCAATAGGCGCAAATAATTTTGGTAATCGGCCTCTTTCCTCCCAGTAATAGATTAAAAAGTAGTGATTCTTTCTTAAAATCAATTTTATCTACGAAAATTATTTATATAATATTCACTCATACAACAAAGATTTATTTTTGCAATCCGAAAATAAGTTTCAGCTTTAAGCAAACTATAGATTGATAGTGGCCTGAACCTCCCCCCCCCCCAAAAAAAAACAAAACAAATTCAATCACTCAAGTCTAGGTCAACCGCCGTTGTGCTAATATTTATTACATAATTTTTCTATAAAGCTTTAGATAAGAACGACGAAGCTAGCTTTCATGTTTCAATACTACGATTGTACTTATTCAGACGATGGTAAGCAACTAGTGGTTAATCACCAGTTACTTACCATCCTCTGAAGAAGTACAATCATACTATTGAAACATGAAATCTTTTGTGTAGCAATTTCAACGATTTATTATAATATCTTTTAATAATAATAATAGCAATATTATATATATATATATATATATATATATATATATATATATATATATATATATATATATATATATATATATATATTTAAAAACATTTATATTATGTTTAACGTTCTTTTTATAGATACAAGTATTTAAGCAAATGCTCTGTTTTATAATAAACAGTATTAAATAACATTTACCGGCCTGAATGTTATTTAATACTGTTTATTATCTATAAAAAGAACGTTAAACATAATATAAATGTCTTTAAATAAATTGTCGGACTATGTCCAATTCTAATATATATATATATATATATATATATATATATATATATATATATATATATATGTGTGTGTGTGTGTGTGTGTGTGTGTATATATATATATATATAATATAATTATTAAAAAAAGATTCCTTCGCTACATAGTGTTCTCATGTTTCAAAAACAAGAGACAAAAACCTCAATATAATTATTAAAATTAAATTGAATTAAAGTATCAAGCCCTGTTTCATCCTCAAGCGAAAATATAGGAATAACAAATCTTGAAATTTACGCATCTTTATTAGCATGTTCATTTTGATAAGGGGCGTAAGAGTTAATTTTATCCACATATCTGTCACCTTTGGAAAGAGGTCACCCCGAGGCAGGACCGGGGTGTCCATTTCAAAGCGAATGATGGCACATCGTTTGGTCAGTTACAGCGACAGATGGCTGTTGGCACCATCGTACGTCGTTAAGTGTCTAAAGAATTTTATTTTATTTTATTTATTTATTTATTTTTATTTATTCATTTTTTTATATTTTTATTTTTATTTTCCTAAAGGGATGTTTCGTACATAAACGCGTCGCACTGAACTACAATTTGTTTCTTTGACGACTTCATAAAGGATTTTTCTATTTTATGATTGGGTTAAGCATTTAAAACCTTTATTAGACGATGGAATTTAATTTTTTTATGCTAATTATTTAATGCGAAAATTTTTTGATGTCGGCAAAAAAACCGTTAACACATGTCTATGGTTTAATAAATTTTCATTATTTAGAAACATAATAATGTGTAGTTTTTCATATAGACATAAAGGGCATGGGTCATCCCAGATTTTACAAGTTCTTGTTCTATTTATTGTTTTCCATTTTACTTTTGGTGTTTTATTCATTTCTTTTAAATGCCAAAGATATTTGGATAGAGATGTTTGATTTCTATTTCTAATATTATTGAAGGAGTTTTTTATTTTATTATTATATTTTTTATGATTCTTTCTAGATTGTCAGTGCAACTGTAACTTAATTTTAATGTGTTTTTATTAACAATGTTGCTAAGACTGCTATTAGTAGGAAAGTGTTTTTTCAATTAAAGCTAGGAACTTATGTCCTAACTTAATACTCATAATTTCGTAGAACGGAGGAGTATACCAAATGACTTATTTCTTTTCCTGTTTTTATTCCTATTAGTACTATTGTTTCCATAATTGATGGTAGCGTTTTTGTATCCGATATTTTTTAGGGCTGTGTTATAAAAATTACTTTGTTGTTGGAATATTTCCTTATTAGCGAAATTCATGCTGATTATTTTCTCTATTGCTAGGACATAAGTTACTAGACATTTTGAACTGAGTCGTTTATTTCATATAGAGAGGTAGATTTTTAATATTCTGCTGTCCATCTATCAGAATCATTGTTTGTTGGTTATTGAGGGTCCTTACTACCCAACCGAACAGGATTTGAATTCAAAATTATTATGTTACCAAATTTACTAACCAACCTCTAATCTACTAGACCACTGTCTCGTAGAACAATCCTGTAGCTAGAAAACTATTTTTGTCTCCTTTGATGCTGTTGCTGGCTTGTGGTCAAATGTACCAGCTTCCGTCATTTATACTCTTTCTACTGTATTGTTTTCTTATTGCCATTTTGGCCTATTTTAAGAGGTCCTATTTTATTAGTTATTAATAGTTCTGGCACAAGGCATTCTTTCTTTCTTAACGATTCCCATATGTTATTTTGATAAGATGATATCGTCATAACCTAACATATATTATGATTCTTCACTCGACAGTTACTCAAATATTCTTCTCCGGTCGGTATTTTCAATTTATTCTGCAGGAGTTAGTCAGCATCCTTTTCCTCCCATGTATGCCCGATTTGATTGTATCACTACTAATCATGGTATTTAAATTCACATCCAGCCTTACATTAAAAAATCAGTTAGTTTCCCGTCCGTATTCTCTGAGGCAGCTGCAGGAAAACGAATGCACAGCTCCATAGGTTGTCTTTTCATCTGTGCTAGGCTTGAATCGGCAGAGATGACCCCTTAAGACAGAACCGTGTCTGAATATTTTATTGATTTTGTATAAACCGCAATTCTTTTGTGTCCCTTTAATGCGAGGTTGAGGTACGGTAGACGAGTCGCAAGAATTTTCGGGTTTTCCGCCTCGACACCTCTCTCTCGCTCTGCCTTCAGAATATGATGTTATGCTTACTGAGTAGTTGTTGCTCAGTAAGGTACATCTGATGCTAATAATCTAATATTAACATGGTGCACTTCGGCGAGGTGTAATATTTAGAAAGCTTGTCTCGCTAGATCAATTACGACTCAGTAATGACTTCGATCTTTACTGGCTGCTCTACAGTTTCGGCCTTGTGCCACATTTATGATACGCTTAGAAAATCATTTGGGGTACCTAGGCTTGGTTTAATGGTTAGCAAGCTTGTCTTGCTAGATCAATTACGACTGAGTAGTGATTGTTATACTCACTGGGTGCCTCATACTTTAAGCCTTCAGCCATATTAGAAAATTCAGCCAGGCTTAGAAAATTACTATCTTCTATTGACATGCTGCTGGCTAACCAGTTTTGATTTTTTCCCTATTTTCGGGCGATCAGTTCTTTACACTGCGTGGTCGGAATTGAAGAAAATTAAAATAGGGTGAACGCTTTAAACCCCTTTTATTTCAGAGTTATTAATAAATCTTGGACGACCAGATGATGTTCGGTTTCTTCTTTCATTTCCTTGCAAGTATTACTGAGTTCACACAGTTGACTATTATGTCCATATCTTACTTATAATGTTCATATACGTTTGTATGGACCATTCTTTAAATTATTACCTCGAAGTAGTCCGTATACATACATACATACATACATACATAAATACATACATATATATATATATATATATATATATATATATATATATATATATATATATATATATATATATTCCTCAGTACGGTGTATAATAGGGACAACATAGCTAAGCCTTCTTCCAGTTGCTATATCCAATTTGACCGTAGTTGGAAGAATTCACAGAATGTCAGTATTTCCATCAGATTATAAATGCTACTACTAATAAATGCTACTAATTTCTGCTCGGTGTGGGTCCGATTCCAGTTTGCTTCGTACAACTGAGAGAGACACACCTGTAGGAGGCCTGATGAACAGATTTAGTGCAACCAAAATTAACATCCTATTCAGCACCTTGAATTGATTACATGAAGTGTTTTGAGTTCTTACAAATTCTTAAGATCATCAGACAAAACTTAATTGCATGCTTACCTATATAACACTAGCAGTATAATACGTCTATTTTTATAATTCTAATAATCTTTTGAGTTAGATTTCAACTCTTTAAATTGATCGTACGGTGTTTTCTTTTTACAAACATCAAATTTTGCCTTAATTTTTTGCGCAAAGTATTAAAAAAATCATTTTTTTCGGTTTTTCCCCTTCAAGGTCGTAATTTTTCCAGCCAGTTTGGACTCAGAACAGGCACAGAAAAATTATCTATCAAACAAAAAAAAGATCATCGAAATTGGATGAAAACTGTGGAAACGCATAAAAAACATCCGATCATACACACATACATACACATACACATTTTGAGAATTATAGATATATTTATGTCTGTGTAAGTATATATATATATATATATATATATATATATATATATATATATATATATATATATATATATATATGTGTGTGTGTGTGTGTGCGTGTGTGTGTGTGTGTGTGTGTGTAAACAGAACCACGGGTGGTTTGATAAAACTTTACCTCGTATCCTTGTTCTTCTCAGCAAAGGTTTTCCAAATGTTCGCAGTATGTCAAAGGACAATAGAAAATGAAATTAAAATAATCTGAAGTTGTTTATCCAGGCATGAGATTTTTAGGGCTGCAAATATTTAACCAGTTTTTTTTTTTAATTATTACAACAAAACATTTATTTGTACTTTTGAACGTGTTAAGGCATCAGTCATTAAATGTAGCCACGAACAAAGTTTACAATATTCTCGTCTGAAGCGAATTTCATTCGGCTGAAGAAATAATAGGTAACAAAATTTGCAGTAAAATCAAAATAAAGAAGTAAAGCTAATCGAATTTAGATAATCTCAGAATAACTTAAGTATTGAGAAATGATGTTTGTCAGAGAGTCTATTTTAAATTGTTCAACCAAATGTAAAATCTCAGTAAGTTTTATCAAATTTCATAAATGCTGACAAGTGTCATTATCGCCTTTAATATTTCAGAGACTTAAACAACTATTAATCTTTTAATATTTTTCACTTTTACTTTCTCTAGCCGAGAACTTTTTTTAGTTAGAATTATATCTTTCCTATGCGTTTTTATATTCTATTCTATTACAACATTACTTTAAGTATATTCCTATTACTTTGTCTTATGTACACACTTGTGTAAATTAATTTAAACAAAACGAATAATTAAGTTATTAATTACATTATTTACATTATTATTACGTTATTATTTACTTTTTTCGTAATTTTTCAATGTACTATAACCCAGTGCACATTTTAGTACTTCGTATGTCCATTCTATGAACTCGTTCCTTGCAGATTCACAACAGATTATCCATTGGATTTAAATCAGGAGATTTTGCGGGTCAGTCTATAGTACTTTCATTTACTCACTGGTAAGGCTTGCCAGAGTGTGTGTGCAGCGCTGCAATTTTCGTATGCTTCCTTGGAGTAACGTCCATCGTAGATAATGGGCGTAGGACAACTAAATGACAGTCGAGACAGTAATGTCTGGGTGAGATGAAAATCTGATGCAATCACGGAGGACGCAATATTTTTCAAAGCCAAACCAATTGCAGCATACATCCCCAAAATAGAGCCATATTACAAGATACAACTGCAAATCACCTAACCCGAGGAAAAAAACTAGACACCAATTACACCGTGTCATTCCAGTGGGTCTAAAACTGGCCGTATGGTGTAAGTAAGGAAACGAAAGATGTTGTTTCAATTAATTTGAAAAGGGTGTATGTGTTATACATTTTTCTACATGTCGTATTGTTTTCTGTGCAAAGTAATTTCCTGTGTGAACTCATGATACAAAACAATGATCGCATTTTTGTCATATTCTCAAACATAGGCATTTATTACAAGTGTTTTTTATTTGATTATTATATTATTTTACACCACTTGATTGTTGACTTATTCTTTAGTGCTTTTGTTTTGCTTCTTTTTTTTTCATAAACGTACTGAGCATATATTGGATATCAATATGACTCCAGGTATGTAATTATGTTGCCAGGTTTTTATACAACTCCTTGCACATAAAAGGCAAACTATTAGATTTAACAATGCCACAATGAGTGGAGATTTTATATGGGAAAGATTTCCTTCTAGTAAAATTATTCTATTGGTTTATATAGTTAAATAAAATGCACCGAGTTATTCCATTGCATTGGAATTAATGTCAAGGAGTCGTAAGGTACATTTCGTAAATCCTATCAATAAGACATCAAATGTATATGTATATGTCTATATTTCTGGGATGAGGTATTATGTACATTATTTACATTATTCGGACTATTGTCCTCATTTTTGTCGCAATATTTATTACAAGGTTTCGGTCGTTGTACGCTCCGTCCTTCTTCAGTTGGTTGGAATGTCGAACTGAACCCTTTATTTCGCTCACTCGCGTAGATTGTTCTAGTTCCACGTGTCATGTTTAATGGATGTCAGTTATCAGTTATCTCCTGTTAATTATAATGGGTTTATAATACCCAGAAATTCATACACAGGTGCTCTCAAGTATACATGGCACAGTGGATAAAGGCGTTAGTTAGACCCAGTGACAGGACCCAGAGTGTGAGTTCAATATCCGGCTAAGGCAGTGGAGAACATTCAGAGGGAAATTAACAGGAGATAACTGGTATCTGACATCCATTAAACACGGTACTGAACAAAGTAACTATGAATACTGCAGTAATGTTCAAAAATGCCTATAAAAGAGCAGTTTTTCACGCTTTAATGCACTTATGACCATGACATTATAACATAGGGAAAATTCCATAAAGGATAAGTTTTTCACGTTATAATGAACGCTTAGCACATTGTCAACAGTTTTGCATTTAAAAGCATAATGAAAAATTACGGTAATGGAAAGCAACACACACACAGCTTTGTATAAATACTTGTAATCCTGAACAACATATAGTTTTGTACTTCTTGCACCCCTGAAGATGATGTTAGAAGAAGATCGAAAATACTTGGGAAATGAAAATAAAAGAAGTATAACATCATGAAAATAAATTTAACATTAATATAAAACACGGAAAGTTATTCGTGGATAACGAACGTATTTTGTTAAAAATTAGCAGACATAATGCCTGTAATTTATTCGATCAGACATGCCTATAAGAGTATTTTCGTCATAAATACACAAATATAAACACATATATATATGTGTGTGCGTGTGTGTGTTTCTCTGTGTGTGTATTTATTTATTTAAACACGAAATATGAAATTCAGCCGAAACATACATTTAATAATTCTTTTGCATTTTTCCAATAATTAATCCATGATACTTACAGAGAGTGTATAATGCATTGGGACACAAAGGATCAACACATGAAATTTGTAAGATTTACCTAAACGCTTTTGCCGTAAATTTAAAAAAAATTAGGAAAATACTATAACAATTTCAAGAGATATATATTGTAGGTTGAATTTAATTTAGAAAATTATATATATATATATATATATATATATGTGTGTATAAATAAAAACAGATTGCTTTAAGGTTCCATATAATAAATTTATCTATGGAACCTTAAAGCAATCTGTTTTTATTTAAATTATTAGCTCTGATTTACATTGAGCTCTCTGGATTCTATCCTCATTGGGTTTTCCCATACGGATTACCTAGTTTTTCGAAAACTATATATATATATATATATATATATATATATATATATATATATATATATATATATATATATATATATATATCAACACTACTTAAAATTGTTCAAGTAATTTCAAAGCAACTATCAAAATGTGGTGTTGCATAATTGAAAATTTGCTATATATTAAAGGGAGAATGTGAGAATTGCATTTTGAATTCGTGTAAAAAATTCTTTGAGATCTGTAAAAAAACACACATACGTTTGCTTGTACATATATATATATATGTGTGTGTGTATAAATATATATATATATATATATATATATATATATACTCACATATGTATATATAAATATATATATATATATACTCACATACATACAAATATATATATATATGTGTGTGTGTGTGTATGTGTGTGTTTGTGTGTGTATGGATTTATGTAAGTATGTCTGTGTGCATATATATATATATATATATATATATATATATATTTGTGTGTGTGTGTGTGTGTGTGTGTGTATTCGCTAAATGTAACCTGGAATACTAAAATATTTATTTATATTTTGTACCTTCTTTTTTGCATTATCAGCATCATCTCTGTGAATGGCCTTATCACCATTCTGAAGGACGACCGCCATTTGCACAGCTACATAAATAACAAAGCCAGGGCGCCTAAACGGTCTGAAACGTTAACATAACAGCGGTGGTCGATTCAGCTCTTGACACTATTGAAAATATATTGCTGCCATCAGAGCATCTATTTATCACCACCCACTGAGCACTTGACTTTCATGTTTTGCTCCAACCCCTGCGGTAGTTTGGATATCATTCCTCTGCCATTGCTACGTTTATGGTTATCGTTAGTTGAGAAATAAACTGACGTCACAGACTGAAGCATCCGATGACCATAATCAGCGGAAGAAATATCCGGACAAATTTGATCAGTGGAAAATGTACAATGTGGAGATAAATCAATCCAAAACAAAGCTAACTATTCACTTGGACCATTCTCAGGCAAATTTGGCTCTAAAGACGGATGCTGTGAACACCATCGACCGAACATATGACTGACGATAAAGTTTCAGAAAAATGGAAACTACAATGACACTTATATTAATCACCAAAAGATAGATTTGACATTTCTAGGAATAAAGATGGCTGAGAAAATTTAACATGCATAGGGAATATTGAGGAAAACAGAGGTATAGTAAAACAGTGCATAATCTGCCTAACGAGCAGGACTGACTTTAGGAATAATAGCAAACAGAAAAAATAACAAAGTCATATTATTGTGGGGGTGTATCATTGGAAAAGTCCTGAAGGAATATAGCATATGGAGGAAGATTTTTATGACACGATGACCGTTCTATACCATTCGACCTATTCAGTAAAAATAGGTAAGCTACACTTAATCTAGCGAGAGGTAAAATTTCCCATAAGTTACATCAAGAACTTCGTCAAACAGCATTTGATTATGTGCAATGATAACTATTGTTATAATTTCGAATATTCACAACGAACAAGAAACAAACCCAGAATATCTTTCTCTCTCTCTCTCCCGCTATATATATATATATATATATATATATATATATATATATATATATATATATATATATCTCTCTCTCTCTCTCTCTATATATATATATATATATATATATATATATATATATCTCTCTCTCTCTCTCTATATATATATATATATATATATATATATATATATATCTTTTTCTCTCTCTCTCTCTATCTATCTATATATATGTGTGTGTGTGCATATATATGTATATATATAAATATAAATTCATATATAAATAAATATAAATATATATATATATATATATATATATATATATATATATATATATATATATATATGTAAATAAGTAAATGTATATATATATATATATATACATATAAATAAATATGTGTGCAGGTATGTAGAAAAATAAGAAAGAACACGTTAGGTAAATAATCCGGTGTTCTTTAGCATTTTTGTTTTTATTTTTATTTTTAAATAACAGTGCTCTATACACAAGTAGAGCTTAAATTATAATTATTTAAAAAAAAATATGATTCCTTCGCTACATAAGAGAGCCGAAACCCTCAATATAATTATTAAAATTAAATTGAATTAAGGTATCAAGCCCTGTTTCATCGTGAAGCGAAAATTTAGGAATAACCAAACTTGGAAGTTTACGTGTTTTTATAAGCGTGTTGGTTCGCAAAATAATTACTATGGAAACGGCTTGCACGGCCATTTTGGTTAGGTGGTCTATCAGTTAATTCTTATCTACATATTATTCACCTTTTGAAAAGAGGTCGAGCCGAGGTAGGGTGGGGTATCCATTTAAAAGCGGTTGATGGCATTCGTGTACGCTCTCCGTTTGGTCAGTTCCGGCGAAAGATAACTTTTTTGGCTCCATGATATGTCTTGAAGTGTCTAGGGAATTTTTATTTCATTTTATCTATTTATTTATTAAATTGTTTTTTGTTTTTTTTTCCAAATGGCAGTTCCATATATAAACACGTCGCACTGAACTACAATTTGTTTTTTTGACGACTTCATAAAAAGTTTTTCTATTTAATGATTGGGTTAAGCTTTTAATATATGTGTGTGTTTGCCGACACAAATATATATATTATTTTATATGCGCAGTACTTAGTGGAAAGCTCTCAATATCAGTGATAGAATGAACATAAATAAATTCCCTCTCCCACCACCAAACATAGTCAAACAAGCATAAATATATTCAATTTTAAAACTTTGTGTGAAGATCGCAAAAGCTTGAAACCGAGGTCACAAACCCATATCCATACAACTGATATATATGTATATATATATATATATATATATATATATATATATATATATATATATATATATATATATATATGTGTGTGTGTGTGTGCGCGCGCCTGTGTGTGTGTGCGTGTGTGTGTGTGTGCGTGCGCGCGCCTGTGTCTGTGTGGTTGTGTGTGGTACAAATAAAAGATGCAAATTTTTCTTTACCCGTAGCAAGACATCAGACGCCATCTTCACCTGATGATTGAAAAATGGCTTTCCCAAAATTTAAATATTAATATATATATATATATATATATATATATATATATATATATATATATATATATATACAGACATGACAGAATTGAATAGACGTTCACAGAAACCGTTTATTTTATTAAACAAGTAATTTATACAAATGAAGTAATTATAAATGATCATGAATTTAATAAGTAATACTTGGTTGACATCCCTTTTGCTTTTTTTAATGTAAGGACCCTTCTAGGCATGCTAGCGATGAGTTCACGAATATTATCTTGAGGGATTTCTTGCCATGTTTCACGCAATAATCCTAAAAGTTCGGGCTTAGAAGATGGCTTCCTGTTCTTTTTGCAGAGTTTTCGATTTAATATGCCCCAAAGGTGTTCAATAGGGTTACTATCCGGGGACTGACTTGGCCATGGAAGTTTATTGATCCCATTTTGTCTCAACCAATGTTGCGTTGCTTGAGCAGTGTGACATGGAGCTCCATCTTCCATAAATAGGGAGCCAACATTGCTCATTCTACTACTTGAGAATATTGAGAGGAGCCCTTTCTTTAATATAGAAACATATTTGGTTGAATTAATGTTTCCTTCACACTCCACAAGCTCTGAACAACCATCACTCCAAATTTCACCCCATACCATTACTGAAAGGACCCCATGTTTCACCGTTCGCTGCAGTCTTTTTAAATCAAACTCTTGACTACAGAGAATCCATACCCATACACTTCCACTGTCAGAAAATAATGCGAATCTTGACTCATCAGAGAAAATGACAGTGGTCCAAAAGATCACAGGTCTCTCCACCATCTGATGAGCCCAATCCTTTCTGCTTTTGATATTGGCTGGACGGACAAGTGGTTTCCTTCTCGCAGCTCTGCTACAGTAGCCCAGCTTGTGAAGATACCTGACAGCTGTTCTGGGACTGACATCAACTTGTGTTGCTATGTCAGAGGCCTAGCAATGTGGATCCTGTTCAACATTTCTTTCGACAAGACGCATGGTTCTTTCAGAGGGCCCAGGGTGGCCTGGATGATGTTTTGTGCACTTCTTGCCCTCTCTGGTGAATTGTACGATCATTCTATTAACAGTAGAAAGGGGTATTGAAAGATTTTCAGATATTTTTCTTTGACTAAGACCACCTTCATGTTAGCCCACGATACGTCCTCGATGAAATTCGGATAGGTCTGATGCTCCTTTGGTTCGTGGCATGTTCCAGTATTGTTATCTGCAATTTTAATCAAATAATCTTAGTTAATTTATCTTGGTTATAAAAAAAAAATCAGAAATAAAATTTATCTTGGTGTCTATTCAATTCTGCCATGTCTGTGTCTATTATTTATTTTATTTCGTCTATTATTTATTTTATCCGTCTACCCAAACCGATAGACGGATAAAATAAATAATAGACGAAATTGGTAAATAAAAAAAATGAAAAGAAGACAATATAAAGATATCATATACATAAAGACACGAAAACAACTAATTACTACGTTGTTTAAAAATCGAAATCTAAAAACGAATACGAAAACAAATATATAAATTAAATAAATAATAATAATACACACATAAACACAAATAAATGTAATAATAATAATAATAATTATAATAATAATAATAATAATAATAATAATAATAATAATAACCAACCACAAATGATAATGTAATCAATAATAAATGAGGAGTAATAAAAGCCAACAAATATAAAATAGCTAAAAATTATTGCATTCATATACACAATTATTCCTACTCCATAAGCTGCAGAATAAAATGAATTATGACCATTACCGTCCACACAATAACCGTTACAATAGACCTTCTACCCATAATGCACCATTGGGTAGCATAGGGAAATTGTCAAATTAAAAACACAACACATATAGTCTTAAAATTGGGTTTAAGCAGAGGGTCGGCGCTAGTTTTGTCTCAAGATATATATATATATATATATATATATATATATATATATATATATATATATATATATATATATATATATATATATATTGTGTGTGTGCGCCATGGGTAAATTGACGGTATTTTTAATTTCACGTATGCGCTTTCTATGTTTTGGGATTTTTTGTTACGGCACATTATATTAGGGCCAGTTGTCTACCGTCTGTGAGAAAAAGAGCACCATGACGCAAGTCACTACAGCAAAATTTGGAAAATAAATAATGCTCTACTGCTTGGCATTCGCACCGGAAACTTCAATACAAACATTTTAGGTTCATTGGGTGTCAATCTGAGCATAGTGCAAAGGATTCGTACAGAGTTGGATGAATCTAATGATGATTACGAAGGTACAGCAGCGTGTAAATTCATTCTGATCGTTCTGTCTAGAAGAGAAAACCCGAATGCATCGGTGAGGGCTTCAGACTCAACATGGAGACCTACATCAAGTTTTATGAGGATGTATTGCTGCCCTGTGTCAAGCCGGTGGATAATGGAAGACCTAATGTCTGACACTTGCCACACAAGTAAGAAACCCAGTCATGGTTTTTAAACAGTTTATGCAACAACATCACCCCTTACATCTGGCTACCACATACCCCAGACTGCAACCCCCTTGATTATTATGTGCAAGGCGTTGTTGAGCAAAAGACCAAAAATCTCTCTGTATCACCAAAGATGAAGTGAAGCAAGGATTATGACAGCATTCACCAACATAAAAAAGAAGACCTTCCAAATAAGATGCAGGAGGTTTCCAAGTCTTCTGGAAGTCGTGGATGAAGCCAAAGGCGATAGTATTGTACAAATGTACTCTTTACTATCTCAAGATATTTTTGTGTAACTTTGGTAAATATATGTTAGATTGAGATGTCAGTATTATTTTAATTTTAGCCTAATTTACACGACAATTTATTCACCGCACCCTGTAGTCGTTACTGAGGCGAGGGACGATATTTACGACAATTAGTAACCTTGATATATTTGGGAAGGTTATTAGAATAATCCCGAACATATACTGGCAGCAAACCGGCTGCATACGGATGGACAATGAGTTCAACGGATATACAAAAATAAAAAAAAATGTTTCTAAGACAGGAATGTATCTTCTCACAGGACATTTTCATCATATATAGTGACGTGATTCTTACAGATTTAGAAATCCTACTAGGATTAATTATTGGCGGTCACGGTCTTAAAATGTTGCAGCTTAGAAAGTGGTGGTAAGCAAACACGGAATAAAAACTACAAAACTACTACAGAATATAGTGAAGGAAAGCGAGAAGAAAGGACTAAATACCAATTGCAAGAAGAGAGAATGAATAGTTATTAGAAACAGAACTAGCCCCGGATGCAAATTAAAAATTGGAGATGCCAATATGAAATATTGAAGAAATTTAAATAAATGGGAAGTGTTTTATCAGAGGACGGAAAAATGCGATACTGAAATCAGTAGGAGCATTGGGATAGACAAAAATGCATACCATATACTGAGCAATGTATTAAGAAACAGAAACATTATCGCGAGAAACAAAGAAATGGGTACTGAGCTGTTACGTGATAACAGTCCTCATATATATGGCAGTGAATGCTGAACAATATCTTCATGGATAAAGAAAAAACTTGTAACAACAGAAATGCGGTTCTACAGAATGATGCTTAGGGAACCATGGAACGTACATGTGAGCAACGACAAAGTTTATAGAGAATGGAAACAAAAAGGAAACTTATACTTAACATCAAGTAGAGACGGATAAAATTTCTGCGGCCCCTATTGGGGAAAGAGGACTTGGAAAATTTAATACTCGCAGGACATTTTGAAGGCGACAGGAACATAAGAAAGCAAATCACTAATCTACTTAATGTACTTGAGTGAATAGATGGCGGAACAATGTTTACGAGAAAAAATACAAAAGAGCTACAAAAGACAGAAAATTGTGGAGAGCCATGATCACCTACGTCTCGAAGGGACATCGCACATAAAGATGAAAAATGAGACAATCAAGTAATATTCTCTGACAAATCAGATGGATAAATATTCGTTAACGTCTTATGAAACGTTATTTCAACCGTGGTAGTTTTTTCCTAAACTGCAAATTAAATCTCGCTTTTAATCTGTATTTTTAGCTTTCGTAAATAATAAATGTAACATGTCGAGTAATTTACTTCGAAATTAAATTTGAGAATTATCGTGTTTTCACATTTTCAAATGGACGGTGATTGCACAATAGTTTTTGATAAGGCTTAACTCTCCTTCCGCCATATATTAGGTCATCCCATAAGTTCTGTCCGAATTTTAACTTTTTGTTAAAATGAACGAAATTTAAAGAGTATTTTATAATGTATAATTGAGCTGAACATTATTTTTATGTTTAGATGCATTTAAACTGATCAAATGTTATTTCAGAGTAGAATAAAATTAAATTTTGTTTGATTAAAACCCTCCTAACATGAAAGTACCCAAGAATCATTTGAGGCACATAATGCTTTATGTGTTCAAGAAAGGAAACTCAACAGGCGAGAAACATTCACTCATTTTATGGAGAGGAATGTGTGAATGAAAGAACTTGCAGAAGATGGTTTGCAAAATTCAGAGGTGGAGATTTCAGCCTTGAAGTTGAAGATCAAATCGGACGTCCAGTTGAGTTAGATGAAAAGCTTCTTGAAGCAGCCCTTGAAGAAAATCCTGCTTTATCAGTTGAGAAATTGGCAGTGGTTCCCAGTTCAAACCATACGACTGTTCGTCGTCATCTTCAACAACTTGGAAAAGTTCCTAAACTTAGAAAATGGGTGCCCCATGAATTGTCTGAAAACAACCTCAAATCCCGAGTTGACATCTGCTCTTCACTCCATTCTCACCAACTTGTTTCACCTTTTTTGGATAGACTTGTAACTGGCGATGAAAAATGGATCTTTTATCGAAATGTTAAGCGTCGTAGTGGCTTGGTAAAAGGGAAGGACCCCAGCCATAGCCGAGACGGGAACTTCATGGGCAAAAGGTTCTTCTTTCAATCTGGTGGGATTGCCAAGGAATAATTCACTTTGAATTCCTACCACCTAATGCAACAATTAATGCTCAAATATACTGTCAGCAATTAGAGCGTTTAAACCAAGCTTTGAGGAAAAAAGACCTGCTATAGTGAATCGAAAACGGGTGAAGTTTCATCAGGACAGTGCGCGACAACACACAGCAAGAATCACGTCGCAAAAGATCGAAGAACTTGGCTGGGAGAAAGTTCCTCATCCACCTTATTCTCCCGACCTTGCTCCTTCAGACTGCCATTTGTTTCGTAGCTTACAGAATTATTTGGAAGAAACAGCTTTTGTAACACAGGAAGAGGTTAACACTGACATTTGTCAGTTCTTCGAATCAAAGCCAAAAGAATTTTACAGTAATGGAATTAGTAAACTTGTTAATAGATGGAAGGAAGTCATAGATAATCAGGGAAAATACATTGTTGATTGAATCTGTAATTAAATGTAACATTTGGTCACTTGTTTTCTTTATTCAAAATGCGGACAGAACTTATGGGATGACCTGATAAAAACAGATTATATTTAACAATGAACATCAGAAACGCTTTAAAAAAAGACAACATTGAAGAAACTGGTACTAAAGAGACAAAGTCCAATGCGAACAACATGTCATCTGAAAACTTCAGGTTACAATATATTTGTGTTGAATCCTGAAACGTAGACGTCTCTATATTTTCATGTCTGGTATTTTACTTATCGAACAACTTGTTTTCTTCTAATCAAAACTGAGAATTTTCCAAGAAAGACCTGTAAACATATTTCATTATCGTCAGAGTAGAGCCAATATATTTTCTGCTCTTCTTTAACCAGAGTCGAACAAATTTATAAAATAAAATAAAAAATAACGAAAAAAAAAAAACCACCTCATCTCAGAGTCTTAAAAACAACTTGAAAATATTCCTACTTCTGCGCACCATCTTTCTTCTCTTATCAAAGAAATAAAGCGAGACGTTGGCCCGCCGGTCCCAAAAGCAATCACTATGCATTTATGCTGCGTACCCCATTTCGCTGCCAGCGACAATTACAAAAATGTCATTTCTACTCCAAGCTTTAATTTTCCCCACGTCTTTTGACATTTTAAGCTAATATGACGTCGGTTGAGTTGCGATAAAAATACAGCAAATATCGAGATGTTCGTGCTCCTGCCGGTTATACATACACATCCATATACGAGGCGGGCGCAGAAAAGTGATTGGCCTGACCTACTCCAATAAACAAGCACAAATGACCAAACATAAAAAGTTTTAGGTTTTCCTCAGAGAACCATTCGACTCTTATTGAGTATATATATATATATATATATATATATATATATATATATATATATATATATATATATATGCACACACACACGCACACACAAACACGGTGGCCGGACGATTGCGTCTAGCACGAAACAGCCTGTCTCCTCTAAGTCTTGACTTCAATGTTCACTTTTATATTTACACACGCTCTCTCTCTAATATTGAGCATGTTATCCCATAAATATAGCAGACCTTTAGAGTATATTTCTTACATGTATATATATATATATATATATATATATATATATATATATATATATATATATATATATATATATATATATATGCACACACACACGCACACACAAACACGGTGGCCGGACGATTGCGTCTAGCACGAAACAGCCTGTTGCCTCTAAGTCTTGACTTCAATGTTCACTTTTATATTTACACACGCTCTCTCTCTAATATTGAGCATGTTATCCCATAAATATAGCAGACCTTAAGAGTATATTTCTTACATGTATATATATATATATATATATATATATATATATATATATATATATATATATATATATATATGTACACACACACGCACACACAAACACGGTGGCCGGACGATTGCGTCTAGCACGAAACAGCCTGTCGCCTCTAAGTCTTGACTTCAATGTTCACTTTTATATTTACACACGCTCTCTCTCTAATATTGAGCATGTTATCCCATAAATATAGCAGACCTTAAGAGTATATTTCTTACATATATATATATATATATATATATATATATATATATATATATATATATATATATATATATATATGTATATATGCACACACACACGCACACACACACACACGGTGGCCGGACGATTGCGTCTAGCATGAAACAGCCTGTCGCCTCTAAGTCTTGACTTCAATGTTCACTTTTATATTTACACACGCTCTCTCTCTAATATTGAGCATGTTATCCCATAAATATAGCAGACCTTAAGAGTATATTTCTTACATGTATATATATATATATATATATATATATATATATATATATATATATATATATATATATGGGCACGTGTTGGAGTGGATAGAAGGTTCTCTTCCGGATTTGTCAGGGAAGTGTCTGAAAACGATACAACGGGTTGACACAAGCCTTTTGAGTAGTCAGAACACTTCTAGGTCGTCGACAGCTGTAATCGTGGCCGAGGGCTTGAGTGTGCTGGCCTTGTTCAAACTGTTCATTACGCTAAATAACACGTCTCCCCCAGAAACTGTAACTAAGATCTGCTCGGTATACCTGCAGTATAATCAACAGGTGGTCTCTCTGGGTTTTGAGCAAACACAAATGTCCCTGAGCGAGCGTCTCCAATAGTGATTGGCTACCGCCCTAGTAGACGGGTATCCTCGAATACAAGTGGCCAGCCATTATATATATATATATACATATATATATATATATATATATGTGTGTGTGTGTGTATGTGTATATATACGCGCGCACACACACGCACTCACACACACACACATACATATATATATATATATATATATATATATATATATATATATATATATATATATATATATATATATATATCTGATGTGATGAGAACGAAAATAATATATATATTCCTACGTTCACAGCATTTATCCAAAAGCGGGCTCGATACCAATATTAGAGCGATATTTATTTATTTATTATAATTTTATCATATACACAAAATACGGCTTGCCTACAAGCAGGGTTATTCATAACTATTTTCGATTTTCACCCGTTGAAATGCACTGAAATGAAGTTGCATCTTTGTAGTGAGTAAAATGGTTTTGTGTATATGATAAAATTATAATATATATATATATATATATATATATATATATATATATATATATATATATATATATATATATATACATACACACATATATGTGTCTGTGTGTATATATCTGTGTGTGCGTGCGTATTTCTGTGTGTGTGTGTGTCTGTGTGTGGAGCCCAGAGAAATGAAGACTGTATTGTCAATGCGGATCTAGTAATTCTTGATTTTAAGCGAAGACATGGACTTCCTGCAACTGACACCACTGGGGAAAACATTGATCATAGGGATGTATGACAGATGATTCACTATAAATCAATGGGCCAATGAACTGGCTTGTGTACCACGTCTTCCAACACCCGATCAAAAGCACACCAGAATGATCACATTATTAGAAAAGTTGACATGGTTTGAGGCAAATACAGCTAATGTTCTTGGATGTTTCTTGACACATGATGTGTGTTGGGTTCATCACTTTGAGCCAGAGACAATGAGACAATCCCTGCGGTAGAAACACCCTTCCTTATACGCTTCAAAGAAGACCAAGGCCGTTTTATCTGAAAAGAAGGTGATAGCCTCATATTTTGGGGATGCAAAAAGCATTGTGTTTATTGACTATCTTCAGTAGGAATACAACATCAATGGAGCGTACTGTGTCAACATTGTCGAGGTAGTTACGAAATGCTCTTATAGCAAAACGCCCAGCAAAACTGTCGAGAAGGGGTCTTCTTTCATCAAGACAATGATCCAGCACACAATTCTTTGGTTTCAATGGCTGCAGTGCACGTCTGTGTCTTTGAACTGGTTAATCAGTCTCCTTATTTTACTGATTTGACACCATCTAACTATAATCTGGACTCCAACACTTGGTTAGGAACTAACATCATAGTGATAACGTCGCCACATCTGCACTTGATGGCTTCTTTAATCAGCAGCCTAAAAGCTACTTCACCGATGGGATCCTCAGTACTACAACGCCGATGAAAGTAATATTTGGATCACAAGTGAGACTATCTGTCGATATTTCTGAAATGAGGCATTGTGTACATTATTTACATTATTCGGACGATTGTCCTCATCTTTGTCGCCATATTTATTAGTGAATTCGATGTAGTCAAGGCTCGCAAAGTACAAAAATTAAACAGATTGAAAGATCAGAAGGTGACGCACAAGGTCCATCACCCACCTTTGAAAGCAGTATTTAACATCAGCCAATATCAGCTGAGTGCTTCTGAAGAGTCATTATTTTATAAGGGTCTCAAGCCAGATACGAAGACCTGGTCTTGAACCCCCCTCAGGTTCAGCCGGATGATATAAGGTGAGACAGACCTCGGAGAAGGCCAAGCCGCCCAGGTCAAACATCATGAAACTAGAGACGCTGGTGATTGGATCCCTACAGAACAACAAAAATATCATCAAACTACCGGCTGACAAAGGCAATGCGACTGTAGTGATGGAGAAATCAGATTATACAAGAAAGCTGGAAGACCTCATTAGCAATCCTACAATGAAAACGGAACGTAAACTGTCACAGATACTAATTAAGAACAAGGATCACTTCCCACCTAAGACGTATAGGCAGTTATCACAGCGTTACAGCAAGCTACCTCATATATACGGTCTCCCTAAAATTTACAAAACGGTATTCAACTCAGGCCGATTGTTAGTTGCCAATGCTCTGTGTGCCACCCTCTGAGTCGCTTCCTTGTAGATATAATTGACCCATTGATCGGAAAGTCTCTTTCATATGTCCGAAAATCTGCCCACTTCGTGGAAATAATCAAAGCTGCTCCCATCCTATCCAACAAGCTTGGACGTTGTGTGTGTGTGTTCACCAATGTACCCACGGAGGAGGCACTCTTAGTAGTCAGAGACAGATTGACCTCTGACTCATCCCTAGAAGAACAGACCAGTATTCCAATAGATAATCTGATGGAGATGTTTACTTTCTGTACACAAACAACACACTTCGGAATTGGATCACACATATATCGACATGATGAGGGCTTAGCAATGGGCTCGCCATTATCACCAGTAATGGCGAATATATACACGGGATACTTTGAGGAAATGGCATTAGAATCTATATCTCTAAAGCCAACTCTATGGTTAAGGTACGTAGATTACACCTTCAAACTCTGGCCACACCACCAGGTAGATGTTCAGGTTCTACTGGACCTTGTGAACTCAATAAGACCTTCGATGCAGTTCACGATGGAGAAAGAGAGTAACAACATACTCCCATTCCTGGATGATCTAATATCTCGAACTGAGCATTGGTTCAAGTCATCCGCATACCGTAATCCTACATTTTCCGGTCAGTACCTCAATTTCAACTCCAACCATTCATACAGCGTAAAGAAAGGGATCGTCCGCTGCTTACAACACCAAACAAAAGTCATAAGTGGAGACCCAGAGACATTATAAAGAATTGGTCAGTATAAATAGTACCCTACAACGTAACAACTACCCTGGGTACATGTCAGCAGCCCCAAAAAACTGGGATAGGCGGGTACAAGAGGAGGACAACAAATCTCAGAAAACAGTCTGCCTGCATTATGTGAAGGGGTTATCAGAGAAAATACAAAGGATCTGCGGTTCATATAACATCAAGACAAGGTTCAGAAGCTGGACAACACTTCGCAGATATCCCTCCCAAGTAAGACCCCCCACAGAGAAGAACTAGACTAAAGACTGTGTGTACGCTATCCTGTGCAGCTGCGGAAAGAAATATAAAGGGGAGACAGGCCGCCCCCTTAAGGTAAGGCTTCAAGAACACCAGAAAACTGTAACCTGAGGGGAAGTGGAAAAATCAGGCGCGGCTGACCACATATGGAGAGAAATGGGAAATCACCGCCCTCTGTGGGATAAGTTGAAATCATAGACAAAGAACATCATTGGAAAATTCGTAAACTTAAGGAATCAGGACATATGGTAGGCCACAAAAATCTTTTGAGCCGACCAAGCATAGAAATGAATACAATATGGGAGCCAGGAATAAGGAGTGCCAGAGAAAAGCGAGAATAACAACAAAAATTGCAATATGAGCTCTGGTATAAAATATGCAATGATAACAGCAAAAATTGCAATATGAGCACAGTTAAAAGAATTGTTGCTGAAAACAATAGGTTTATAATAACCAGAATTTCATACACAGATGTCCCCAAGGACACATAGCACAGTGGATAAAGCCGTTAGTTAAATCCAGTGACAGGACCCAAAGAGTGTGTGTTTAATAACCGGTTAAGGCAGTGGGGAATTTGGAGAGGGAAATTAAAAGGAGATAGCTGATAACTGACATCAATTAAAAATGGCCCGTGGAACTAGAACAGTCTACCCCAGTGAGCGAAATAAAGGGTTCAGTTCGACATTCAACCACCTGAAGAAGGCAGGAGCGTACAACAGCTGAAACGTTGTAATAAATATGGCGACAAAGATAAGGACAATGGTCCGAATAATATAAATAGTGTAAAAGTAAGACTATGTTGAAAAATAAACGTCATTTGGTCACATCCCATGAGAACACCTTCATAGGTCAGACACAAAATTTTGCAAGACATAGTAATTGCTAATTAATTAATTTTTATACACATACAAAACTGAAAATGAAAGCACATTAATCTTTCATTCAGCAGATAATTAATGTGTCAGTTAGATATCATCGTGCCTAGGTTGAATTATTAAGGAGGTGGTCGTGTTCAGGAAATGTAATAATACTTATCTCTCCCTCTAAACAATATATATTTTCTTTTAAATATTTGTTATATTTTCTAAAAATTACTATTTAAAGACGAGACTCTATGTGGTATAACTTCGAATTAATATTTGTTTTTACGTTAGAATTAATATTTGTTTGTAAATAAAGTAATAAACTGCTACTCATTGTGTGAGTTGAATACGAATTTACCCATATCTCTCTCTACATGCATCTCTCTCTCTATCTCTTTCTATTTCTCTCTCTCTCACTGTCTATACATATATATATATATATATATATATATATATATATATATATATATATATATATATATATATATATATATAATATTAATTGAAATCACCGAAAAGAAGGTAGTAAAACCACTAAGTTCCACCCGACAACCCAAGCATTATTAAGAAGCGAGAACAATAGAAGAGTAATCAGAAAGACAATCGATAACGATTGACATTCCATTTCAATATTTGGCCCCAGTCAACAACAGATGAAGATCGTTTTAGGCATCAGCTTCCAATTTGGCCTCATGAAACTGATCAGTCGTACTATCGATACAGAAGTATATTGATTGTGTCATCAGTATATTTAACAATTTGACAGCTGATGCCATCGGTAAGTTCGTTAATGGAAATAAAAGAACAAAGCTGGACCACGTATGGAGTTCTGGGGTCACCTGCATTAGTACAAAAATATCTGGAATAGTGACTTTCGGGATAAATTTCATTTCATGATTTACTAAGAAAGACTGAATCAGTTCAAAAATTTGTACGTAGACACTATAACCTTTCAACTTTTCAAGAAGACCTGTATGCCAAACCATGTCAAAAGCTTTCGAGATGTGTCAAAGCCACCCCCAAAGCTACAACCTTATTATATAAAGCTTGGTAATCATTTTCGCAAGGATCATCAATACATCAACATTTGACCTAGACAAACGGAGGCCTCACAAGGGGTAGGAGGCTAATAGGCTGATAATTGCACGGGTCGGATGATTCGCCTGAATTCTTAAATACTGGAACAACAGATTTCAAACAAGCAGGACATCAACGCATTTATTATACCGTTTAGAACACGGGAGCACTCATTTTAAGGACTCTTACGGGTGTACCAAAGTACAAAAGCTCTGTTGGAATCCATATTAGATGTGATAGTAGAAACCGTAGAAGGGTTTATATGCATATCACTCAACAAAGTTCTGAATGAAAGTTAGACAAGGATTCTCGAGATGAATCGAATGTACAGAATAAAGAGAATTTACAGGCGAAATATTCAACTGATCTTAACAACCCCCATAGATTGAACAGAGGTGGAGTAGAAAACTTACTCCTATTTCGTACACTATCAGGGAGATACCAGTAATCACAAAAGCAAAGTCGTTAGATCAAATATGGTGCTTCATTCCCTCAGGAAACAAAAACATAGTTCACCCGAGAACATATTTACATTTATTACGTGCAGCCACGAATAGGCGTCTGTTGTGATCTGGATTGACCTGCTGGTATGGCCGGAAATAATGATTCCTTTGAGCTATAGCAGCAGAACATGCTGTTTCGGAACCATGGAGAAGACGGGTACTTCGAAGAAGGAATGAAAGCTTCCATAACGGTTTTGACCCAAGAAGAAACCTCACTGACACAGATTCTCAATAGGAAGGTTAAACATATCAATCCAAGAAGCGTCTTGAAGAAAGTTATTGAGTGAATTCCAGTTACCATGCTGGTAATGGAAATACCGTGTAAGTTGCAAGCATGCTCAACAAGTGTATGTGTCTCAACTGGCAATTCCCTTGCCTTATTATCCTGGTTATAATCACCAAAGCAATGCAAATGAATGCTGGGATCATTTTTGGCAAGGAGGAATATAGCCTGGAACAGAGAATTCATTGGTAGCAATGAAACAGTTTAAATTGGTTTCACAAAGTGCAAAGATATCTGGCGACCGTTCCAGTAGAAATGATTATGCACTGCAGAAATTGGAACGGATACCAAGAATATTCTAGAAAGAAAGGTTGAGGGGGGGAGTTGATTTTTTGTCCTTTTTTTTTCGTACGTATTTCTTGTCATTTTATTTGTAACGAGAAAAGGAAAATGTCAACATAATTATCTACTATATATATCTACTGGATGTCCCCAAAAATGTATACACACTTTAACATTCGATAGCTTAATTGATGTTTTTCCCAGGTTAAACCCATTAGAATTAATAATGGCAGACAAACTTAGCTTTGAAAAAAATGAAATTCATTATAAAATGTTACTAGAAAAGGGAAAACGTGAAAAGACAGTTCAGGGGCTCGTTTCAAACAGATCCACCAACGCGACTTACCATCACTCGAATTGGAGATAAGTTTGAAGGCGATGGAACTGTTTAGAATGTCCACGAGAATCCTTGCGGCGTACCAGGAACATGAGAAGCCACATAGCAAGAAAGAGTAACGGAAACGTATCACCAAATACAAGAAAATCTATGCGGCAAGCAAGTATTTAAAAAACCAACACATTTTGAAACGCTGTCAAAGGAAAAGATATATTCCAAGATTAATCCATGTATTAATGACGATGATCCAGACCGAAGTGTGAAGTTAGATCATAACTTGATAAGATCTTGCCAAACAGGTAGATTGAACGAAGGTGTTTCATAGAATACCCCACCACCGCGTTCACCAGACTTCACACCACTAGACCTTTTATGGGGATACTTAAGACAAAGTATATGCTATGAAATCTGCAACAATGGCTGAATGGAAAGCAGATATTGAACGAGAATGCACAAAAATAACAAAGGAAATGTTTGGTGATGTTTGTGATTGCATAGCTTCGCGTTGTCAGCATGACCTGATGTTACTTTGAAAACAGGCGTTGGTAAAACAATAAAATAATGTCTGTTGATTCTATTAAATTTTGAAAATGAAATGCAATTCAATGAACACTGACTTTATAATTATCTAAAAATGTGCATACATTTTTTGGGACACCCTCTATGTTTTTTTTTAAAGAATTTCACCCCCATCAAGGCGGGGGTGCTACTAGCACGAAAGAGGTTACAGAGAGTGAAGGTAAGAGAAAAGAGTGTTGTTTAAAGAAAGGATAAAGAGAAGAGCCTGAATTAAGATCAACATCATAAGTCGTTGATTGACATTACATTTAAAGTTTTGAAAATTACAGTTATCAGGGAAGCAAGTAAGACAGGAAGTGCAAGAGAAGAGGTTGCTGGAGTAGAAGAGACATTTACATTTAACTGTTTCGACGGGTAAAAGGTGCCAACCTAGTAGCAGGCTTAATTGATGCAGTTGGAGCATCAGTGAAAAGAGCTCGTCAGAGTATTTGCTATGAAAATATTTGTAGAAAAGACAGAGGGAAGCAACATCACGTCAGCGAGGAAGTCACTGTAGTTGTGATGCCAGTTCAGGGCCTATCGCAATTCATATGCGTTTTGGATTTTGCCGAGAACCTCGAGATGAACAGCGAGAGGACCAGACCATATATGGCAACGGTATTCAATACAAGGACGAATGGTAGATTTGTAGATATGAAGGATGGATTCAGACGAGAGAAAAACCTCTGGCGCGACACAGAGAACCAATTTTCCGTGCGGTAGATTTAGCTATCAATTCAATGTAGCTGTTCCATCTCAAGTCAGTGAAAAACGAGCGACCAAAAAAGAGAGACGCTCTCGTGAAGTTGAGCATAAGAAATTCTGATAGAAGGCAGGTAGGTTTTTCTATGGTGTTACCCACCATAGAAAAACCTCCCTGCCTTCTATCAGAGCAGTTTCGTTTTGGAGGCATCAAAGTTTAAAAGTTATTTCCTGCACCAGTCAACCACACATTGGAGGTCGTTTTCGAAACCAACGGCCAGGTCAACTTTCTCGGCAATGGCGGATTTACTATTGAGGCAGGAGTAAATGTTAGTGTCGTCTGCGCAGATGCCTACTTAAGAACTGATGACATCCTGAAGATCATTGATGAAGATCAGAATCAGTGTAGGACCCTGGGATAGGGAACACTAGCATTCGTCTGAAAGTATCTGGAATGCAACCCGTTTAGGGCGTTCTGCAAAACCGTATCCCTGAAGCTTACGTAGAAGGCCGGCATGCCAAACCTTAGCAAACGCCTTAGAGATATCTAGAGGAATGGCTCGAGATTCGCCGTTATTATCAAGCGCTTGGTATAGAAATTCAGTTATGGCTGTAACTACGTCAACGGTAGTCCCGGGAAAGCAGACAAAATTATCAGATTGTAGAGTATGGACGTTAAGTTGCTTAACTGCTTCAAAATTCATTAAAGCCTGGAAGACTTTGCCGAAGTGTGGTAGGATACTGATAGTACGGTATAGTGTAGGTAATACTGTCTTAGATAATGGTATGCATGATAAAATAATTTATAGATGTAATTAATCAGCAAAACCGGAGGTGAATGAGATAACTAGCAAGAAGAAAGGGTAACAGGTGGAACAAAAGGCTCGTTAGTTGTTACTCACACTAAGAGAAAATGGCAAACAGCTAAGACAGAAATGTTCAATGTTAAAACATGATAATGAATGTCTAAGATACAGTCAATATGGATATAACTTGGAAAGGCCTTTGCCCAGCACTGTCTTTGCAATGAAACTGATTATATCAAAGTCGGTTTGAATGTTTCAAACATTATCAAGATGGTCGAAGTTACTCGAACAAAACAAAACAGGAAAGAATAAAAAAAAAAAACATGGACGTCATACATTTTATTTTTCACATTTTTTATGAGATGAACAATCTTTTTCGTAAATTGGAAAATAAAATAATAAAGAACTGAAACAGACATACACCCGCAGTGGAATTTCGCAAATCCTGTTCGAATGAATTCTTGTCGCCTTAATATACCATATGTTTATAAATACTGAACATATATACATACATACATATATACGAGCTGTGGAAATTTACTCCATCTGTTCTTTCTCTCACTTGGGTATATATATATATATATATATATATATATATATATATATATATATATATATATATATATATATATATATATATATATATAATATATATAAATATATATAAATATATATATATATATATATTTATATGTGTGCGCGCGTGTGTGTGTATTTTCTATATATAAGTTCTTAGACAACAGAGTCTTCTTTTAAATAGACATAATGGAAATGTTCTAACTCTCAAAAAAATTTTTTTTAATGCTTTACATTAATTAAAATTTCATTCGGTCTCTTACTGTTGTTCACTAACGGAAATTACAAAAGCGCATGCGTACGTTTTATTACAATATATTTCCATTTGGATTCTCCATCTTTTAAAGCACTCAGACACACACATACACACACAAACAAAAACACACACACAGGCACCCACACACACGCAAACACACGCAAACACACACAAACAAACACACACACACACACACACACACACACACACACACACACACACACACACACACACACATAGTTTTCTTTATTAAACCCCAGAAACTTCATGTCACATTGATTAATTGTACATGGCACTTTTCAGAATAATATTTTATATAAATTAATGTAATGTAATTGCGAAAGTTATTGATTGAAGGTCTTACTACAGACTATGTTGTCTAAGATGAAATATTTTCGATATTACAAATATTTCCAATAAAAATATATTAATATTTCGTTGGCTTTTATTTGAAATCTTTTTGGTTGATCGATTAATCATACGTCAATGTGAACTGCTTCAATTTGTGAAAACTATGATTGGGTGAGAAAATTATGCATATATGCATATCAAGTTTAACTTAAATCATTAAGGTTATTGATGAAAAGAAATAAAGATATTTTGTAACTATTTTGAAACAAAAATCGCCTATCAAACATCCCATGCGTGTTTTTGAAAATGTTTTTTTTTTCTAAAATATGATCTATAAATGTATAATATATTGATGTTCAGAATATTTAAAAGCATGTAAAAAGATTCATCAAACGTAAAATAAACAGATAAATAGTAGAGAGTTGAAAACAATTATCACACTACCCTAGATATTTATGTATTGTCTTTTATAAATACGATGTGAACCGTTTGTTAGGATTTGTTTTTTGGGGGGGTTTCTAATTTGAATTTATATCTATTTGTTTTTCCTTCTAAATTTGATCATTAATCTCATATATATATATATAATTATATATATATATATATATATATATATATATATATATATATATATATATATATATTATGATTATTATTATTAATATTATTATTAATATTATTATTATTATTAATCTTATTATTATTATTATTAATATTATTATTTTGTATACACCTACAAAAATTAAGATAAAACCACATTCTTTTTCAATCGGGAGATATTTAATGCATCATTTAGATACTGCTGTGTCTCCATTTTCTGATAAGCTCGGTTGATTTATTAAGGAGGTGGTCGTGTTTTGGAAATGTAATAATAATTATCTCTGCCTCTAAACAATATATATTTTGTTTTAAATATTTTTAGTATTTACTAGAATTTACTATTTAAAGACGAGACTCTATGTATTATTTTTAAGTATATATACATATACATATACTCATATATATATACACATATATACCGATATATATATATACCAAAATATTAGTTAGTCTATAAAAATCAACCCAAAAATCGAACGAAAAAAATAGCGATAACGGTTATATAACGATAAAAAAATAATAATATACTACGTTACTTAAAAATCGAAAACCAAAAAGAGAAAATATACAGTATAACAAATGTATAATAACAATTAAAATAAATTGATCTAAATACATCCAAATATATAAATAAACTAACAACCGATACCGATAAACTAGCCGTTAGAAAAAAAACAAATAAAGATAATCAATCCAAATGAATACATGAAGTAATAAACAAATTAAAAACTGTTCCCGCCGAAATAAGAGTTAGAACAAACTACAACAAACAACCTCAAAATTGAACAAATAGCTTTATCTTACCAGACAAAAACAAAACTATTAAATAAGCTATATAAACAAATTTTTACTACGTTAATACAAACACCGATCAAAATAAAAAAATATATATATAAGATAAGAAATAAAAATAAAATATAAAAATAAAAAATAAAAATAAATAAAAACAAGCAAAATAATTTAACCAAAATAAATAAATAAACAAATAAACGACTTTCGGTAAAATAACAGCCAAAATAGACTACCCACGATGCACCACTGACCCGTATATAAAAATAGACGAGAAAAATAACAGAACTCGTGGCCTGACGATTGCATCTAGCATTAAACAGACTGTCGCCTCTAAGTGTTGACTTCTATGTTCACTTTTATATTTACACACGCTCTATCTCTGATATTGAGCACTTTATCCCATAAATATAGCACATCTTAAGACTATATTTCTTCATATATATACATATATATATACATATACATATATACACACACGCACACACACACACACACGCATATATATATATATATATATATATATATATATATATATATATATATTATAATGAATACATATCTTACCATGGTAGATAATAGTATCTTCTTTCAACGTCTACACCACGTACATAAAATTGGTTATAATACTGGCTAGAACGTTTTGAGGAACAAAAGAGGAATAAAATATGAACAGAGGACTGTATTTTGTTGCTTCAAGAAATACCCTCGTAATGCCTCAGTCATCTTTTCACGAAAGTATTCTGCCTTTCAGGTGTTTCTTTTTCAAACAGATACATTTTAGGGAAATTAAGAAATGGGGCAGATTTGTTGCGAATCTGAAAGAAAGCATTCAAAGAAAGATACGCTCCTCGATACTTCAATTTTTACCAATTTTAGCTTTATCTATTAAGTTATTAAATGCTAAGCTGGTGAAGAGATAATATTACAAAAGAAAAATCTTTCATGTCTGCAAGATTTTTATGCCTCGTGATCACGCAGTTGAACAACAAAAAAATGTTTTTCATAAACACCCATTTCAGTCATAAGTGCTCCCCAGACCCATATATCAAATTTACCGGCCTGAATGTCCGAGAAATTTTCATAGAAAATTTCGTTCTCCGACAGGAATCGAACCTGTATCCTATACAGAACCGTCATTTCTCATGACGTGCCTTAACCTTTCGGCCACAGAGTAGCGTCTGGTTACCACGGTCGATTTTACTATCTTTAAACTTAAATCCTCCATGAATCTCTTCTATTCATATCGGCTCTAGCGTATCAAATGTAAAGAAATGACATCATATATTTTTGAATTGGACAAAGTCCGACAATTTATTTAAAGACATTTATATGTTTTCTATGAAAATTTAATGTTATTTAATACTGTTTATTCTATGAAAATTTAATGTTATTTAATACTGTTTATTATAAAACAGAGCATTTGCTTAAATACTTGTATCTATAAAAAGAACGTTAAACATATCATAAATGTCTTTAAATAAATTGTCGGATTTGTCCATTTCAAAAATATATATAGTACTATATAATTCAATATGGTGTATTTTCAGATAGTTCTACAGAACATTATATCTCGGTACATAGAGATTTGAAAATATCAATGTTAATGATTTTCCATAATTATTATCATTATTCTAAATTCGTATTAACTGATTATCCAAAATTCTCTCTTTTCTTTCAAAGTTTACAAGACCACTATCACTGCCGATATAGAAAGAGTGATGGACAGGATGAAGAAATATCATGTAATCTGCTCTCATTTAAACACCAGAGAAAATGTTTTCTGTCTGCCATCAGCCAGGCTGACGCTAGACTTCTGTTGAACAACGTACTGTAGCTGCTTGGCCTTATGTTTTCTACTGACTTAAACTGGAGCGACTACATCGAATCAATAGCTGCATCTACTGCAAGGAAAGTGGGTTCACTGCGTAATGCCAGAAATAACGCTCTCAGAATCCATCTTGCACATTTATGTATCTACCATTCGTTCGTGCATTGAATGCTGCTACCATATCTGGTCTAGTGCTCCTGTTATTCATCACAAGGTTCTTGACAAAATCCAGAGAAGGATCCGCGGTGTATTCGATCCTGACTTAGAAGCTCGGCTTCAGTCACTTTCTCACCGACGTGACGTGGCTTCCATCTGTTTGTTGTACAAATATTTTCATGGCAACTCTTCTGACCAGTTTTTTTCCTTGGTGCACCGATTACATGAATTTAAGCGTGGTACTAGATTGGCATCTAGCTCCTACCAATTTAATGTTAAAACAAATAAATACAACCGCCATTTCTACTGGAACATTTTAATTTGTCATACTTCCTGTCAGTGTAATCTCCGTTTACTTTTTTCTCTGATAAATACAATCTTCGAAAATTTAAAATCAATATCAATCGCCATATTCTATCTTCTTGAATCCTATTCATCTTTTGTCCTTTCCTCAATCCTCCCTATAGTCAGTCTTTTCTCTCACTTTCGCTCTCTGTAACCCCCTGGGTACTAGTGGGATTCAACCCTTGTTTGGAGTGAAATGATGTTTTTGAAAAATTTAATGGTTTTATAGTAATAATTAAGATAACATTTCTAAACGTATTATATGTAGTTTTACAAGGGCAAGAGTTGCTTTTTATTCAAGTGAGTCATACTTTCTGAAGTATTCGTTCGAAGCATCAACTGATCATTAGAATCAGTTGGGCCTTTTTCTTCGGAGGAACAGCAGATCTACTCATTTGTTGGGATTTTCCTCTCTACGACCAAAGAGAAAAACGACAGCTAAAACTAACGACCTCAGAATCTTACTTTCAGTTTTCCAACTCGCTCGACCAAAAGCACACAATTCCTTCATTTAATGTGTGTTTTACAACCAGCTCTCTATATTCTAATTTAAAATTACATTAACCTAAGTTAATCCAACGTCTTATGCAAGAGACGGATGAGCATGTTAACAGTCACAAATAATATAAATCATTATTCTCGAAGGTAAAACAAGATAAAAGGATGTCATATTAATTCTTTTGTATAAAGTTTACTTTCCTATCTTGAGAATTATACTTAGAAATCTGTATGATACTGTCGCAGCTCAAAGACAATTGGCATCGAGAATTAATACGCAAACCTATCAGTATCCAAACAGGCAAGTAGAATACATATTGCTAAAGAACGCATTTACAAAACGGAAGCTGTTATTATACTAAACTCTCAATTTATAAGTAAGTTATTATATTACTAACACATCTTTAATATCATGAATGACGTATTTGAGATATACTAGGGCACAGGAAGAATCGGAGGTATCAATATTAAACTTTATTCCTTTCAGTTTTGCTTTATTCAAGTAGTTTCAACCATCTTGATAATGTTTCAAACGTTCAAATCGACTTTTATATAATCGGTCTCATTGCAAAGACAGTACTGGGCGAAGGCCTTTCGAAGTTATTTCCATATGGACTGTAACCTAGTCATTCATTATCTTGTTTTAACATTGAACATATCTGTCTTAGCTGGTTACCATTTTCTGTTATGATGAGTAACAACTAACGAGCCTTTTGCTCCACCTGTTAACCTTTCTTCTTGCTAAGGATCCCATTTACCTCCGGATTTGCTGATTAATCACATCTATAAAATATTTAATTACACATATCATTATCTAAGATAGTATCAGCTTCCTATCACTCTTGATTTATAGACGACATGAGTTATAAAAAAACTGGCAAAGAAGAGGACCTGTCATTCTTACAAAGAACATAGTTATATGCTTCATATATGGCTAGTAGATTAATACCAGAAAAAAAGATGACGGCTAATGAAAGAGGGCTTTCAACTAGGATAATATTATGTGGTCAAACATAGAGTCGTGGTCCAACTTAAAAATTTTACCTAGATGAGCAGCAATTAAAAACAATTAAGAACAATACACACAGTGACAATAGTTGCAAAACATATCTGTAATTACAATAACGTCTAACTGAAAGGGAATTTCAAACTTTAGAGTGTATTGGTCTCCTCAGACATTCGGTGCGTCTATGAATCTTGGACATTGACAAAAGAACTGAACTGAAGAACCTATATATCACAAATCTGATGCTTCTGAACCTTCCTATGCAATTCCTATGTACAGCGCATGAAGCAGTGCGAGATACTATCAGAAAAGAAACAGAACCGTTGGAAGATTTCATATCCACCATCAAGAAGAGGAATTTGAAATGGTATAGCCATATTATAAGCACCAGAAAAGACACTACCATATTACAAGCTACTTTCTTAGGCAGAAGAAGAAGAGGTTAAGTGGGGAAAATTGGTTTACAACGCCACTTGAATTGACTGGAATATAATACACAGAGAGTCAAACATCGGCAATCACACGAGACATATGGAGGGAGATGGTCAGGTGTTCGGTTATTCAACAAGTACAATACTACTGATGATGATGATGATGATGACAATGATGACGATGATGATGACGACGATGGTGATGATGATGATGATGATGATGATGATGATGATGATAAGTGAATATGGTCTCCTGATTAAGTTGACCGAATCAAACAAAAACTGCATGCATAAGATATGCGTTGTGCTTAGATTAGCACAGCACGGTTTAAAAAGAGTAGAAAGTAAGAAAGTTAGAATGTATTTTTCCATTCTTCAAATTAGGAATGAAATGTCTTCCTTGCCAATCAGAAATCTTTTTTTATCATTTCTTTATTAATATTTTCCTTTTTTATATCACGCATTCAGTACACAATAATGAGCAAATCCCTGCTTGCTTTTGCTAGTCTGCAACTAGTGACACCAGCATGATACCTGTTAGTATCTGTAGCTATTTAGAGTTCTTTACTGCACTCATATTACAAACATTCATTACTATATAACGAAACTATGCATATTAGTGATGAAAGCATTCTTACAGGATTTTCAATATAATACGAAATCAACGTGATCAGTGGCCTCGATTCCTTGACATTTCCAGGTAGATTTCTTTAATGAGACATGATTATACTTTATTTGTACATACAACCTCACAATTATGTTTACAAGTATACAGAGTGCCTCACAAGTGTTGAAAGAAAGCAGCGGACACTCAGATATGGAGAGGTCGAGGAGTGTGATGAACGTGAATAGTCGGAACAGTGGTTCCATCAGGGTGGTGCTCCACAGCACACTGCTAATGTCACCATGGGATGGCACGATGAAATGTTTGGCGAGTGTCTCATCATGGAATGGGCACCTCCCTGGCCTGATCTGAAGACCTCAGATATCTTCTGCTGGGGTTTCTTTAAGGACGACATCTACCATGGCAACTGTCATACCGTTGCTGCATTGAAGACTGCCAGCACTGAGAAGATTCAAGCGATCCCCCAGGAGAAATGTGCATGCGTTTTCAACAACTTTGTATTCAACAGTGCTTTCAAGTGTACGGCGGACATCTGGATCATGTACTCTAGAGCTCCTGTCGACATTTTGGTTCTTGTTTGAGAGTAAATGGCTGGAGACGCTAATTTTTTATAACTTTTGCCTTTCAGTAAATGTAATTTCCATTACTCTATCATTTGTGGTCTTCGATTTGTGCACGATCACTTTGTTTAAATAATTGTGAAACTTTCTGTATATGTTTATAGAAAACGGTTAAACGCATCTATCCGCATAGCATAATCTATGAGCATGTAAATAGTATCTACACTGACCGGTTTGATTTCGGGTATTGATATATTATTGCTCAGTTCCAATTGATCTATCCTTAAACAGGATTTTAATTTGAAATTAAAATGGCCGTGTTGCAATATAACATTTTAAAGAGAACATTTTAAAAAATATAAAACAATTTATCTTTTATCAGAATTTGGTTTATTATATTTTGTGTCATTTTCCAGTTAGATTATAAAAATATCTAGTTTTGATAGAACTTCATTTTTAGTGGAAAGAAAAGACTATTCAAGTCCAATAGTCCACAAACTGTAGGAAATCTTGATAATGTATGAATATAGAAGATGTTCTAAATATTCATATCATAAGTGTTTCAGTTCCCTTCAGTGAATAAAGCAATATAAGGTTCAGGTTGATTCTGTTTGTTTAGAATACCATAGCATCACTGGATTTAGTGATTGAATTAAATTGATAGATTAAGGTTTTCCATTTTGACAGCTGAGTGAGAATATTTTTTTATAGGTAAAAAGAAATTTGTATTGAAATCTGAAATAGTCCTTTGGATGGAGATGGTAGGGGTTGGGGGAAACAAGTGAGTAAAAACTTTTTTCTGTCTGGATTTGGAGGGTGAGAATTATTATTTGCATTATTTAAAGTCAGATTAATATCCTCATCTTTTTATTTTATTTTTTATCTAGGTCACCTTTTATGAATTTAAAACTTAACCTTTTATTTAAGCCTTCATCCCACTGCCCATGTCTTCCCTCAGGAGAAAGATATTTTGAATTCCCTTATTATTATTGATGGGTACAAGAATTTTTATTATTAATAATATATAACCCCATTTGATATAGTGATTGATCTAAGTTGATAGATTGATAAGAGAACTTACATTTTGTTCTTGATATTGAGGGACCCTATCCTTTCACAGGCAACAGTAGGTCTCCCAAACATCCTATCCTCACAATGTGTCCCAATATTTCAAGTGCCTCTTTATGACTTCAAATTAAACGTGTCTTTTCTGTTCCTGTTTGTCTTAAAACCTCCTCATTGCTCTGTCAATTTGATTCTCAGCATTTTTCTATAGAACGATATATCTGTTGCCTCCAAGCACATCTTTATTTGTGGGGATATTGTGTCCTAAATTCACCGCTATCTAGGAGGATATATTTTATATATCGGTTCAACTGTCGTTTGTTTGTTGCTAAGAGTTTTTTTCATTTTCTTAAGATTTTGCTTAGCTTTTGAAAGGCACCTTTTTCTATTTTGCTCTCTACATATTGGAATTTTATGAACATTGAATTTCTTATAAATATTTATTGCATTTTTTATAAATAAAGTCATTTGTGGAATGGTTTCACAGAGCAGGAAGTCATATACATATTTTAATTATTGCATTTAATTAATTCAGACATAATACGAGCGTCATTCAATAAATATGGTGAATTTTTCGGTATGAGGACTTCTAATACAGATAGAAGTTTACTTTTTTTAAATTTTTCAACGTAGTCTCCCAGCACTGTCACACACTTTTCCCATCTGTGCACAAGTTTCCGTATTCCCTCAGCGTAAAAATCTTTGGACTGATGTCTCAGCCAGTCGCTCACAACACTTTTGACTTCATCGTCACTTTTAAACATCGTGCCTCTCGTGAACGCTTTCAAGGGACCAAACAGGTGAAAGTCTGAAGGGGCAAATTCTGGGCTGTAAGAGGGATGAGGGAGCAGTTCCCAGCCCAGCTTGGTGATCGTCTGCACCGTTTGGGCTTCTGTGTGATTCCTTGCGTTGTCATGATGCAAGATGACGCCTTCTGACTGATGAACCCTGCGTTTGTCCTAACATATAAGCTCAAAGTCCTTGCAATGTCATCCACTGTCACTTTTCTGTCAGACTGAATGAGGTCATTGACTGATTCAATCATCTCAGGAGACCTCACTTCTGTAGGCCTCCCAGGGCTGTCTTCATCCTCAACACTGCTCCGTCCTTCTTTAAACAATTTAGCGCACTTGTAGACATTTTTTTTGGGCTGAATCATGTGGCACCATACACAGTTGACATTATTCCACGAATTTCAACTGGTTTGCACCATTCAGCAACCACGGACTTGATAACTGACCGCTGTTCAATCCTGGAGTATGCCATCTTTTTTAATCGCCAAAACTCTCAAAGTCTTTTTTTAAATCTGCAAATGAAATTAAATCCATGTGAAAAAGAAGTAAAACAAAAAAAATAATAAAAAAGAGTAAGCTTCTATCTGTATTAGAAGTCCTTATACCGAAAAATTCACCTTATTTATTGAATGACCCTCGTATAATCCGTGAAATCATCAATCGTCATGTAGTAAACAACTAGATTAAAATAAAAAGCATGAGACAAATATTAGCAGAAAATGCTAAAATATTTTCCAGCATTCACTACAAAGAAATGGCGAAAATTCTTGAAGCTCTTATACAAATAACCTGCACGCATTATATAAAATCTTGCACTACAATATACGAAATTTTAAAAATGTGCGTAAAATATTTAAAATAGATAGAACAAAATTACAATTAGTGTAAATTATTTACATACCGATTTCATGTGTTATCAACATCATCCGTGAAACTTATAAAAGCATTACCTTGTCAAAGCCTGTCTAATTGAATTTGCAATATAGCTTTCCAAAACAGACCCGGTATAGCAAACAACTCCTGTTTGGTATATTGACAATATTTATTGGCTGATAACAAACAAGTTTTTTAGAATCTACTGGATTGAAAAACAGAACAAAAGTAAGATCCTCGGATCTAAATAGAAACTGTAAACATACAATGAAATAATGAAGATACATTTTGTTAGCTGAATTTAATTCAAATTCTTTATATGAATTCTATCTGTCAATACACACACACACACACACACACACACACACACACACACACACACACACACACACATATATATATACTGAAATTTATAGATCGTTCTATTTGTTCTACTAGCTATGGTTTATATATTATGACAGACTAAACGCTTTGGTCTCAGCTAGCAAACAGCCTAATAGTAGAACCACAGAAATCAAAATTCGAGTTCTTTGGAATTTGTCTGGAAATAATTGGGCGATATGAATCAAATATCAAATCCATTCCAGACTCAAGAGGCTTTCTATCACTCTGTATGTGTGTATATATATATATATATATATATATATATATATATATGTATATATGTGGCTCTAATACATATATTCATATATATATATATATATATATATATATATATACACAAACATACACACACACACACACACACACACACACACACACACACACACACATATATATATATATATATATATATATATATATATATATATATATATATATATATATTAGAGCCGTTTGTATCTGTTTGACTTTAAATCAGTCCACTAATTTAGGAAACTTTTTAATGTATATATATATATATATATATATATATATATATATATTAAAGCACATATATTAAATAACATATATATGTGTGTTTGAGTGCGTGTATGCATGTGTGAGTATAGAGTTATATAAATATACTAATTTGCAGAAAACCATGTCTATAGGTAGGTATAAGTAATAAGTAGCTCATCACATGGTAATGCCGAGATTAATAGAATTAATAATATTACTTTTGACTTTTTGAAATACTATTGACAAAATTCGTCTTGGGTATCAGTGTTTAAATGTAAAAGTTTCTTTTTCCCTTGAATAAACGTTATTTATTCAAGGAGTAATATTTGCTTACTTAGTTTCATTGATTATCATATTTTATCTACAATGTACACACACACCAAAAAAAATCTCCCTTTGTTCCTCTTCCAAAGACTTCAGGCGGAGGTGAAAATATTACAATGCATAAAAAAATATTGAGAGTCACTTCTCAACTCAACAGACATATCTTTGAAGTATTTGTCGTGAAAGAACATATAATAGTGGTGAAAAGATGAATCCGCTTGACGATATAGGGCTTTTATTCTATTTTTTCTATTGGGTATTAATTCTTTAGTTAAAGGAAACATCAGCTTCTAGAACTTCTCCCATTTAGAAGTCTTATTTGGGTAGAATTTTTTACTATTTTCTCTTTCTGTCCATTATTGCAGACGTAGGTTTTCTAAGTGTAAATGTTCGTAAATAACTTTTCTGCTGATTTTTCTTTATAAAGTTATCTTTCCATAAGTCTCAGGTAATTTATATCTCAATTCCACGGATGAGGTGTTATCATTACTTACATAATTTAAACTCTGACTATTATCTTTATCTTTGTTTTTAATAGTACCCATTTTCAGCTCTTGTCACCTACGGCCGTCATTAAATTATATTTTAAAAAATTCCTTGAAGTTTGCCCGGACTGAAAAATGTCTGATGAAGTACGGAGTCCAAAACGGCTGAAGTGTTTTCGTAATAACAATAAAATTAAGGATAATACGGGTGTAAATTAGATAAAGATCTGCGGTAATCAATATTACAAACTTACACCTCGTCCGGGGTAAGACGATAAACTATATCCTCTGTTTAGGAGGCTTTGAGGAGCATAGAACCCCCTCTTAATTTCTGCTGTTCCCCGTTCCAGCCCGACCCTCGGTGGTAGCACCTGTTAGGGTCCCAGCTAATGAGCAAATAATAACTGGGGTCAAAACATTATGATAGTATAAAATACATTGTTGTAGTATGAATACCAGCAATACATTTTCAGTGTGAAAATATTACCAGCAATAATCCAGTATTGTAATAGGATTTACCAGCAATACCTTTAAAAAATACCAAAGCTCCCACGAAAATTAAAGTTCGGTATTATATGGGCCATAAGGAGTTGATATGCTGTTAAACAAACCCAACTAAACTTACACCGACAATAGAATGTTTTTGGACCAAACAAAATCTAAAAGTAAAAAAAATAAAGGCAAGCAATTTACAAACTTTATTATTAATGTATATATATTTTATTTTCATATTTTGTTAATATATAGAAATATAATAAAGTCATATCAAATAAAAGTGTATGCGGGACTAATTAAGAGTTCCAAATATATTACCGGGTATGTCTAGTTAGCATTTTACCCCGAAAATAAGTTATTTAACAAAAATTAGAAGACACACAAAAATGGTTCAGCATCCGATTCATTTCGGTTCTTAATATCTTGAAAAATTAAATATTAGGTTGGTGCAAAAATAATGCCGTTTTCTCACATGAAGTTGAACGTCAAAAAACGACATTATTTTTGCACCAACCTAATATTTCAGTGAAATATATGTACGGCATAATTTAATGCATAAAAAAAAACAGTACAACTTATTAAAAAAAATAGGAATGTCTGTACTACTGGGTCGTATTATACTCCAGTATGTAATTTATTTCATCTTATCTTCAGAAACACGTGGTCGACTTATCTGAAGTCGTATTATACACATGAAAATACGTCACTAATATTTTTTCTCACGTCTTAATCTGTATATTAATGTACAAGAATACATTTTCACACTAAGAACAGACCAGGAATAACAGAAATAACTTGAAAGAATAGATTGGTAACCACTTCTCCACGGCACACCAATCGGTCTTTTAAGAATTTAATTTTTCATAAGAAATTAGAAGAATTTTAATATTTACCAAAGTGTGCGTTTAAAGTAATGAGCATGATGCTACTGTTGAGATGGTTATTTATTAAAGCAAGTTTTGCATTATAGGAAAGCTGATGGATTGAGAGATGAATTTACTAAACATTTCTTCGTGCGAAGAAGTCCGGTTCTATATGCATTTATTGTGATAATATAAGACTTTAATATTAACTTTGTCTGGCTGAGTCTAGGAAGAAACCAAACTTACACCGAAAATTACATGTTTTTGAAGCCAACAAAATGTTAGAATACAATGTTTTTTTACTTGAAACATGGATATTTAATGAGTTTGCTGATGTATGAAATAATAATAATATTGGCCGGCCGTTCGTTTTGGGGTTTGTTCATTTCCTAATATGTCTAGCTCATAGATACCGTAGAGGCTTAATATGGAAGACAACTGTGATTGGTAGTATGATTCTGCTGAGGAAGGCATAATTACAGTATATAGAAAAAGTCAGTATCGTAACAAGACCAGTATTCTCGATTTTGTTCTAACACAATCAACGACAGTTTTCGTTTACCTGGATTTCGCTCATGACATTCGTGAGTAGTTTTCCATTACTTCCCAATTGTATAGCATTCCATACCGGATCTCTTTAGATCGATATCAACAAAAAGTTACCTGCTTCACACATTGACCATTGTAAGTTTCCAACCCAGGTCGGAAAAATAATGATCAAGCACACAACCATGCATTTTAAATGATGCAATTTCGTAATTTGATATTTACCTTAATTTGACAGGAGGATTCAATAATTTGTCGCTCCATGTGAAATCGAACCGAAATCCTACGGCGCACTGAAATTTTGAATACATGCTTCGAAATGCAAACTAGTTTACCTAACAGGACAATTTCCTTCGTAACAAAGAAATGTGTGCTGAAGTACGTAATATCAGACCCAATATATGATAGTGAATGATAGTCAAATTGCTTCCAAACGGCTTATGGCAAGAGAGATGTTCTTATACAAAAGAAGGCTGTGAATACCATGATCCGAATATGTGAGCAACGAGGAAGATTTAAAAATAAGGACACAAGATCAGAAAGAGTCAATTGAAAGGCTTTTGATATACAATGAGAAAGCAGATATAAGAGAAATTGAACCTCTCTAGGCATATTATAAATTTGAACCTTTGTAAATGACTAAACATTGCTTCGTGAGAAGAGGGTCCCGATATATATTCAATAATTGTGATAATAAAAGACTTCAATATTAACTACCTCTGACTGAGTCTTCAACGATACGAGTCGATGCGGGAAGATAATTCAGTTAGAAATGTAGCGAATGTTAGAGTATAATGACATCTGCTGCTGAATAATATTTTATCACAAAAGGAGACAATCCGATGAAAATGTAAATCTTCTCGTTAGAGCGAACGCTAAATTTCTATCCAAATGTTAATCATAATATTAGCCGTTTCTTTACAAGGAAACATTCTGCAGTCATAGGCCGAGCGGCAAGTACTACTATCAGTTGAAATTTCTAAAAAAAAAACGATAAGAATTTTTCAGAAAATATAGTTTTATCACGTCCACTAACTTTCATCACTCTTTCTACTATAAAAGGAGTCTTCTTTCTTAAGATTATCTTTGAAATAGTGTTGGAGCTCAACATTTTAATAATGTACTTATTACCTCTTCGTGTTACATGAGATATTCATTTAAGTTTTGTGCTCTTGAAAATCTTCAAGTGTTGCGGCGTCTCTCAGTTGAATGCAGTCCTTTTTTGTTATTCTTTCGTGCAAGTCCAGGGGTTTGAATCCATTAAAAACTCAATATTTTATATTTTTCTGTGTTGTCTGATTCAAACTGACTCTACTCAAATAACATTAAACGACATTTTTTTCACAAACTAATCCTTGTAGACATAAACTCTGCTAGAATCTATTTTTGTATTATACACATGTTCTTATTAATAATTAATCCTTCATGGCTTAGTCGAAAATGGCTCTTCACACATTCCGTTTTTTATTTGTTAACTATACTAAACAATAAACACGTTGCGTGATCAAAAATGATGAGGCAACAATTACAGGACGAAAACCTAGCTTCGAAATATCACTTTAATGCAAACATTGCCCTTTAGGAAAAAGTTCGCCTTTGTTTATTCTTAGAAATGCAATTGCAAACCGATATCACACTATACGCCTTACCGTATGTATGTTTTCAAAAAGGTAACATGACGAAGTCCATTCCTCCCAGCCTGATTTTAAATTCAGTTTTTTATTTCTTTTTTTTCCACTTCAAGGTAAGATACCCCAACTAGGTTTGCTATTTAATCCATAGATGAGAGCAAGAAACGATTGATTGAACTTTACTATCTTATTATTACTTATTTATATATATATTTTAAAACAAAGAAATGTTTAAGTTTGATCTTTAATCACTACTTCAAATTAACTTTTAATATCTTCATGAAGAATTATATAGCACTTTATTCTTTCAAGACAGGCATATTTAAATAAGAGATGGTAAATATTAACTTGCATAAGTGTAGGTTATTTTTACTGAATTTATCAAGTTAGAGAATCCTAAAAGAGTCGGACTCAGTGAGAAGTGTATTCATTAAACAATAGTAATAATAGAAAATCGCTTACTAACCAATATTCCAGAGCATAACAGACAACCCTTTATGGTCTTATTCTCATGATAGAAGATTTTAATTGTGTTATATATCTTTTCCTGAGAAGTTCGCATATTTTTTATGGAAACTGTTTTTTTTTCTGCTGCATATGCAGATTTTTCTGTTTTTCCTCTTACATTCATGTTTGTTTTTACATTTATTTTTGTGATTTGTTTTCACCAATTCTCTGTCTTTTCTTTTTACAGCGTTTCGCAGAGAATCACACATTTTTTGACTTTACAAATCGTACACTCAAGATAAAAAAGCAAGCACACAAAATACAATACCAGTAACAACAAAAAAAAAAAAACATTTTATAATTTTATGTGTTTCTAAAAAAAAAAAAGAAAAAGAAGTCAACATTTTCAAAAGAAGAATATATGAAAGAATCATTTTAAATAGTCCTTAACAAATTAAAACAACAATAATAACAGCAACGGAAACACCAAAAACACAGAGAGAGAGAGAGAGAGAGAGAGAGAGAGAGAGAGAGAGAGAGAGAGAGAGAGAGAGAGAGAGAGAGAGAGAAAGAGAGAGAGCGAGAGAGAGAGAGAGGGAGAGAATGTGGTAAAATATTTACACTTGTGACAGCCACTCTTTTTATAACGAAGTTAACGCTAGATTTTTTTTTCTTTTCTCAGAACGCCAAGAGTAGCCATAGGCTTTGAACAGGTTTGCAAGAGACCAAAACATGAACTATAATGAAATAAAAATAAAAAATACAGAAAAAGAAACACATTAAGATGCTGGAAAAATATTGCAAAGGAAAAAGAAATTTCTAAAGTAAACACATGCAGATTCCGTTTTTCTATAGGCCAGACATTTGAATTTTTCACGTGGCACAGTTTAAGAAACGTTATAGAAAAGTAGAGGTTCACAGTTCAAACGGTAGACTAATGTTGACACTGACTTACGCAGTATTTAATTACCAAGGATGTGTTTGGCAGGTTTGGCTGACAAAATCCTGAAAACGAGAGATTTACAATGAAACGAAATACACCAGAATTCAGCATATAATGAGAAACAAGTAACTTTTTAAAATTCCAAAGTGGGGAATTTTCATTGTTCATCTTGATAGGTTTAATCGCTGTTTAGAATAGATGGTATCATGACGTGCGAAATCCACCCTTTGAGCCGTGACCACCGCTTTACAGGGTTGTAGAGAAAAATAACATTATGCCCAGGCACCGGTTGTACAGTGGTAGAGAATAATGACTTCATGCTCAGCTACCAGTTGACCGGTGTGTAAACACTTATAACTATTTTTTATATCTACTGTGAAACATTTCATACCAATTATTTGCGAATTTTGACTCAGGAGATCAAGCAGAAGTGTTAAAATTGTTCAGGAATGCAGGGCTTAAAGGGTTAAACTGTGAAGTATTGTGGTACTAGGAGCAAATTTGGTTTTGTATTTTATGGAACATGAACCAACAAATTTGTCTATTGGCTAGACGTTAGCATTGCACTTAATTTGTACGTTTTTATGAAGTTATGAGTACAAGAAATTTCACTAATGGAGAACAATTGGTGCTTGAGCTTCATTAAAAGTTGATTCCTGTATTTAGATTTTCCACGCTTGAAATCCATTGACAAAAGAAGTGATTCAACGTGAGTTTTAAAAATAACAACATATCACGGCACGCCAAATCGAATCATTATTTTACTTCTCAAGGGTTTTAAATCATCAGAGCTTTTACGACTTGTAGGCACACTAAAAATCCATATGATTTGTCATCTTAAACATGGTTGGTCCTTTAGGTTCATGCTCTTCTGATCAGTTCCATTTGTGTTTCTTAAACACCCATACAAACAACCTGTGGCTTATACTGTAACTATACTGAGTAGACCTTAGTTTTACATCAGGTATTTACCCCGCTAGGGCCACATAGGATTTAGAGTGGTCTGCTCCTATACTGACTACCAACCACGATTTTATCATTTAATCCATAGCTTGGAGCGAAAGTGTATGCAAAAATCTAGACCGTTAGTTCTCTGGCTCCTCGGCCCAATGCTTTAACCATTATACCACCTTCACATACATGCTATTTTACGCCATAATGTTTTTTCTTGACGGTGAGTGTAGGGTCGATATTTTTTCTGTTGAAAAGCATGAAACATTTACCGTAATTATTATTATTATATATAATGTAAATTATTATTATTATATATAATGTAAATTATTATTATTATATATAATGTAAATTATTATTATTATATATAATGTAAATTATTATTATTATATATAATGTAAATTATTATTATTATATATAATGTAAATTATTATTATTATTATTATTATTATTATTATTATTATGTTTCGATTTCTGCTATGGTCACAGTACATACTATGTCTACGGGAAGACCTAAGGCAGGTCGTGGTGCGTTGCTTTGGCTCCATTTCATCATTTGTTTTTCTAACTCACATAACATCACTATCCTTACATGGACAAAGTTCTTCTTAGTGAATGCACTGTACTTATCAAGACATTTTTTTGTATTTCTCTCAAGCTGGGAATTCCAGGCAGTTTTTCAATGTGTTTATATCTTCCTTTTTTATCATTGCAAGCGCACCTACTATGACTGGTATTATTCTTGTTTTTAATTTGCATTTTTTTAAATTTCGATTTCCAGGTTTTTATACTTCGATAGTTTTTTCAAATTTCTATGTTAGACTGCTGGTCAAGTCATATCAATTATTAGGCAAGTTATATCTTTTCGGTTTTTGACAATTATGTCCGGTCTATTTGCTTCAATCTTCCCGTCTGTAAAGTTGGTGTAATTCTACAGAATTGTGATGTCTTTTATCTCTGTAACCGGTGCTGGGTGATGTTCATACCAGTGTTTATTAACAGCTTTTACAAAGTGTTTTCACATTGTCCAGTGTTAGTTTTGACCCATTCTGTGTTGACGATTTTTATATTCATTTGACGCAAGTACAGAACATCTTGAGATTAGATGGTTCATGGTTGCCTGATATTTGTTACAGAACCGGCATTTCGCATCAA
>OZ038475.1:25224161-25231661 GCA_964036315.1 Acanthosepion esculentum | reverse complement strand
TTTTTGTCTTAGGCAACTTTCGTTGAAGTTCTTATTCAACTAACAGCTAATGTGAACTGAACTAGTCTATATCGTACGGGTTTGGTGTTAGAATAATCAAGAACCTATACTGGCAGCGAACAGCATGCAACCCCCTGGAGAACGAGTTCAGTGAATATACAAAAATAGAAAGGGGCATAAGGCAAGGATGTGTCTTCTCACCGGACATGTTCAAGATAAACAGCGAGGCAATTCTAAGAGAATTGGAAATCTTACCGGGATTTACCATTGCGGCCCCATTTCTTAACAACATAAGATACGCAGATGACACAGTAATGATAGCAAACACGGAAAAGAAATTACAATCTTCCCACAGAAGATATTGAAGGAGAGCGAGAAGAAGGGACTAAGCATAAACTAGAAAACAAATTGCATGCACATCCGTAAAAGGACGAGACCGAAATGCGATTTGCAGGTCGGGGATATTAAAATCAAGCAGGTGCGGGAGTTTAAATATCGGGGACGCATCTGGACAGAAGACGGCAAGTGCGACACTAAGATCCGAAGACATATTGGGACGGCTAAGGACGCATCCCAAAAGCTGCTTTCACTGGTTTCCAGGCCTCATGAATTTAAACGTCCTACGAGGCTGGCATCCCGTTCCCACCCCTTCACCGTTAAAACTGTTAGATGTAGACGTCTCTTCTACTCCAATAGCTTCATGTCTCGCACATCTCGCCTGTGGAACTCCCTTCCTTATTCCTGTTTCCCTGACAAATACAATCTCCAACTATTTAAGTGTAACGTCAATCGACATCTCCAGTTGCCTTGATCTATCCACTTCCCTTCTCAACATCCTTTCACTTTTCATTCCTATCTGCTCTCACTCCAAATCTTCTGTAACCCCCTTGCCTTGATCGATCCACTATCTTTCTACACATCCTCTCCTTTACCACTCCTATCTGATCTTCCTCCAAACCTTCTGTAACCCCTTGCGTGCTCGTGCCTCCAACTTTGCTTGGGGTGATAAGCTTAAAAAAAAAAGAAAGAAAAAAGAAGAGTATTGCAAGGCAGGAGGATCTCTTTAGTAACAAAAGGAAAGAGTACCGATATTATAGTAAACGAGCAATTGCCTAATGTAACAGTGAGGTCTAATCTTATTATTTAATTCCATAGCACCTGAAGATGTTGGCAACTATGATTCTGCATAGGTTTTGTTTCTTTATCATTTGACATTGGCCAGGAGTTCTTTAGAACTATGATCGACTTGTGATATCAATAATTCTATATGGTAATGAATGCTGGACAATTACTTCCCATATCAATCGAAGGTTGGAAGCAACAAAGAGGTGACTCGACCGAAGAATTCTGCGAACACTCTGTACAGATCGTGTAAACAACGTGGAACTCTTACAAAAATGGAAACTCAAAGGACACTTACACTCAGAAGCAGAAAGAGATAGCTGAAATTTCTGTAAACATCTAGGAAGGAGGGTTTTGAAAATCTGACGCTCACGTGATGCAACGAAGCCAAAAGAGTTATGGTGCAATTGGTCGCCCCCCTGACTACTTTATTTGAATGGATAGCAGGTGGTGGTGATGGGAGGGAAGCTAAAAATATACACAATACTAAGAGGTAAAAAGGATAGGAAGCTGCGTAAACTCACGATACCCCGGTTTCTGAAGGGACAGAGTGCAAAGAAGAAGAAGAAGAAGAAGAAGAAGAAGGAGAAGAAGAAGCAGAAGAAGAATAAGAATAAGAATAAGAAGAAGGGAATTCGTCTTCCGCTGTCTTCTTAACGGTTTGCTACTCTCGGTACTCATTCTAATAGACTAGCTGCCAACCCTGGCAAAAAGAGATGAGATATCGTTTGAAGGTTCTAGCTGACTGTCCTCAACACATTGCCAAGTGAATGAAAATTAAATGTCCTATATGCTATTTGTGGAAAGCGAATAGCAATGAGCCCTAGAGAAGACTGGGGCATATTGTAATGAACATGAATATATAACAACTTCTGAACATAAAATTCAGTGTATAATAACTTCCATATATCTAATGTATTCTGCTTCTGCGCATTATGTGTAAATGAAAACATAGCAAAGAAAAATACATTATTTTAAAAAAATCCTGAAGTTCAACGTTTATATAAGAAAAAACTACAAATTGTTGAAAGGTATGAGCTCTCATGTCCTGAAGGGACACGACACATGATAGATTGTCTTCCTAGAATATCGATAGCTGAATTCAGATTTGGCCTATTTTTTGCTTTCTCTTGTGAAATATATGCATCTATCTCTTCTTCCACTAGTAACACAGTAGGACACGTTGAGTTCTCTTGTTTTTGTTAACAAAATGACTAGGAAAGAAGTATGCTGAATTAAAAACAGTGTAGAAGCCAACGGGAAAAGAATAACCACTGCCTTTCCAAGGAAGTGATCGAAATTCACACATACTAAACTAAAGGAAGCCGCAGAGACCCACGATCACGGCTTCAATCTATATGCCATTCCATAAAAATGTAGACCCATTACGATACTTCCACCACTTTCATTTACATTTAACTAAAACATATTCACAGATTAGCGCCTTCAAATTCTGTGTAGAAATACATTCATTACCAATTGCAGATAAGACATGCTTAATGACAAAATGCACTTCGTATATCTGAACGCAGATGGCATATTTGACAAAAAAATAAATTTGTACCCCCACATTGAAGTCACAAAAAGCATAAACAGCCGAACCAATAGACCACACCAACCTAGTTCTTTTATCAGTTGGTTGAAAGATGTGTTCAAGTAAGTTAAGAATTTTTCTTATCTTTATAATTTATTCAAGATTAAAGAAAGCGATGCCTGCCGGTCTCATTATTTCCAGACGGACTACACGAGTAGTCACCTGTTGCTAGTGGGAATAAAGCCAAATGATGTTTTGAGAACGTAATGAAAAAAATAGTAATCCAAATAATAATTCCTTTCCACAATATTTCTAAAAATCTCTCATAATTGCCAATACCTTTTCCCATGTTCAGTAGCTCGTAAAAGCGTTCACTAAAGTGAACACGTCATTTCGCCAAGAATTATTTTTACATCTGCGATATATGGGTTTATTTTTTATCATGGTGGAATAGCTAGCAAACTCCACTTGATGGCCACTGACTGTCTGTTTGGACATTGCTGGTTGCCCGAAATTACGATTGAAGAGAAGCTAAACATTTCGTTTTTTTTCATTTTTTTTTAAAATGGAACTTATCGTGATTTGCTATCAAACTGTTTTTACGAGTCATTACTACTCAGTAGTGAATCCAATGCTGATTCGGTACCGCAAAATCAGGAGCTTAATGTATAACTAGAAATCACTGAACTGAGAAAAAAAATAGAATGGAAAGTAAATCTTGTCACATGTGAAATAAATGCACATTCGGATTTGATTGACCTATTAATCACAATTATATTTCCTCTTATTAGCTCTGTCAAGGCTCCATCTATTTCGCCCGTTGTTGATGCTTCAAATGTAAAACCAGTTGCATTTTGATGCAAATAAACACTCATTGTGAGTTGTTACCAATTGACAAATATGCGAACGAGAAGATATGAAGTAATTTGTTTAAGTGAAATCTTTATTGGATTAATAAGAAAAGAACAATATGAATTTTCAATGACATTTATTTAAAGGTAAAATATATTTTAAGGAATCCGATTTTGGAAAAAAAAGGTTTAGGAAAGTTATCTTTTTTCAGAATTGGACCAATGATGTAAAGACACTTTACGTTTAAATAAAATCATTGAAATTTCATATTGTTTTGTTTGCTATTCAATAAAGATTTCACTTAAACAAATTACTTCATATTTTCTACAGCTGTCATCTATGGAATATTTTGTCACATTCGTACACCATGTGAATGAATATGTAACGAAAGGAGATAAGATTTTGTACTGATGATGGGGGATCTTAATTGCTTTCGACCGAAGGAATCTCTTGACCGTCAACTTTTCGATGATAACCGTTATTCTCGTTTTTCAAGGATTTGGCATCGTTTTTACGCCGTTGCATTTTTAGCCGAAAAAGGCATGCAGCCTTGTCGAGATCAAATAAGGAATATCCATATAAACTTTTCTTCAGTTATCAACTTTTTAATCACTTAAATCAGTATGTATATTAGAAGAGAGAAATACAGAGAGAAAGAAGTGAGGCTTTAATGTTTCCCAAACGCGTTTTATTTTAGAATGTACGTAGGAGCAACCTTTAGCCAGTGAAGCACATTCAAGTGATTTGGTGATGGCACTTTGGAGGCCAACAGCCCAGTTAATAACTTTCTATTTTTTGTTCTGCTTTTTTCTCTTTGTGCTCATTTTTACGTTACTCAATCATCACCCCTAAACCCACATAAAATAAAACATTAATAACCGTCTTCTTTCTTCTTTCAGAATTATTTCCTTTGATATCTACTTTATATATTTATTTATTTAGGCTCTGCAAAACAGTATGCGCAGCCATTTTATTTTCTCTCCCTTCTTTACTGGTCGGTTCAGAGGACACTATTTTCTTTCAGCCCCTTTAACGTTGCATGGAGGAAAACCCTTATTTCTGGCGTAGGGTGTTGTTTTGAAGACTCTCCAACCAAGTTAGGAAAAGTCGACTTAAAATTAAACAAACTGTAATGTTCTACATTTGCCTATATTTTTTTTACAATGCAGGATCAAGACGCCACACTCATCTCACAACGTTCTCGTGTTAAATGTCGACTGACTGAGTACCCTGTTACCCAAGGCGTATACAGCTTATTGATGATGAAAACAAAAAGCAATAAATCTCTTTTTTTTCTTTTAATTTTTTGAGAAATTACACGGTTTTATTCATCTGCAGTCAGTTATGTGTAATGCGTGATACACGCTTTCGATACAGGACTGACGAGATTTTTCCCGCAGTAGGTTGCCAATTCATTCTGCGGTAGACCACTTGGCATCGAAGGCTATAGAACGCGGTCTTTCCTGCTACTTACCCATAGCTAGGGGAAGAAGAAGAGGAATCATACGTTTCCCAAGGGTACTGGCACGTAAGTGAATTTAATAGATTCAACAGGAATTCGAACTCGGTTCTCCGATTCCTAAGTCGGAGCCGCTATCCTTTACTTCAGCATGCCTTATTAATCTTACAAAATAAAGAGAGTAGTCAGAAACGACATGAATCCATCCCTTCTGTAACTTAGCGTTTTTATCGGGACTCCTAGAAAAGAAAATATACATAAGATGATGCATGTTGCGTCAATTATTTTTCTTTGTCTCTATTTTTTATAGTCAAAACGTAAAGCTCCTAATTTTAAGATATTAACTGGCTCATTATTCTCAGCGTATTTCTACATGCAGTAAATATCATTTTATGAGTTGCCTTTATGTTGATAACGGTACACATGGTATTTATCTTAAGAAGAAACACAGTAAAAAAATTGATCTGGATTCAACGGACTGGGCGTTATCATTAATGCTTGACCAGCCATCTATTTACCGCATAATATTTAACATAACATATAAATTATAATATAGTAATTTATAATTAATTATTTAAACAATTATTATGGATAATGTTTAATAACGCTTTATGATGTATTTTTTGAAAAATATTGTATATACATACATACATACACACATACATACATATAAATATATATATATATATATATATATATATATATATATATATATATATATATACAATAGTTATATAGAAGTAAGGCATTAACTGAGGTATCACGAATAGTGGGGAGAATCTTGGAATTATTTCCCTCGTGGATGAAGGGATATACTGTAATTTCCTATTGTGTATATATATATATATATATATACATATATATATATATATATATATATATATATATATATATATATATATATATATATATATATATATATATATTGTGTGTATTTAGGCAGCATTTTTTCATTAATACATGTTTCATTAAATAATATAGACAAGTGTTGTCTATATATTTTATGTAAGTTTTTTTCATATAGTCTGATATTTGTTTACATGGATGATTTCCAAGCAACGATAAACACGTGCATATAAAACGCTGAATGTTGTGCGATTTTCGCTTTCAGCGTTTTATATGCATGTGTTTATCGTTGCTTGGAAATCATCCATGTAAACAAATAATACTATCAACAATTTCTTGTTCGTGTATTGCATAAATATATTGTGTAATTGTCATCTTTGATAATGGCTTATGTAAGCCGAAAGCTTAAATTGGATTAAAAAAAAGTATGTATCAATATTGTGATTTTCTTTCATTGTTTAATGATAATGTTTGTTATTAAGATTACCAGACTATATGAAAAAAACTTACATAAAATATATAGACAACACTTGTCTATATTATTTAATGAAACATGTATTAATATATATATATATATATATATATTGATAATATTAGTGGTCAATACATACATACATACATATATATATATATATATATATATATATATATATATATATATATATATATATATATAAATTCCCATGAGGATAGAATCCCGGTAAAACTCAATGTTGAGGACTGAGTAAGAATATAATATAAAAGTCTCTAACACTAATATTCCATGGTTATAATTTATTACGTTGGAGTTGTATTCACGATAGGTCTGATGAATTGGATCGTGATTACGATTCCAATGTAATAAATTCTAACTATGGAATATTAGTGTTTGAGCCTTTTCCATCATGGATGAAGATATATACTTTCATTTCCTTTCAAAAATCTAAGAATCTTCTTTTATGTACAGTATTCCTTCAAGACATAATTGACTATGGTCCTCCATGGCTCTCTATTCCTTGCAGAGCTAAACAATGTTTTGCCTCAAATCAGTTCCAATTCTGTCACCCATTTGAAAAAATGTAGGTTATATTAGTCTTTGATTCCCTATGGTGTTCTGTATATACTGTGGATGTCAAACTCTCCAAATACGCTATCCTCATAATGTATTCCTAAGCAGGAATTCATTTTGATACTGTTTTCTACTTAAAACTTACTCGTAGCTCACATATAATACTTTCATGGTATTTACAGTAATGTTCTGTAAAATTATTTTTATTGTCTCACGTATTCTCTTCCAAAATTGTCCAAAATTCACTTTCATGTTGGTGGATTAAAACTACATAACATCTGTATTCTTCTGTAAGGCATAATTCTATATATAAACACGTCTTCCGATTTCTCTGTTACAGTTTCCCTCATCTGTTCAGACACGCACAAGATTTCTGTACTTGCTTTATTGTCACGGTTCCAATTTGTCGATGACATCTTGCATTGTCCTTTTTGCTGATACCCTTACTTTAATCTTGTTTGTAAATGATATCTTTTGAATACACGTATAATATCAGAGGTTAAATGATTTATTCGTAGCTATATATTATAAACTATTTTGTTATTCAATAATATTTTATTTCATTTAATTATACATCAAAGGGGTTATTACTAAAGAAAAGAAAATTACTGATTGTGTTCATATATGTAACAGATTATC
>OZ038475.1:25183304-25223961 GCA_964036315.1 Acanthosepion esculentum | reverse complement strand
CTATCTATCTATCTATCTATCTATCTAAGTCTGTGCGTATCTATCTATCTATGTCAGTCTGTGCGTTTCTATCTATCTATCTATCTCAGTCTGTTCGTATCTATCTATCTATCTATCTATCTATCTATCTATCTATCTATCTATCTATCTATCTATCTATGTCTGTTCGTAATTATCTATCTATCTATCTATCTATCTATCTATCTATCTATCTATCTATCTGAATTCTTTTGTATCTATCTATCTATCTATCTATCTATCTATCTAAGTCTGTTCGTAATTACCTATCTATCTATCTATCTGAATTCATTTGTATCTATCTATCTATCTATCTGCTGGTCAGTCACCCTTACATTTCCTCTGTATTTCAAATATAACAAGTAATTTCCACTCGGACATATTTCTTCCTAGAACAACATCTTTTTATCATAGTCCTGCGTGCATTTTCTGAAAACTACAATCTTTAGTACTTCAAGGCAAGACTCTATCGTTATGTCGCCTCCCTATCCTCATAATAGTCACTACTTACCAACTCCTTATTCAATCATATAAAACAATTCATTCATCACCAATTTTATAACCGTAATCCTCTAAATTTCGTGGCTCTGGTGCCTTGTATAGAGTGAATTTTAGTATTAAAAATATCGATCGAAAACAGGGGAAATCCAAAGTTGTCTGTGCAATGAACTGAATTTCACTGTTGTTTTACATTTATCAGTAAAACCAATTTTTGAAGATCACTTTCTTCACACAACAAACACATTTCTCTTTATGATGTAATAGATGCATGGCCCGGCGTTGCCCGTGCTTGATTCAAAGATCGTATGACTCATACAGCAATCGCTATCACTTGACTTAAAATATTTTGCCTTCCTTGCCATTAAAGGAGTGCCCTTTGCCGTGCTGATGTTGTTACGTTCCTTACTTCTTGCCTATCTCACTCTGCGACCTTTTTCTAATCTCTATACTAAACATTAAATCTGTTACGAAAAACGAACTAAACGAAATGAACACAAAACGATCAGCTTTAAAAAAGGACTCGTAACTGGAAAAAAACGAATGAAAACAGAATTTTAACAGCAAATACTTTTTCACACCCAACACAGTTCTGCGGAATCAGAATCAACGTTGAGTTTAAGCAATCGAATGAGCCAATTGGAGTAAAGATCCATGCAGATTTAAATTTAACCCACTTGTGACGAATGCAGCTATCGATTTTTTTTCCATGCTAGCATGCTAGTTAACATTCGTGTTAGTCAGCTGTTGGCTCTCACGCTGGCCAATAGAATCTTCCTGCCTATTCGTAGCAGTCAACTATAGGTTCTCACTCTGGCCAGTAGAAAATGGCCGCAAACCAAACGAAAACTGCCGTAGAAGCATGAAAAAATCGATTATTTCCACTATCGATGGGAGTTGGCAAATGCAAAATCGGTCTTCGCCTTTCCACTAACTTGGAGCATCTGCATGTAAATTTTGGTGCAAATCCGTCAAAAATTGTGGCCGTGCATTTGTCACACACACATCTTGCCTTTTATAGATGGAGATAGTTAAAGGCAGTAGTTCGGTTGCTTTCATGCCCTTAAATAATAATCTTAATAGTTTAGACAATTTTTTTCAAATGTTTTCTTGTTGTCAATCCGCTTTTCTTGAATATGCTGTAAATATTTACTCACCTTGTCTTCCTAAGTATTATTCACACAGTAACATTCCAAATGACTACGAGAATAAATGTCTGTCACAAACATTTCTAACTATTGATTCCCGGCAATGAATATAATTCGTTTTACTCTATATATTTTGTTATCTCTAGCTTGGCCTGATTCGGCGCATAGTTTATTGAATTCAGTGAATTACTTATTGTCTGCATGATTAATTTGTTAATCGGTTCACAGTTATTAAGATATTTATTAGATATTAATTAAACTAATCGTCACACACAGCGACATAAACGTGTAGAGCCCAGCGACGAAGCAGTGCTTTAGATGGGCAATGGTTTACGTTATCAATCTCCTACAAAGAGGACGCTAAATATGTAAGTATATATATGTCGTCTTAATCGATGCCGAAAAATAGGGCGCCTCGCGGGAATGAATTTTCCTGCAGTATTAATTTTACGTATTATTTCAATCGGAAAGAGGTAGTGCAAATTTCTGGAACACGTAATGAGGAAACTGATGCGGATGAATTTAACATTGTCAGAAAGTTTTAGATGCAAAATATATAACGAGTGAGTTATTTAACTTGTTTGACTGAATGGATGACAGAACAGAGGCAGAATGTTGTAGTAAAGAGGAATTAGTTCGAGCATAGAAAGAATGCTGTGGAGAACCATGGACGCCTTAATCCTGAAAGTCGTAGCATGCAAATGAATAAGTAATATTACCCGATACATGCTTGATAATCATGACTCCATCAATGTAGAACAACGTACACATATGTATGCTTGTAGTCTTTAACCTAATTAGATCTTCGTAGTGAGGAAACATTGGCAATTCGTCTGATTATAGAATATCTAAATGTTAATGAGAGTTGACACAGAGCAGATCGAATGTCTGCACTTCAATCATGAGTTGTAAGCAAAACTCAAATTCAAATTGGCTAACATTATTGATTACAGTTTCCGGTCGACGTTTCTTCCATCTGAAAAAAATGTTGAAGTATTTATTAGCCTTTTTCTCCATGATCGACCATTGCATCTCATCATTAAGATTAGATTAACTCCTTATTATTTGGGTGGAAACAAGAATTCGGGAAATTAGTAACGCTGGATTGCGTATTTCAAAATATTTTACGCAATTATGTGGTTATTGCTTTAATCCCTTCTTTGTTTGGATGCGATATTTTTTCATTAAAATAGAATATCATTTTACACGAGTGCAATGCTGTCATTGGCAAAGACGAGAAACTAACAATTAGCAAGCAAATTATATTATATATTTATGGAATATATTTGGAACAAAATATCTTACAGAAAAAAATAACAGACCAATTTTGATCTTATAAAATATATTGCAACATAAAAAATATTGAAATCGCATTTTCACGTACAGAAGACAATTAATGTTTATAATCTGATTAATCTCACTAATGAACAAACAAGAAATAATTTGACAGTAACTTTATTATAGAGTTATACTTAGTAGGTTCGTCTCACAATTCCATCATGAAAGTTACTCTACAACTTTGGTTTATGACAGACAAAGCCAATTTATTAAATACATTTTCTAGTTCCCTGTTTAGGATTGGGTTTATGGTTCCTCCTGAAGTCTTCTTCAACTAAATAGTTCTTATGTCTCTGCATAAACTTTATTTTCTATTGTTTTACCTTTTTTTCCTCAATAGGAGTAGATAGGTTCACATTTCTCCCTGGTCTTTTGACCAGGAGTAGATGTTTATCCCTTGTTTCTTGTTTAAGATTGGGGTTCTGGTTCCTTCCAAAGTCTTTCATTCACTTTCACACCTAGTAGCTTATTGTGTCTTGGTGGCATTGTCGCTTGGGTTGAATTGAGTAAATTAAGATTTTCATGGGTAGCTGCAGTCTATTTCACCATAGAACGATGTTGAAGATTTGGTTATTTTTAGGGAAGACCTGGAGAATTTCAAAGAACAGAGTTCTCTCTAATTGGAAAATGACAGTTAGGAAATATTACTATAAACGTTTTCTACTCTACCATAGGATTTCTTTCGCTGGATGGAAAATAATATGTGAAGCTTCTTTGACATATGTAGGCCAAAGATAAGCACAGGCGCAAGAATTTTTTCTCGTAGAAGCATTCGGTAATGTTTTGAATTCGATCCTCATCGATGACCGTGTTCTGTAGTAAATCAAGCATTACAAACAGATAGACTACTTCATGTCTAAAAGGATTGTGTATTTCCTTTTACATGTAGGGGCCATTATTGAGTTCAGATAAAGGCTAAACTTAAATTAAACTGTCTGCTGACCCGAGATGGAACAAATACATTGAGTCAATTGCTTCAACCACCGCAAAGAAAGTTGGCTCCCTGTGCCGAGCCAGGAAACTTTTCTCCTCGGAATCGATCCTTCAAATCTACAAATCAACCATTCGCCCTTGCACCGAGTATTGCTGCCATATATGGTCTGGAGCCCCTTCTGTTTGCCTCGGGGTTCTTGATAAGATCCAGAGACGGGTATGCAACGTAATTGGCCCTGATCTGTCATCTCGTCAGCAGTCGCTCTGTCACAGACGTGCCGTCGCCTCTCCCTGTCTTTTTTACAAATACTTTCACGGTAATTGCTCCGATGAGCTGCTTTCGCTGGTTCCCAGGCTTCATGAATTCAAGCGTCCTACGAGGCTGGCATCCCGCTCCCACCCTTGACTGTTGAAACTGTTAAATGTAGACGTCTCTTCGACTCCAATAGCTTCATATCTCGCACCTCTCGCCGGTGGAACTCCCTTCCTTATTCCTGTTTCCCTGACAACTATAATCTACAACTATTCAAATATAACGCCAATCGACATCTCCAGTTGCCTTGATCTATCCACTATCCTTCTCCACATCCTTTCCTCTATCACTCCTATCTGCTATCGCTCCAAATTTTCTGTAACCCATTGCCTTGATCTATCCATTATCCTTCTCCACATCTTTTCCTTTATCACTCCTATCTTCTCTCGCTCCAACTCTTCTGTAACCTCTTCCTTTGATCTATCCACTATCCTTCTCCACATCCTTTCCTCTATCACTCCTATCTGCTCTCGCTCCAAATCTTCTGTAACCCTTTGCCTTGATCTATCCTCTATCCTTCTCCAAATCCTTTCCTCTAACACTCCTATCTGCTCTCGCTCCAAATCTTCTGTAACCCCTTACTTTGATCTATCCACTATCCTTCTCCACATCCTTTCCTCTATCACTCCTATCTGCTCTCGCTCCAAATCTTCTGTAACCCTTTGCCTTGATCTATCCACTATCCTTCTCCAAATCCTTTCCTCTAACACTCCTATCTGCTCTCGCTCCAAATCTTCTGTAACCACTTGCGTGCTAGTGGCTTCAGCCTTGCTTGGGGGGAAAAGCCTTAAAAAAATGTTCTACTTAATCAGATGTTTTGTGTCAGAGAAACTTTTCAACTAGTATACTTCTCAACTAGCATACTTTTCAACAATTTCGAAGTGTAGTGTACTAAACGAGAATTAGCTAATATTAGAAAAATATCTAAAATAAACTGGTAATTTTTCATAAACATCAATCAATATATCTAATAAAATAAGAAAATAGTTGATATTAAGCACAAAGTATTTGGAATTAGTTTTCTAAATCTCAAATCTGAAAGGTAGTCCGAAATCTTTTATCAGTTCACAGTTCAGTGCTAATGTTTATTAATGAAGTCACTGTTCAAACAATGCTCTACTGTAAAGAGATTTAATATTAATCTTCTGAGCTAATCTCTACAGATGAGTGTAAAAAATTCTTAGATGTGTACCGCTATACAAGAAAACTTTCTAACCATTCATCGACAACTGGGAGACTGAATAGTTATTTAATACATTGGATTCGATCTGGTAGAAACCACGAATGTAAGACGTCTTTTGTTAATCAAATTAGTTAGGGTTTTAACGTTCATTCTGATTTCATTCAGAAACAGAAATAGGAAAAGAGCGCTTGGAGAATTTGTCACTCACAGAGAATGCAGCTAGAAATAAATAAATGCTTGATGGATGGTTGAACAAGGAAAACATAGGATGGTAATGGGTTAAATGTTAATTAGATCGTCAAAAGAAGTAAGCTGTGGATAGGCATGATTTAGCCCAAAGTGGGAATCAATGATCAACAAGCTAATCCAGTCGCTTACATCAGTTTAAAATGAGATCAAATTATCTGTAGATGTACAATGTTTATTTCAATTTGCCAGGAAACATAATGATTATATATTTGGAAACTAGTCAGTTAGGTAATGAGTGTCTTTACAGTCGATGATACATAACGAATTCGTATAATAAACAATTAACGTCTTTCATTTTTTCAGAAACAATACAGGTTATTCAGTTAGTCTAACATATCATTCCTTCTATAGTTATTTCCATTCGCAATCATTTTTAAAAAATAATTTAATATGTATTAAGAAATTAACATTTGTTTAAAAATATTAGACATGATAAAATGACTAGCCATATTATACAGGACGATATTCCTTAAATTCTCTCTGTCACCTACAAGGCCAAATAGGTAAAGTTTATGTAAGAGTGTCGTGTTTTGCCGAGCTTGGAACAATGTACATTTATGTTTGTTTTAAGGGGAACAGAATATCCGTTCCTTTTCACTATATGGATGGACAAATCTTGAAAGCTACAGGCATTGTATCAAGCCAGTCAATTGTACAGCTATCAAACAATCTTTTATTTCAATCTAATAATTATATGCATTAGATTTTTGATGGAATTCAGCGTCATTTATTTCCGTCTCTTTTAATTTGCTGCAAACAAGTTTCTGTACAGAAAACATTTTTCAAATATTAAAATTAGGAACAGAATGTACAGTCCGAGGTTAGAGAGCTGAATGAATATCATATTCAAACTAAAGACACGTTGATACTGAACGGCCGAATAGTGAACGAATTGATTTCCTGGCAATTACATTATTATCTCATATAATCAGTTTACATCAGTTTTTCTGACAAATTTGGAGAATTTCGAATTTTTTACAGGAATCCATTCTACAGTCATGTCAGATATTAACAATACAATATTGTAAATTATCTCTGCTCATTCTAAATTTAATATTTTGTCTTCATTCAATTTTAATTAAAAACATGGATAAACATATTCAGTAGTCATATGAGCAGAAAAATGTCAACAGTTTTTATTAAAAAGCAGTACATACGTGAAAGTTAATACTGTATGGTTATGCTTTCTGTCTTCAAAATTTGAGTGGCACACTATAATCAAGTTTACAAACTTAGAGAATAGACATCCTTGTGCAAATTACTTAAATCAAAACGAATAATTCCGTTATTATTTACTTTTGTTCGTATATATATATATATATATATATATATATATATATATATATATATACATATACATACATACATATATATATATATATATATATATATATATATATATATATATATATATATATATATATATATATATATATCATGACCAGTGAACAAGGTTTAAATTTAAAGAGATATCGGTCGATATTTTCAAAATATATATATCAGTTATTCTATAAAACAGTGGTACACAAACAAAATGTCCGTGGTCAACAAAATTGAGTGATAAAAATAAAAAAATGAATTTTTTAATAAAGATTTTTGTTAAAATAAAACTATTCTCAAAACCGTGGGAAAAAAACAAGTTGCCTAGATATATGAATCAAGGTGTAATGTATTCGCAGAAGGAAATGCTTTTGCCCGAGCAATGATAATATTGTTTTGGGCCAATTGTGCATATTGTTTTAAATTGAACTTCAAAGACACTATTTAGATATTATTACACAGATTCATAAAAAAGCTTATGTGCTATTTTCTTTAACTTTCGCTATCTTTCAGGCAGTTAGGTGATTTCATCCTTCGAGGACATGACATTTTCTTCTGGTGAACAAGTCCATGTATATTTACAGTCTTCCAGACAATTGATGTTCTTCCTATTAAGGGAATCATTGCTCTTCCTGTTAAGAGAATATTGTAATAACCAAAATAAGTGGTAATTCGATAGCGCAATACATCGAAACGACACACGTAACCAAATGATTTTCAAATGGACTGTAACGTTCATGCGTGATGTGTGGTGCAATTTTTGGGATGACACATATTGTATGAATTGCGTTATTTTTTGTTATCTTCAAAGGTAGCAGGCTTGTCACAAATTTCTTCACATTTTTCCACATCAACGTTTTCACTTCTGGGCCTAGCGGAAAACTTATAAGTTGTACGCAAAAATATTGCACCATATACGGCATATCATTTTTGATGATTGAATAATTTTTTTTCAGATTTACAGAAATAAATCTGCAATAAATAACGACAATGTACTTCAACTTTTTCCCTATTCATTTTTAACTTAAAAACTATTTGTAGACAGAGGCTTTGTCATATCAGGATATGTATATATGCCACAAATTTCAGTTAAGTGTGAAACTAAATGTCGTGTTCAAACGCAACCAAGTGGAAAACGCTACAGACTTGGTGCAACATATTAAAACAAACATTTGCTATTTTCTGTCCGATTTTGCCAGATATCATAGAACACTCTGCGTTCTACCGAGTTTTGAATGTGCGGTCCGTGTTCGATCCATTTTCGGTCAATTTTGAAGAAACATCATGTCAATAAAAAGTTAAAGTTTCTGGGCACAGATATGCCTTAGCGATTTCTTCTACCATGAAGTACTTCATTATTTCAATATATGGTTCGAAGTAATCATGATCTACTTTATATTTTAGTGAGGTAGTTCACGATAATAACTCTTTTACGATTCTGTTCAAAAGGTTATTTTATAGCATGGATGAGGATTTTCTCCCATTGATATATTCAAGTCATACATCTTTCTACACTGACTGAGAAATTTTAATATCTATTAACGACTTGAAATAAAGAGAAAATAATGCAGAATTAACAACAAAGAAAGATGTTATTCTTTATTTTCTGCAGTTTTTGACATTCAAGCTGAGTCGCCCAACCCCCACACAGTAGTTCGGAGAGAAGGATATAGTAAACTATCAAAACAGCTGGATACGTACGCCTAGAAAGTGAAGAAAAGTAAAAAATAAATAAATAAAATAAAACGATAAGCAAGCTGCTGGGTCGATGATGCGATAGTAGACATATTACAACTGACCCAACAACTGTTCTGTCTGATTATCTTCGCCAAACCATTAGTGAACAATTGTTCTTTTCAGCTGCAATATAGGGACGCTGTGAGTGACTGCAGCTGGTACATCTAGTGCTGATACACGTGCAAACTGATAACAATGACCTGTCAAAAGGGTTTAATTTCTGAAACAACACTGTCGCCTTCATCATATTGTTACAACGCATTTTAAAACTTTGCTCCCAGATAAGTTTATAGGACTAAATCAAATTCTTATGTCATCTCAAATATAAATGTCTGAATGGCAACTGAAAATTTTGTGATTACCTTGGTGTCCACTTGTCGTGGTTATTGTCTCAGCAAAGTTTCATGAAATAATCTCTCTCCTCCCTGTTTTATATATATATATATATATATATATATATATATATATATATATATATATATATATATATATATATATATATATATATATATATATATAAACACACACACACACACACATACACACGCATATATATATATATATATATATATATATATATATATATATATATATATATATATATTTATCAGGCCATTTCATTCAAAGAAAATAATTTGTTTTTATTATATGGCCAGAGGGCAAATCATACGACCCGATATCATGGAATATTGCATTGTGTATATTACTTTATAAGTGCCCAGTGATTTCTTTGATTGTTTCTTGTGTCTAAGGCGAAGAGGTTGGGAAATGTCTGTATGACATATTGTCTATTCCTATAGAAAATGTGATGCGAAAAATGAAATATATATATTGTCTTGAAATCTGATGACAAAGATATTTATTAGAAAGGATACAACAAATGTACTTGTAAAATAGCCATCACTGTTTTAGGGAGTATGGGTAATGATCAGACGTGTTTAATATGCTGGCCAGTGTTTAATATATGAGATTTTTAACACCATCATGATGTCACAAGACTTTATTTCTAAAAGAAAAATAAAGATATCAGTACTAATTTAAGTCATCCGCATAATCATTACAGCAAATCTATATGCAAAATTCCTTTGCTATAAATCGTGTAAAGAAATATGTCGATTCAGATAAAGATGAAGTCTTTGATAAACTCTTGGAAGATCCCAGAGTTCTCGATCAAATCTAATGTCAATCAATGAATTTTGAGTTAAGGGGAGTTGATCTTTAGTGATACCAAAATGTAGTGGATTCACCCAAAGAAATACTAATATTTTGTTTTTGGTGTCACATCAAAAGTGACAAGCGCCCTAATAACCACCAAGTGCTGAAAACAGGCATTAAAGGTTGCGCCAACATAAACAGTATGTCAACCCTGATGAATATAACATATACAGACACAAAGCAAACGACATGTGATGGAAGTCAGACTACCTAACAGTTTTTAAGGGTGTCAAAAGTTCGATGAATGACACGAAGCTGCATAACATTTGATTGGTTGGTGTTAATTGGGTGGAGGCAAGAAGCGAATAAACTATAATTATACGCTTGAAAGATTTTGATTTCAGTTTTATTAGACCGTACTAACGTAACAGTAAAAATTCACCGCAGTGAAGCCTTAAACAGACGTGTGTTTTTATACACATATACACTAACTTGGTTCACATCGTCGACTAGAATAAGAAAACAAATGTGAAGATATCCGTAATATTAAGCATAGAAAATATAAATATTACAGATGGTGCGCATTTCCTTAAATATGATTTATACAGAGTTTGGTTTGGTTTGTATTGTTTTACGGCATATCAACCTCAATTAGTTATTTAATGCCGATAATTTTTATTGCTGGTAATATGTTTTTCTTCAAAAAACTATTTCTGGAAATAGTTTTCCTTGAAGAAACCGATAGCTGGTCATATTTTTTTCAAAGAATGTATAGCTGTTTGTATTGCAGGTATTTTTTTAAGTATTGCTGATAATAATTTTTCCTTCAAAAATTATTGCTGGTAATAATTTTTTATTACAAAGTATTTCTGTTATTAAAACCTATTTTTACACAAGTTTGTGTGTTAACTATTTTCCCATTGCTGGGATCTTAACAGATGCTACCACCCCGAGTCACGGTGTACCTGGGAACACCAGCAATTAAGAGGTGGTTCCACGCTCCTCAAAATCTCCTGATCAGAGGCCTTGCGGCAGGATGTAGTTTATCGTCTTACCCAGGGCGCGGATGTAGTTTATCGTCATACCGACGACACATTTATACAGAATGAAATCTACCCATCCTTATAATGATATTTAGTAAGCCTCATACCTTTACAAGCCGGTAAGGTGATCAAAAGCCAATTATTAATATGAATGAAAAATTTGCAACAGTCTCAGCAAGGTAATAATATTAGCTGTTTCCTTAAAAGTAAACATTTTGGGATTCATTGATTGAGCAGCTAGTAATATCGTCTGTTGAATTTTTATGAAATATTTCTTTGAAAACAATATTTCAGGAAAATAGATTTCTAAACTACACTAACTATTACCACTATTTCTAGCGTTGATTTGGGTTTCCTTGCGAACATACCATTTGGATTCGTGTGAAATGTCAACACCTTGGTTATGTCATTATTTTCCCTTCGAGTTGCATGTGTCATCCATTTTTTCACAAATGGTTTGTTATCTGCTATTTGGTACAGTTCTTTTTCTATTCTGTAGCGCCAGTCCAGGAGAATGGCCTTCGTCAAGATCCACAGGCTTCCCTCGCTTAACAGGAAGACAACAATAAGTGTACCGACATTAATATCATTAGATGACGCTATCAGTGTTACAGGTTTTTACTGTTCCTGTTAATGTATCAGAAAAGGTATTGGCCATTTCGCACAAGAATGCAATTAAACTTTGGAACGAGAAAGACTGTGTAGCACTTAAGTGGCTGCCATTAAATGCGCTGATATTTGAGGAAATCGATATCAGAATATCGATCTTCAATGAGAAACGTGTCATACTGCCCAAGCTTTATACTGAAACATTTAATATTCACTGAGAAATAGTTTTGCCTTTTACCAATTCAAACGAAGGAAGTTTTGCAGAATTAACTCCCCTGTTAGTAGCGTGGGATGCTTGAACATAAAAATCTCTTCTATTTGCTTTTATCTCGATACAATTTAAATATTCATGATTAGCAGTAACTACAAAGTGTTTTTGGTGTTAATCATAATATATTTTGCGAATTACAAGTGAATTAAACACACATAACCACACAGTAAATATGCTTGTCATAACTGTGGTAGAATAGTATGCAGATATTAGGTTAAAATCCTTTGTCGATGAATGGAATAATTACAGTTAAAGAGGAACCATATTGTTAATAAACTGTTTCGGATATCATTTACATGAACCCAATTTCTGCATATTTTAATTTTTGAAAACAAAAATTCCTTTTTGAATATTGGTATTTTAATTCAATTTTAGAAAATAAAACCATTTAATTTAAAAAAAAAATATTTATCCAATAAAAACAGAATAACCACAAGACAATATATAATGAGAAAATTAAGAAGTAACTGATTTATTAATCATTTCACACCAAGCAAGACGCCAATGACGCTAGGGTTCAGGAAGGCTTGAGAGAGTCAAAGAGAATTAGAGACTTTAGTAAGGAGAAGTGAGAAAAGAGCAATAAAGAAACGGGTTCAGTTAGATCGAAGGTGAGGATTGACGTCCCTTTCAAATTTTTACAAGATTGCAGGTGACAAGGATTCAAGAAATTAGAAGCGACTTCCACACGTGAGAAGTCCGAGAGAATATGAATTAGGTTATATGTAGGTAATTCAACATCGAAACGATGAGACCTTGTTGCAAATCTAGTAGTACGCTTAGATTACTGCGGTAGATGTTACAAGGAGCAAAGATCATTAGAACAGTGGGCGTGATAGTAGCTATAGAAAAGACACAGAGAAACAGCAGTTGCATCAATTTAAATCAATAGTAAAATAGTGATCCCAGTTGAAAATCTACACCCCGAAACGCACTAATAGCTTGGTAGTGAAATTTAGCATTTATCAGTTTTCTGTGAATTGATTTCGATAAAGGATTTCCACAGCTGTTTTGCAAAATATGGCAACACCATTGTTAGATTTATATTATTCTATGTAACGTTCTTTCTTTTTTCTTATTTCAGAGCCGACATTTTTTTGGTGAACACTGCTAAGAGCATTTGAATAAAAACTGCCCATCTCGCCAATTTTGGAGAAAATCAAGGATGACGATACATATTATGCACACCTTGAATATATAATTAACAGAAAACCATAATAATATTACATGATTTATTGACATTATGAATTATTAGGCCACATGAGCGCCATTTCAACAGATAATTTCCAAACACTATTATTCATGAAATCTGTCAAATTCTTATCGTAGCAGGTCTGACTGTCTCCGTTGCAGCTTTGATGGTAACATATAAAATATCTTCCGACGTAAATTGGCGTCCATTAGTATAAAAATGGACCAGGAATTTTCGATAGGGTTGAGATCCGTAGAGGCAAGCGGACACACAATAAACCTTTCACCTTGTATTCAGTAAGAGCCTACGAATGCTTTCGTGAACCTGGTAGAGTGGGAAAGAGCGTTGTAATGCATGAATACTAGAGTCCTTAGAAGTGACGGAGGTATGGGATCTATCCATGGATCCAAGAACTCCTTTAGGAGATTGCAGTAGCCGACTGCGATCACCTTGAAGATATCAGATACCATGACTGGGCCAAAATTCTGTCTCCAATGATACCAGCCCACACACTCCTTCACCCTGTTGCTGACGTTATAAGCGTTGGTGACGTTCATCTCCTACACAGGGTCAATCATTTGCCCAAACTTCAGATCCGTCAAGAGTCGTTCTAGTCTCCTCAGTGAAGATAACAAAAATCATTTCCAACGTCATGTAATTCCGAGTCCCTTGAAGCCTCAAATTCCTGTGATGGGGCATTAAAGTAGGCAGTTTCAAGGGAGCTTGCGCTGAAGCAATGGTAATGAGGATGCATTTTCTGGTGGTTTTAGGTACTTGAGAAAGTCCATCAGCGATGAAAAAGGCTTTGATTGTTTTCTGGGTTTCTCACGTGACTCTCGGTTAATTTCCTTAAATTCGTAGCTGTCACAGTCTTGAAGGTCCCACAATCGGATCGTTTCTTGACGAAGGACCCATCAGAGAACGTCTGTGTCCACATGTCGCTCTAACATCTCAGCAATGACATGGGGAGTGATGCCTTTAGCACTTAGCTTCATAATGACATACTTTTCTTTATCGTAGTGGATTTTCCACGTTCTATTGTTCTTAGAGAGGAGAAGCGGAATTAGCGTGGTTTCACCCACCAAAAGTGTCGAATCTGAAATAAAAATAAATAAAGGACTTTACACAGGATAAAGAAAACCCCAAAATGGTGTTGCCATTTTGTATAAACCAGCCATGGAAATTCTAAATTTCACTCTCAAGCGAGGTTCTAGGTATGCAATTGAGGCAGAAAGGAAAACAGTCGCCAAAAAAATATTTGTTGAAAAAAGAGAAGAAAGACACATCACGTCATTGAGAAAGTGACTGAAGTCCAAATGCCAGTTGACGATCGACCATCATACAGAAAATTCTTTGAATTTTTTTCAAGAGTCTCGAGTTCTACAGCAGGAACACGTACCTGATATTGCAGCAATATTCAATTAACCAACGAATAGTCCATAATATTTTAAATGGGGTGTTTGAAAATTGTACCTTATTAATGTTACTAATTAACTAATATCAACTTAAAAAACTCGTATATATATATTTGGAAATATTTTTATTTAAAGTATTAAATGTAATAGCAACATGGATTTATATAAAATAATCTTGGTTGTTTTTCGTCACCACTAGATAACCGCGACTTTATACAAAATAGGATTTTTCGAGAAACACACATATTAGAATTAAAAAGCGAATGCGAGCGAAAAGAACGAGGAAATAGAAAAAGGAAGTGCGATCGATATCAGGATAGGAGATTAAAACAGCGTAAAAAATTAACACAACCTATTTCAATGGAATAAAAATAAAATTTCTGAAAAATAAAAGGACCATTCCCTATAATATAGGGATAAGTTAAACTCTACAAGTTTTAAATTCGGCCACGTTTGCTGCTTAAATTTTATTTCGAAGTACGTAGGGGATTTAACTGCGAACTTACGATCCGCCTAATTTTGCCAAACACGTTCAGACTTTCGCGTTTTCATATGTCGCGATATTATTTTTATGCTTTAAAGAAATACGAGGCTGTTTTAGTCTTATTCATGATCTGCAACTCACGTCTCTATCTCCGAAGAATTTCTCAAAAATAGAAGTCGTTTGGCATTAAAGACACACAAGAAAAGGATTTAAATATCTTACATAGGATTTATATTAGTTTTTGGGACACCGAATATATCACAGTACGGAAATACAAACAAGAACACAAATATAGACATGATGAGACTACACATGTGTGCGCTTGTGCTTGTATAGATGTACACCATTTTCTTACATATATATATATATATATATATATATATATATATATATATATATATATATATATATATATATGCGTTTATGCAAGTCTGCCTCTTTCCAAAGTGTATATGTATGTGCATTTGTATTGTAAATGCCTACATATATATATATATATATATATATATATATATATATATATATATATATATATATATATATATATATATATATATGTTTCATTAAAAACGACAGACAAGTTACTACGATTTTTATTTAATTTTTATTGTGTTCCAACAAGAGCTTTCTTTACAGGACAAAGGGTGTGTAAGAACTGTTCAAATCTTTTATGTTTCCGAGCGCTTTCGGCTATACCTTTAGCCATTATAAAATAATGATTCGATTTTTCAGCTTAAGTGAGTTTGTGCATTATGTGTATCTCTTAGTGTGTAGTAGAGATGTTTTTAATTTCCGAATACGGTTATCACATTATGGCTTTGTTCGTAGTTAATATCGTTAAGATTTGGCCTTTTCTTTTTTATTATTAAAGCCTCCGTTATTTTAAATCTATTTTTGCAGGTGGGTGCAGTTAATATATTAAGTGTTTTCTACTAGTATGTTTCTAATGGAGTCCTCTAAATTTGCGTGCATGTTTAAATGCGTTCTAATGTAGCTGTGGTCAGATAGGTGTAACGTAAGACGTCTGGATAAGCATGTAGTTGTGTAACCGATGTAATTATTCATGAGTCCATTTTGATCAGGAACACAGTTCCTTAATGGGCATTTGAACTCATAGATAATGTTCGTTCTTTGTAATTTTGACTTATCTGGTGTGTTGTTATTTTTTAGGATATTGTTAGCTGTCTTAGATTTTTATAGTAGATAATTAATTTGATTTTTTTTATTCGGGTCAATTGGGGTAGCGTATTTCTTTATAATGTGTCTTAGTGAGGATTCATCTTGTTTGTAATTACTATACATTTGGTTTTTGTAATAAATGTGTATGTGATTTTTGACTGTGTGTTCACTATCGTTATTACTTACTTTAGGGAGAAATAGTCTAATTTGGTGCTCTATAATGTGGTTAGGGAAGCCGTTGTTGATTAGTGTTTGTTTAACGTTAAGTTCTTTGAGGAAGAGTATTCGAGAGGATGAATTCTGGTGTGCTCTTTTTAGAAAGTTTTTTATTACGGCTATTTTGTAAGTACGGTTTCTAACGAGATGGCTTCATCAAGTATCAATTCATTGCTTCTTTTCAAATTCTGACCATAAGTCCCGGTAGTGGGATGACGAGGAGGAAGAAAATGATGTGTGAGAAAAAAGAGGACCAGAGAGAGAGAAAGAGAGAGAGAGAGAGAGGGAGAGGGAGGGAGAGGGAGAGAGTGATTGATTGAGCTAGATGGGTTGTGTATTATTATAGACGTTTGTGTAAGTACTCATATCCTGGATGAGGGCTGACCACTGACCAGATGAAACCGTTTCCTGTGATTGCAGGCTGCCATTTCTTCTGATATTTCATTAAGTATTTTGTTTCGATCAGAATTTGTTATAATGGTATATATTTTTTATACTGTAATTTATGTATAGCTCTTCCTTATACATTCCGATTTAAATAAATGTGGATAGATAGATAGATAGATAGATAGATAGATAGATAGATAGATAGATATCCACGTAGTTTCTGTCCTGTATGTTTCATAAATAATGATGAAAAACTTATTACTTGTATATTTCACATGATTTTTGTTTTGATTTTTGATATTTGGTAACACAATAAATTTGGGGGAATTTATTGAATTTTCGACTACTCCTTTTGCCATCGTCTGTGTTTAATATTGACTAGTCTTTTATTAATATATTTAAATTTCAAATCCATCATCCAGCATATGTTAATGACCTCAGTGCGAGAATCCATAATTCCTTGATAAGGATTTTTATTGTCGCTTCCTCTTCCTTTCCCTTCGTACGGGTCATATTCTTATTCCGGTCAAATGATTACAAGGTAGCGAGGTGGATGACTGAAAAGCACTTTTCACTTTTTTTAAAATAAATGTCTTAATAGCAGTGGATATGCTAGAATAAGCGATAACATAAGATGAAGTGTAATAATAATAATAATAATAATAATTATAATAATTATAATATAAATTGGAAAATACAATTAAGAGATATATCTGCGACTATAGCACACTAAGAATGACGAAAATAAAAAAATAAAAATATATATATGTGTGTGTGTGTGTGTGTGTGTGTGTGTGTATTTATATTATGAAATGGACAAAGTCCGACAATTATATAAAGACATATTTATGTTTAACATTCTATACATTTCATAATGTGTGACATCATTTGTTTACATTTGATACGCCATGAGCAGTTATGAATGTACATACGAGGTTCATGGAAGATTGAAGTTTATAAGCAGTAAATTCGACCTAGCCAAACGAACGATCCTCTGTGGCCGAATCGGAAAAAGGCACGACAGGCTATATGACGGTTCCGTATAGGATACAGGTTCGAATCCTATCGCAGGACGAATATTTTCTATGAAAATTTCTCGGACATTCAGGCCGGTAAATGTTATTTAATACTCTTTATTATAAACAGAGCATTTACTTAAATACTTGTATCTATAAAAAGAATGTTAAACATATAAATGTCTTTATATATATATATATATATATATATATATATATGTGTGTGTGTGTATATATAAAGAAATATAGTTTTGAGGCGTGCTATATTTATGGGCTAAATGCTCAATATCAGAGAGAGAGAGCGTATGCAAATATAAACTGAAATCAAAACAAAGTGGCGTCAGACTGTTTCATGCTAGACGCAATCGTCAGCCGGCCTGAAACAGCCTGTCACCTCTGAGTGTTGATTCAATGTTCAATTATATATATATATGTATATATATATATATGCCTGTGTGTGTATATGTGTGCACGCATGATATACGTAGTAATGAAGTAGTCATGAAAATGGGAAACCCCAAAATAGAATATTCTCTAAAAGATTATACAGTAAATAACCATTGGTATTCATTTAGGTTCATGCCTATATATGATGAGAAAATAACACAGAAAACAGAAAAATAGCCGAATATATAAGCCTGTATACACAGATAGTAAGGTCTTGTCCAGCAAATAACACTGAAAACAATATGAAGCAGTTTTTTAGGATTTTTTTAATGTAAAATATCTAATATTTGAGAATGCGGGGGTATATATTTAATTCTAAATTGTTAGTATTAAGTTGCTTTCAAGTCACTAAAGGTGCTGATATTTAAACGATCTAACTGAAAATTTTCTGGTCATCTTTTAACACACTTCACCTATGGAGAAAAAAAGGCCTTATTTCATTTTGGCTGCTTCTCTTTTATTACAACAGGCTCCAGAATTTTGACTCTTTATACTGTGTCCTGTAGTATATATATCTACATATATTGAAATTGCTTCCAGTAAACGTAACAAAAGATGGAATTAACCAAAGACTTTTGCGTAACCATGCACAAAACACAATGCTTGGGAAATTTGCAAAATTTAATAAAAATACAGATAAAACATGTCGAAATTATTCAACCAAGTATATATAATTTCCCCTCCAATAGTATTGGATCTGCAAGGCCAATTCATTTGTTTTTGTTATTCATTGAAGACATTTGTGATTAAAATCAAAAGATGAATATGAGACAAGAGTTCAGAGATTCAGTTTTTATGTCCTCGTATTTACATTTATATGTGTTAAACAACTTAGGACATACCGCCTTTTGTTTGAACCCACCATTTTTTCAAGTGAACAAACTGTTAGAATATGTGACTGGCGCGTGTTTCTCATTGTCGAGGGGTTTTAGATTGATTGTTTGAAGAGTAAATAGGTCTGACTGACTATATTTTTGCTTTTAGTCTTGGGAATTACCTGTAAAAATTCTTGTTAAAAAGTATCAACCAACATGAAAACGAAAGAGCTGTCTATGGAAGAAATGCAAGCCATTTTGAAGTTCAGAAAAGGAGGAAAATTGATCAGAGACATTGAACAAACATTGGGCATTGCCAACACAACAATTTGAAATGTCCTGAAAAAGTCTATTAGTGTACTGATCAACAGGCACAGAACATGTCGGACAAGGAAGAAAATAACAGTTGGTATCATCAACGCCCCCCAGGATGCAGGAGTGAAGGTTTCACAATCCAGCGCTCGAAGAAGACTTTAAGAGCAGAAATCTAGACACCATGCCACGGACTGCAAATCACTTGGGCTTGCATGGCTGGTTCTGGGGCAGGCTCATTCAGATTTACTAAAGATGTAAATTACGATGATAGCATCCGAATTAATTCAGAAATCTACATAAACAATATGTTTGCTAATTTACAGAGAAATTCATCCAAACTAATCGGTTGGAAGTTTATTCTGCAGTAGGACAATAAAAGAAAACACGCTAAAAACACAACTAATAACTTCATCAGCGGAAAAGAGTTGTCCGTTTTAGTCTGTCGAAGTCAATCACCGCGCCATAACCCAATAATAGAGCATGCATTTCAACTCTTGAAGAGGAAACAGAAAGAAGACCGCAACTCCGAAACAAATATGAATTGAAAGAAACTGTGTTAAACGTCTGGAAAAGCATAACAAATGAAGAATGTAAGAGTTTGGTGACGTCAATGTGTGGCAGGATTTTTGCAGTTATTGCTAGCAAGTGTTATGTAGGAAAATAATTAATGTTATCTGTTTTCACCTAAACTTGGAATGATCTGATACACATGGGGGGTCTGCCCTAAGTTGTTTAACACTTCTAAATTAAATGCCAGGATTTAAAAACTGTAATTCTGATCTCTTGGCAGATATTTTTCATTTGATCTTAAAACCAAATGGCTTCAGTGAAGAAAACGACAAATGAATTGAACTTACCGTTCCAATACTTTTGGAGGGGACTGTATATATATATATATATATATATATATATATATATATATATATATATATATATATATATATATTTGTGTGTGTGTGTGTGAATTTGTTTATTTGGGCAGTATTTCTACAAGTTTAAAACCGACTAAATGAATACTGCGATTAATCTTTTTTTTTTTACTTTTTCTCTTTTTCGCACACGTTTTCTTTTCTGGACACAAATCTTTGTAAAACAGTCCACAAGTTCTCCATATCTTAGCACTTTCGGCTATTCCTTTAGCCATTATCAAGCCCGATATATATATATATATATATATATATATATATATATATATATTACTTGTTTTTTTATAAAAATATATAATCATCGCAACACCGGGATTCCCATATTTCAAACCAGAAACTTCAATTCAAATTTAATCATAAAAATTAAACTTAAAATACAAAGACGCCTTCCATAATCAATTGATTCTAAGAAAATAGTTTAGAAATAGTTTCACTAAGTTTATAAGTCCGGACAAATTTGATATTTTGAGATGGTGCGCTTAAGGAAAACTCCATCTTTTTTTATTTTAAGAGTTGTTAAGATTTCACTTATTTAGAAAACTCATGTATCTAATGTATTGTAGCTATCAAGTCGGTCATGTCAAGGTAGGTACGGGGCTATCTGTCTAATGATCCACACATCCTTTTTCCACGTACAAATTGGTGGTCGCCTTTTCCAACACATCATCTGGGTATAAATAGCAATACATTTGGTATTTTTATTTTTCATTTTTTATTTAATTTTTATTTTTATATAAATTTCAATTACATTTTTGAAACAATGATGTTGCCAGTTATACGTTTTTGAAACAATGATGTTGCCAGCTATACGTTTTTGAAACAATGATGTTGCCAGATATACGTTTTTGATATATTTAGTAAATACTGAATCTGGCATTAAATAACCCATAGTGGTTGATATTCCATAAAACCCCAAACAACCAACCAACCAAGCAAAATAATCATTTTAATATTATTTTGTCACATTTTTAATATTTATATTTTATTCGTACCGACTTAAGATATTATATTTAATTTATTTACTAATTGAATACATATATTTAATGTTTAAATTAATATATTAGAATCTAATTATGTATTCATAAACTATCAAATATAAATATGTTAGTTTCATTTAGCTATTACATAAGAGAAGAATTTGGCAATGTCTACAAATCTTGCTATTTCATTTCTTCGATTTAATAATTTTTTTTTATTTTTCAGAAACATAATAATATTAAAATTTTCAAGCATGCACAAAGGACATTGGTCAGTTAAATATCTACAAGTTTTGCTTTTTAGTCAAGGTAGTTGCAATCTGGGGAGTTAGCTGACCAGTGTAAGGGATAATGTGGTCGCGAAAATTGTCAGACAGCCATGACTGGGAACTCCTGTTTATGTGGCATTGTGCAGAGACCTGTTACCTGACACGGTCCCTCGGGGCAGCATGTATGTCTCCGTGCTGAGTCTGAGGCCCCTTGGTATGAGGAATGGAGATATAACGTTGCCATCATTAGTGATCACTCACGACATCTTCATAATTACCATCAGGTTCATTCCAACTCTTTCTGAATTCTCTGCACTTTCCTCCGATTGACGCCCAAACACTCGAAAATGTTTGTAATGGAGATTCTGGAGCTTATGTCAAGCAGTACAGCATGCCGTTTCCAAATTTCTGGCGAAGTAAATTGCGTCATGATGCTCTCTTTCTCACAAACGGCACTCATCTGATCATACTATTCTGTACAGTCGACAAAATGAAAAATAAAACAAACACAACGCGCATGTGCGAAATAAAAACATAAAATGACGACAATTTACCCTTTGAATCCTTTATATATATTAATCAATTCACACCAAGTAAGGCGATAATTCCACTATGATACAAGGTGCTACTTGGAGTGGAGGAAAATGAAAAGATTTTAGAAAGAACCAGAAACCAAATTCTAAAAAGGAAACAAGTGATAAATCTCTACTCCTGTTCAAAGGACCGAGGAGTATGAGCCGAACGATGTAATGTGTGAATATATATTATGGTCGCGTCGTGTACAATAAGATAAACTTAACCATTTATTATTTTATGTCAAACACATAGAATATGGAGAGCAATATATAACGCAATATTTTTTTTATCTGAGCTAACTCTTTGAAGAAGGTCGTAAGAAGTATGGGAATCTAACTGAATCTTACCTTCTTTCAAAATATATAAATAGTGCAGCAAATACTAAAGTCACAAAAGTATTTCAGCGGATTAAAATTACCCACAGCAGCAATCTGCTTCGTCTTGAGATCAAATTTCTTCAAAGGTTTAAACTCCAAATTTAAACATTTTTCCAGAAGCCATGATCTCATTTTAAAATAACTATTAGCAACACCGCCATCGAAATGCTTATCTAAATCAAAATATAGACACACATGGGAGCTACGAAAATAAATCTTGTTATGAAATTGAAAGGGCAAATTTATTCTGCTTGCTATAATTTCAATTCGTTTTATATGTTTTGGGCTGATGGCTGAGTTAGTTATATATTTCCCACAGGCGCAGGTGGATGGTGTTCTCGCCAGGATTAAGAATGTTGAGTTTCAGTGCAAACATTCAGAATTTGAAAGCTTAGCGAGACACCGTTTGATTTCCCCCATATTCCACTAATAAAAGTCCTTCCGGATGATGCTTGATAAATAAAAATGAACTGTTACCCAGCTCTGTTAATTGTATATTGTCTATAGTTATCGTATTATTGATATTTGAGCCTGCATAAAAATCACATTTCTTATTGTTGATTCAATTTAAATTGAACCGTATATATGCAGGTTTAATTAAACTGTAAATTATGTATCGATTTTTAATTGATCCGTATATATCAACGTAAAATTTGTAATTTTCCTCTGAACAATTATATGAATCTAAGTCAACCTATTGAATTTCAAGTCTTACAGTCATCTCATGTTGAAATATCGGCTCTCGTTAGTCCATCGAAATTAAGCAATGTCAGTCCTGATCGGTAAGTAGAGGGGGCGCTTGGGAACACAAATACTCTAATTTTGGATGTGCAGGTGATGTAATGGATAACGGCGAGCAATTGGAAATCTGAGCCTCGATTTACAATTCAAGTCGGATTCATTATATTCACTTAGGGCAAAATACCCTTCGGTATGGTAGGAATCCACCACTTCACTACCTGCTATGGATTAAATAGTAAGAATTGTATCAGTAAATAACTATTATCTCAAGACAAATTCTAACTATCCAAAGTTATTTCCTGCTTTAAAAGTATTCTGAAAAAGGTTGATAAGCTATAAAAAAAACAAATCAACCAATCCTATAGAATTTCGACATTATCGAACTTATGACTTATATTTGCATTCAATTATTACTTAATCTAAAGTTAAATATTTTAAAAAAGTAAACTAAATTAATTCAATGTACTGTCGATCAACTTCTTATGCCAAAATATACGATACATATTGTAATACCGTACAAGAAAAGCTCTATCTTTTGCCGAGTTGTAATAACCTTATTCAAAATGTATCATCCCCGACTAATATTAATTTATATCAAATCAAAATAAATGCTTATAGACTCAAATATTAAAAGAAAATATATTTACCTGAAACCTGAAAACAAACAAAATCTTAAAGACATGTTTTGAAATCCAAATGCATTACAAGAAATTAACTGCTGGTAAAATTACTAGATGTTTTACCTCAAGATACGAAAGCGGTGTTTTTTTTATTTAGTATCATTATTAAACCTGCTTGGCAACCCATTTAACGTTGTCTTTATAATGCAAATGTTGTTGCGTTGCCTTTCGTAGAGTGATGTTTGGAAAGCTTCTTCCGTAGGATATTCAAATATCATGCAAAATGCGATGCGAGTTTTCAAATTCCATACAAATTGCGATGTCAGTTTTCTCACCCCGTACCTAACTACACTGAATAATCATCTATAATGACAAAAGTCTGCTATAATTCTTCCAAAGTCAATACCGAAGCCAGTTACGAACGGAGCGTGTTCAGGCGTATTTACAAAAATCCCCATCACATCGATCACAGTTACATTAAGTTTGTCATTTCACCCCAGAAAAAGATCTTGGAGGAAATAGAAAGTATTTGGATTAACAAACTATGATGCCTTCCTTTATGATTTAGTAAGGATTTTTTGCCGTTATCAATAAAATAAAAAAATAACAGACGACATACATTTAGCGGATGTCTGAATTCGTTGAAAAATACATCCCTACCCATCCCTAAATATAACCCTTTTTCGAACGTAACTAATAACTGATACAACAAAAGTTAATGAAAATGAACACGCTACCACCGCTTGTCTGAATGAGTGGATTTCTCTGTATCCTTGGAAACACTGAATTATGAATATTTGACTGTGCCTTTAAAACTCAGTAAATTTAAAAATAAGTTACTCCAAAATTCGCTTGAGGATGAAATGGGACTAATGTTTTTAATTTAATTACAAAATTAAATGCGAAGATTTTAGATTCCATTTTTGAAATATGGTTATTACTGTGTTGCGAAAAAACATATTTTAAATAAGTTAATAATATATATATATATATATATATATATATATATATATATATATATATATATATATAGTGAAGATTGAAGTCAACACTAAGAGGCGACAAACTGTTTCATGCTAAACGCAACAATCAGGCCACATGCGCTGTGTTTTTTTCTACACTATTCATATATATATTGTTCAGTATTGCATTGTGCGTAGTATATTCTAACGATTATCTTGGCTGAGGTGGTTTGTTAATTCTTTATTATTTACTTTATTTATTTATTCGGATTAATTTATTTTACATGTTTCAGCTTTTTTATTTTTATTTTTTTCAGTTTTCGATTTTTACCTAACGTAGCGTTTAGCAAGAAACAGCCTGTCGCCTCTGAGTGTTAACATCAATGTGCACGTTTATATTTATATTTACATACGCTCTATCTCTGATATTGAGCACTTATATTTATTAAACATTGATGCGATACCTGTCAAGTACCTCAGTGTTTATCGTATCTTCTGTTGAATATCTCTATCATATATCAAAACACTGATTTTCTAACCACCAGTTCTATCTCGTTAATTTAAGAAAAGATTTCCAACTTTAATCATTCCATATTTAGTATACAAACAGGTGCAACTTTTTAACATGATTGGAAACAGAAAAAGACTTCTTGAAAAATTATGAAAAAAATGCGGCTTTCAATTTCAAAATCTATTCTGAAACTAAAAGCTATTTCTTCTCGTAAAGCTCCAAATCATCAAAGACAATTTCTGACAAATGAGCGCGGAATATTTTCTATTTAACTTGTTATATATATTTTTTTAATTAATTTTCTTGCGTTTTGTAAGTATTTATCTGGGAAAGGCATGTTTTGAAATAGATGAAACCCTTGCAAACAAATTTTCATTTTTTCCATTTGGCATAGACATAAAATAAGTGTCGGAAGGAAATGAGCTGATAATGACACAGCGAAATATTCTTTGAGCATTTCATCACAACATAATCTTGGGATAATAATTTCTGGATTTTTTCCTTTTCTTTAAAAAATAAAATAAAATAACAAATTAATCAAAATTCATAGGAGGAAACCTTAGCGACATTGGTCAAGAGAAATCCCGACAGCTCCTGGCCAGATTTGTTTCTCTCATGTGCAAAGCTGCAATATACCGAAAAAAGCAGAGATAAAGCTCGTGAAATCGAAAACACATTATTGAACACTTTCAAGTCGATAATAAAAAAATGAATTGATAAATAAACTCAAAAAGTTTTAAAAAAATATAAGACTGCGATAAAAAAGAAAGCAAACAATAAAAAGTGTGACGTAATGAAAGGGAAAATAATCAGCAATATACTGATGTCTTTCATAATACATAAAGATGGAGACCAAACCGAACACGCACATAACGTGGACCTCGCTGTTGCATTATGGCTAAGGAAATAATGCCGGCCATTAATATTTGAGTTCCTCCCTTACGATGTACAACTTCATAGTTGTAAAATAAGGCGTTTAGCGATTTAATATGCGTAGCTTAAATGTGGCACAACGCCGAAATTATGGAGTACGTAGTCAGGATGGAACTCACTATTCAGTCCTAATAATAAAAATTCATACACGCTTGCGCGTAGAAAATTGCATAAAAACACCGTTCTATCCAATGAAAAATACATCAATCAACCTAAAGTTAAAAGCGTTTGAAAGAGGGTTGCTGTTAACTCATCTGTGCCACAATGGGACTGAGAAAAATATGGGCGCGTCTGCTTATTTCAAACTTGATAGAAAGGTCACATTAAACGACATGTGCTGAGACATCCGGTGGAATGTAAATGTTACCATCAACAGGAAGAGTTGATTTATACATTGGTCTATACGCAGCGTATGTAGGTACACAACAGACATAAGTATGTACATAGTTTAAATCAGAAGAGCAACAGTTTTAACGAAGCAAATACTTATCCACATAAGAAAATGGACAGCAACCCCGATATATATATATATATATATATATATATATATATATATATATATATATATATATATATATCTGAGACGCGGGTTCGAATCTCACCGCGGTTGATTTGTCTGGAAAGCGACTTCCTGATGTTATCGGCTTGGAGTGGGTGATCCTAGTGTGCGGCCCCTTTAGAAAGCACCTGGAAACCATTCCACGTGTTGACCCAACCCTTGTGAGTGAAATGGGGTAGAGGGAACTTGCTGGGGAAGTCGATATCTCTGCTAGCACAAGGTCACAAGTTATTATGTCAGAGGTTTTGAGTGTGCTGGCCTTGTTCAGATTGCTGATCACGCGAGCTAACACGCACTTTCCCAGAAACTGTAACTACGGTCTGCTCAGCAGACTTGCAGTACAAACTACAGGAGGGCAGTGTGGCTGTTGAATAAGGACAAATATGCCTGAGAGAGCGTCTTCATTAATAATTGGCTAGCCGTTCTAATAGACGGGTATCCTAGAATACGAGTGACCAGCTATTATATATATATATATATATATATATATATACGCTCGACTCCCCCTCCCGTCGAATCCGACGTATGAGGGTCAATCAGATCAGTTCCTAGGAAACCGACAGCCCGACAACAGCACGTTAGATTTGATTATAATGGTGAAGGTTTCGTGCAGGGACATGCACACTTTTTGAAGGGCCGATTACAGAGACCTGGTGCACTAAGCGCCAGAAACGACGCTCCGCAGGTTTTGAATTCAGAGTTGTCTTTCTCCTAGACCAGTTGCCATCCAAATCAGAATCCAGTCTGTTTACCCATAGCTGGATGGAGAAGATGATGATTCGCACCTTTCCCAAAGCACGCAAGTGAATATAATGTATTCGAATGGAATTCGAACTGCTCTCCGATTCCTCAAACCAAGCCGTTATCCATTACTCCACCGCGTCTCCTCTCTCTCTCTCTCCCTCTGTATATATATATACATACATATATATATATATATATATATATATATATATATATATATATATATATATATATATATATATATATATATATATATATATATATATATATATATTAGATAAGATGGATTATGTGTTTCTTAAAGAGTAAAATCATTATATAATTATATCGTCAAGCCTAGTAAAGAAGGCATGCTTTTAATTACCTCTATAACAGTTAAAATATAACAAAATCTACATTCTTGTGCAAGTTAATTTAAACAACCGCTTTAGTTTCCTTTCCTTCACCACACGGTCAGTTTTCCCCTATAGTAACTAACTGATCCATAAACTATCTGAAGTGTTTAGTACATACCAATTACACATCCTATATTTGTTATGATGAATTCAGAGTAGGTACCATATTTTTCTATTTCCATAATCCATTAATCTTTGATAAACTTCAAATTATTGAGATGTACTTCTGAACTCTAGATCTCTTTTATAAAATAGAATAAATACCGATTCAATTCGGAGATAAAGTAAAGCCAGTTTCAAAAGTTCAGACGCAATGCTTTAGTTTTATAATACCTTTCTTAATTTCGTCATCAGCAAGATAATTATTATTTATGCTTGGGGACGGATTTTCTAATAGTTGGATGACTATTGACACATGTTCTATTTCTGCGGACATATTAAGTTTAGTGGGATCAAGGTTGAAATTTAATTCAAAGATTTTGAGACCAGGACATTTCTTCGGTGGTCGGTTTAATTGTATGATATTATAGTTATGTTTCCCTTTTCTCCACATTTTAACCCATTGTCTATGCTGGGTAGCTTCCTTAATTTAATTTCCTATTTTCCATACATACTGATTTGTCTATATTTCTGAGATGAGGTATTATATACACTATTTACATTATTCGGACTACTGTCCTCATCTTTGTCGCCATGTTTATCACATGATAAACATATCGACAAAGATGTAGACAATATTCCAAATATTGTAAATTGATCCTGATTTATCAAAAATTAAGTTTTTAATTTTCTTTGTTAATTGTTTCTTATTTTCCCCTTCCCTCTTCTATTTGTTTCTTTTTTGTACCAAATTCTTAAACGCACTATTGTCGTCCAATGGTCTTTTTTCATTTAGATAATTCTGGAATGGTCTCACGTACAAATGAGGCTATGACAACATATTTGTTTTCTCTATGTTTTGAACAAGGTTTACTGACAACAATTTGGAATCTAGATTAATACTTAATTCGAAATTTAATCTTTCATTTTATGAGCTTGGATGTTATATCCTGGTGTTTTTCTTGGTTTATGTTGTCAGAAACGATCTATTTTGGCTGCTATTATCAGTTTAGTTATAAATTGACTGTTATCTGATTCAAGGTAGGAACTGTATACACTGAAACATCTGTCACAAATCTAATCCAAGAGTTTGAGATGCGGAAGTCAATGTTTTTTTGTTTTGTAGGCGATGTCATGTGATGCGGTATTTCATGGGGTGATTAAATCATATGTTAAGCATATAGTATCTTTTTCAGTCACACAAGTTTACCAAGTGTTCTCCATTGCTGTTTGAGGATTTTATTTCAAAGAGTGGCGTCATCAAAGGACCAGTAGCGTTTAAAAATGCTTGAGTTAGCGTTAAGATCCCAATTAATTCATATTTAACTCTATTTTTTCTCTCTATTATACAAAATTTACTCAATAATCTATAGAAATTCTCGTTTACCAAGGCAGCGTTTTTTTCATTTGAAGCATAAGTTAATATAACTCGAAAATTAAAGCCATATACGACAGTTTCGGCATCAGTCAGACTTTTGCACTAGTGTAAGATATTTTCTAGTAAAATATCTGGAGATTTACGTATTGCAGTTCCAAATACATCGTGACTTTCCGCCTAGTGACCTCCCCCCCAAATTGTATCCCTATTTCACAACTTAGTCCCAACCAAGTGGAAGCACCTCTTACAGACAGCATCAAAATTGTCTTTCTTGCATTCTTCTAAAACGAAGAGCACCCTGAATTCATTTCATCCTGAATAGAAGTTGATGTGACCTATGTTTCGTTTGAAGACATTTTACGTTTATATTTTGTAGTCATTTTTTAGTTGATGCTGATAAGGTGGTGTTGCAGACTAGGACTTTACTAAATAACAGAAACTACACCTCTTGTCGTCATTTAACAACAACAACACCTAAAATTGATATCTAATTTATCTCTAACAGAAAACAATGAGCAAAATAGATGTTAACGTTCCACGCTACTTCAAATAAAATATTTAGGAACGAAGTCCCCATCAATACTGGACAGAGTAATAATACTTAATGGGCATGAGAAAACCTATTTTCATGAATAATTTGGTTAATTTGAAGTATAAACACAAAAAGCCAACGGCAATGAAAATGTTCCATTATGAGGTGAAATTGCCTGATTATTTCGAAAATGTAATTAAAAGTTAGAGCTCTATTACCGTTTAAGAATTATGGACAATGTAAGTTCGACTTCTTTCGCGTCGAGAGAACGGCTGTTATTACTGGCTTTGTTTACATACTTTTACCTCAAGGATCACTTGTCTTGATTACTGCGCAATGTGCCAAGTTTAAAATGAATACGCGATTCTAAACATAGCAGTAGAAATTTTTAAAAATCAATATAAAATCAAAATCACTTACCTAAAAGGATAAAAAATGAAGTTCTTTTTTGAACAATTTTTCTCTATGACATTATATTTATTTAGAAAACCTTTCAATTGTTTCTATAAATTGCACAGACGATTAAGATACGAAAAATATAAAAAAGCCGTTAAATAAGTAAGCTTCCACGCAAAACTACTCGAGGCAAACTTATGTAAACAACGCTAGTAATGGCGGCCGGAATACGAACTTACATTGTCGTAAACGGTAATCGAGCGCAAACTTTTATTGTCATTTTCGAATAAATCAGGCAATTTCACACCGTAATGGGACATTTTCATTACAGTTGGCTTTTGGTGCTTATACTGCAAATTAAGCAAAAATTGTCTTAATAGAAATATTTTATATTATTATATTAATTTCAACTGAAAAAAATACAGAGTGCTCGGTCATTGTATAGCTAATGTTTCCAATTACTCTCTGTCATGGCGATACCACACACAATAATAATCTATATTATAATTCTGCTTTTATCCAGTCTCGTTATTATTTTATTTCGCATAGTGGTTACGCTCTGCCGATAGCTCATAAATATTCCGTTTTGACCACGTGAAAACACACAACATACATACCAGAGACGCTTCTTTGCTTCACTGAGAAAATGAAAGAAAGAAGAGAAGGAAGAAATGTTTAACATCTGTTTCAGTGGAATTGAAAATTTTCAATTTCCAATCTTATTTGATATTTATTTATTATTTATTTTATTTATATATTTATTAATAAAAATGTTTGCATGGCAGTTTCTCGGCGAGTAATAAAATAATGTGAAAAAATTTTTATGCAGCCACGAAATAAATGACGTAGAGGGTATTTCAGCATTGAAGAGTGTGTAGGGAGTGATCGTTGAATTGGAAAACAGGGGAGAGACACTCCTATAATACGTGGCGAAATAAATAAAAAAGAACAAGCTAAAATAAAGCATCAACAATAAATATGAATACAGGAAATGTCGATAGACAGTTTGAGTAATATGGAAACGGCTAATATTAACATTAGCATTACACAATAATTAGCCTAAACATCATTAATATAAGAAACGAGCGGAACAGATACTACACATTGATCCCAGCCCGATGGCCCGGTAGTAAACAGGAGCTTAACTCGTCTAGCACGGGCTGCACCGTAAATGAATGCCGGATGTTTCCTTATTAATAATCTGCTAATAGTATCATTAACATCAGTTCGTAATTAAATCCAATGCTCAGTGGCCCTGGCATGAGTAAAAGGGAGCTTATTTTTAACATAAGAAAGAGACAGTTGACACTGCTAGGGCTGGCATCCCGTTCCCACCCCTTCACGGTTGAAAGTGTTAGATGTAGACGTCTCTTCTACTCCAATAGCTTCATGTCTCGCACCTCTCGCCTGTGGAACTCCCGTCCTTATTCCTGATTTCCCTGACAAATACAATCTCCAACTATTTAAGTGTAACGTCAATCGACATCTCCAGTTGCCTTGATCTATCCACTTCCCTTCTCAACATCCTTTCCCCCCTTTCATTCCTATTTGCTCTCGCTCCAAATCTTCTGTAACCCCCTTGCCTTGATCGATCCACTATCTTTCTCCACATCCTCTCCTTTACCACTCGTATCTGCTCTTCCTCCAAACCTTCTGTAACCCCTTGCGTGCTAGTGGCTTCCAGCCTTGCTTGGGGTGAAAAGCTTTAAAAAAACAAACAAAAAAAAACATAATAAGAAAGAGAACTTAGAAAATGTGAAACTCTCAGGACCAATTGACGGCAACAGGGATAGAGAAAAATAATGTATAACTAAGTGAGCTTGAGGAAATTGATGGCAGAACAAAGTTTAGGAAAAATTGTTGACCATGTTCACCATATTCTATGAATATAGAATCCAGCGCAGTACGTAATCTGTTCAATGAAACAACGTTAAAGATTAACACTCACGAGTCAGATACTCTACTGAATCTGACTATATCTCCAATACCACCACCAGCTGTTCCGTAATTCTTCAGTCATCGATATCAAAGGCTGGCTGTGCATATTCGGGAAAACATGGCCGACTTTATACACGTCCAACTGAATATTTTGAGACTTCTGATTGGTTAACTCTACTATTAGTGAACTATAAAATGAGTCAGCTCATTTCGACTGGCTCACTAATACACCATGGTACCCAAAAACTCCAAGAGAAATAACGAAAACACAAATTAAGAGCACAAAGAACAGGACGTTGTGGAGATCCATGATCGCCTACTTCCCGATGAGACACGGCACATAAAGGTGAATCACTCTCAAATAAGTAATATCTCAGGAGCATACAATCATATAAACAAACACATACATAAATACACACACATCCATATACACATATATATTCAGAAGCTTTAACTATTGGAAATTTAATGTTAATCGAAAGCCTTTCACATTTTATCTATGACGGCCATGACTTTACAATTTTCTGCCATTTTGTACTAGCCAATAATTTTATTTCACCTTTTCAACTTCTTTCAAAGCTTGCCAATCTAGAGGTCACTAATTATCTCACCTTTACTTCAATAAGTAAGATTTCCTGTTAGATGACCTCCCACTTTGAATTTTTTACGCTTACTCACTTCTATAATATTTTATGAAACTGTTTTATTCTCTGGTCCATCATGATATCAATCTGTCACTGTGTCTCGTACGGTTACGTTATTTTACGTCCAGAAAAGTTGTTAAGTTCCATATTATATCCATTTTCAATTTTTCAGAGAAGCAAGAGGATTCTAAATGTTTAGACGGATCAGAAAGAAAACGTTTCCCATATAAATCAAGAATGCAATTCAGTTGGTGCTGTGGTGAATATATATATATATATATATATATATATATATATATATATATATATATATATATATATTCTTTTATATTCCATATCTTTTCAGGGCTGCCCACAACTTCATAACTTTTGTTACTCTGACCACCACTTGACACTATAAATAGCTCATTGACAACTATTATTATAGTTATAACATTAATGATAAAATAGAAAATGGTATATACGAAAGATTTATATATATATATATATATATATATATATATATAATGGTAAAATACGCAAGGATTTATTAAACTGAAAGTGATGAGAGAATATATATATATATATATATATATATATATATGTATATTCTCTCATCACTTCCAGTTTAATAAATCCTTGCGTGTTTTACCATTATATATATATATATATATATATATATATATATATATATATATATATATATGTATATATGTATATATATGTATATATATATATTCTCCTATCAATTTATCAATTACAGTTTAATAAATCCTATCGTATTTACCATTTTCTATTTTATCATTAATGTTATAACTATAATAATAGTTGTCAATGAGCTGTTTATAGTATCAAGTGGTGGTCAGTGTAACAAAAGTTATGAAGTTGTGGGCAGCCCTGAAAAAAGATGGAACATAAAAGTATATATATATATATATATATATATATATATATATATATATATATACGTCCATTCAGTTTCGATTGCTAAGGTTTAAAATGATCTGTTAAACGAAAAGCATTCTTGAAGCTTTTATTTTAGTTTTAATTGGAAGCTAAATGATTATATTTACTCTTTCCAGTAAGCAAAATAATCCGGTGTATCTCAAATAGAAATTATATTGATTGGAATCTCAACTTGTTGGTCACTTTCACAAAATCGGCCATTTCTGACTCATTTTGATACATTTGTAAACAAAAATTAATCGTCGATTTTAAAAATCTTCCAAAAATAAAACATACTTTTCTGAAACTTTATTTGAGGAATGTTAGCTGATTTAAAGTAGAATTAATCTTATTTGTGAAAAATCTTATTTACATTAAGTTTAAAATTCAGAGAAATGGATTTTTAAAACCAGCAGTAGCGGCGATTACGCGTTTATAACCGTCGCTTGTCACTATTAAATCTCTTATCAAGTGATGATAAATTCCGTCAAAAACTTTACTGTCGTTCTACGGAGACTTTATCAGTTAAAGCATAACTTAAGAAAATAATGAGTGAGCGTCTTTTTTATATATTTTTTAATTACTCAGTAGTCTTAAAGATGTTGAAAAATATTTTTGCGTCATCTAATTTTAAGAATATTGAATGTAAATTTAGTATAGGCATTGCTCTTATTTTCTGATTATTTCCTGTTTGGTGGACCATACTTTCAAATAGGGGCACGTTACGTAATATTTTATATACATAATTATTTTATTAAATATTGAGTATAAACAACTTTTATTGAGATTTTCGATTTCTTATTCATAAATATGGCTTTCATTTAATATCAACATCACCTACCGGATTGATCTAATGCATAATTTTTAAGCGATTTATAATATTCTAAATTATAATAAAAATTTAAAAAATTAAAAAAAAATTCTTGTAAAAATTTATTATTTCTCGAAAAGTATTTTTTAAGAACATAGTGTCCTTTATAAATATTACTTATAAAGGCAATTAAACACTTTTACTGATTAAATAATATCATAGTGTTATTGCATTTTTATTTTAGGATTCAGAGCAGATTCTCTGTACCTGGGTGTCATGTTTTGCAACAAAAAATGATTTAAATTCTCAAAACGTCCTGCTTTTAACTAATAAAATACATTTTGAGATTGATATTTAATTTCTCGAAATTTCATGAAATTTAACAAGGGAAATAACATATGTAAAAAAAGAAGAATTTTACCAAGAGTTTATAAAAAAATATTTTTAAAATTAATAGCATTCTTTTGGGAATAAGTTCTGTACGTTTTATTAAAATCCAACAATTATTTGATTTTTGCTAAAATTTCCAAATTAAAGTGTTTTTTACCAGTAAAAGGCGCAAAATGACTAATGGTAATATTACGTAGACCGCTGATGTAAAAAATATTAAAAAAAATAAAAATTTCGAATGGCCTAGAAAGGATTAAAAATTAATAAAATAATAAAGAAATGATTTGGTGTTTCCTCTTATTAACAACACAAACCTTTTGACGATAAAACAAAGTTTTTATTAAATATGAGGCTTTTTTCATCATGCTGTTTATTTTTAGCTAAAAAGCGCGAATTATTTGCGGTACCTAATATGTATGTGTGTATATATATATATATATATATATATATATATATATATATATATATATTGACAAAAGATTAAGAGAATTATGAAAACCTGCAGGTTTCGAAGATAGAATTACAGCCAAGAGAAGATACCAGTGAAATTCCAGACGTAACATGAAAATACCTATTGTACGTGTTTTCCAATGTGAAAGTTGAACGATTACAAGACAAAGATGGCATAGCCACAGACCTTTTGAAATCTGCACGTGAATAATACAAGAATGAATTATCAAAGTTGTTTCAATGTTATTTCCCAGTGTATATGGGTAAAAAATTGCTGCTGCGTTCAGCCTAGGATTAATATTTTTCTCCCTAATGCATCAAAGATAACATAACCAGGGAAACTATAGACATATCACATTCGGAGGGAGCGCATGGAAGTTATTTTAAAAAATATATTCAGTGTAACAAAATCTGAGGGTGAAATGAAATCAGTGCCAAATGCATATTCCTCTCGTGTTCGTTACATTCACGCAAATGACCATCGGGAAGTTATGTATCATGATCTACCGCCAGCTATGTTTTAAATAGTGGGTCTGATATCTGAAAAAATCATAGATATTCCCAAGAAATTGTTATTAGTATATTGACTAATAAAGAAAAAATAATTATCGTTAATATTAAAATATATGTGTCGCTTTAAATAACCCAGGAACGGTTGATTAGCTGTAAATGACAAATCAGTCATTCAATCAAGTAGTGGAATATCAGTGAGGCAAAATAGATTCAAGTCAAGCTAGTAAAAAAAGCAACCACACACGAACACTATAGCAAACGATATAGTTTGTCGAAGATGAAATTATATTTGATTCGGCAGATGTCTTGTCTGTACGAGGGCAGTGTATTAAATTATACGAAGAATATAAGCCATAAATGGTTTGCAGCATAACAAGATGGAGTGAAATAAGGACACACACACACACACACACACACACTCACACACACTCTCTCTCTCTCTCTCTCACTCTGACACACAGATACAGGCACAAACACAAACCCATACACACTCATATACATATATATATATATATATATATATATATATATATATATATATATATATATATATATATATATATATATATATTGAAAAGAAGCGAGAAACCGCGAACGTTTTTGGTTGTAATGTGGATTATTAAAAAAAATATATTATGCATTATTTTCCATAATTTTGCTACACGAGTTTCCTGTCTGGCGACCTTCATCTGGCAAAGAATGGATATTTCCACATATTATTAAAAGGAATTATTTTTTCTTATATTTTTCGATGTTAAATATTCTCGATATTAGACATTCTCTTTTTTGAGTTTTAGCGACCCAAATAAGATTTAAAATAATGTATCTAATCCCAACATAATATTTGTCACAACTACGGTTAAAACAATAAAATATTTAACTAATACAAAACAAAATAAATTTAGTAATTTACTATCTGTAATAATTGCCACAAAGGATTCACAGGAGAAACCCGAACAAAATTAAATAACAAATTATGTGAACCCAAAAGAGTTATTTTACAAAACCACCACTAGTTGCTCGCTGTACTGAGACTAACCTTAATTTTGATTTAAAAAATGCTGGTATAATCAAAATAGAAAACAATTTCCTAACAAGAAAATGTATAAAAACAACTTTAATCACTAGAATATCCACAGTAAATTTGCGTCCGAATTCTTAAGATTTTTCACTATTCTTTACAGATTTATCAGGTTATCAGCATATTGCAAAGGAAGGGGAAAATAAACAATAGCAACATCAAAAAAAGAATAATTTAAATTAAATCGGTTAGATTATATACCCAAAATATATATTAGTAAAGATAAATGTAAAATTCTTAGCGTCCCCTTCCTTATGTACGCATGCGCAGTCGCATTAACCTAAACATCAATTTACACTGAAGAATTAGTAAAGGCTGAAACGCTTTATATAAACTTTTTACATTTTGTCATATATAATAATAATAATAATAATAATAATAATAATAATAATAATAATAATAATAATAAAAATCCGTCTTAATATAAGATTTAATATATATATATATACAAAGACTTTAAACGGTAGCGGGGACTTACCTATGAGGTACGCTTCCGCCCAACTCACTGATTTATTTTTTTCATGACAATATGAAGAAGTAAAAAAAGAAGAAAAATACAAAAAAAAAATAGAACAGCAAAACACATCAACAACAAATCAATAAAACAACTGTAGCCCATCCCCCTAAAAATAAAAAAAATAAATGAAATACACACACACACACACATACACACACACATACACACACATACACACACACACATACAAACACACACACACGTGTGTTCGTGGGGGTGTCTGTCTGCATTTCTGTGTGTCTGTCAGAGTGTGTGTGTTAGAAGACCTCGACATGAAAACCAATCATTAGCGTCATAAACTCCAAACAAGGCCATAAACATACTCCGTAGTCGGGGATTAAAATTTATCCACCTCTCAGCAACTTGCACTACTTTTATAATTGCACAACATATTTTCTTCCAACCAATTAAAAATCAATAAAATATTTAACATAATTACCCTGTCAATCATTTAATAAACCCTGTATTAAACAGTATTGCTCGTTAACTGCACAGCAACACACACACTCAGACACACACAAATACACACACACACACACTCACGCACATAACTCAACGTCATAAAAAAGTAGACTCCAGCTATACCATCGCTTACACCATTTAAAGTGTGTGTGTTCCAACTTTGCAGAAGTGGAGCTCTATGTTCTTTAGTGTAAACCTGACTTCCTGTTCCGTCGGGAATGCGTATCAGTGCCTCAATCCTATTGCACGAACTGACAATCCATTATAACAGAAATACGAGCAGCTAAATCGTAACGGTCATGGGCACGGTGTCTACATCGTGGACGGATTCCCCCGTGGCAGGCAAACAAAAACGTGGATCCTGATCTCCCGGAGTTTCCGAGTGGCACTTTCCCACAGTATCACATGCGTCATTGCCCTGTATCATCCTTAGGATAAAGGGTCGGTAAATCTTCGATAGAATATCAGCGAGGATTGTCAATATATTCACCGAATATCCCTCGGACAACTTTCAAATATGCAGTGACCTCAATGTTTACCACAAAGAGTGCTTATTTCACTCAAACAAAACCGATGAGGAAGACATATGGTCTATTGTTCAGTGTGACTGGATTTCAATGTTTTATGGTTGAACGCGATGATATATATATATATATATATATATATATATATATATATATATATATATATATATATATATATATATAGCCAATAGAAAAATGCTTGATGTATATTAACAACGCTGAAGCTGTTATTTAAACAAATAATAAATATACATTTTCTCCTCACAGGTAGCACAACTCTGAGTTCCATGCACGATATAATTGGAAATTTATTTTTGTTATTATTATTATTATTATTATTATTATTAGTATATATATATATATATATATATATATATATATATATATATATATATATATATATATATATACATATATATATATATGTATATATATATATATATATATATATATATATATATATATATGTATATATATATATATATATATATATATATATATATATATATATATATATATATATATATATATGTATATATATATGTATATATATATCAATTGGTGAAGGTCATTGTCCTCGAAATAATGTGTTGTGACAGTTGCCTGGAAAACAACATTCGACATGCTGAGTTTAACACGACCTTGAACACCGGCGAATATCTCCACTAGACAAAAACGAATTACATATGTCACCAGCATAAGTGAGCACACGAAATGTATGCATTTCTCTGCCTGTTTCAATGTGTGTCAATTCATGGTTACTTGTCTCTGTATTTTATCTATAGAATCCTTCATAAATTGTTCCTAATTATTGATAGATGCTCATCCTTTCATAAACATTCCTCTGCAAATATCTCGATATGAATATGTGTGTATCTAATTGTATCCAGGAGCAAGAGGATCAACTATACCTCGGCGTGGTTTTCGTTTGAAATAGCGGACGCAGAAGATAATGCTATGGGCTGAAGTAAATTGGATCAGTGAAAGAAATTGCAGGCCATTCGATGAGAAAGAAGATGATAAGCACAATTTTAGGAGCGAAGAGAAAGAAAAAAGAAGAGGCGCTAGGAAAGCAGAAATCTCGAGGGAATGATTGGGTTTTAAAGAAGAGTAGGCGTTCAAAATTTACATGTGAAATTCATAAAAAATTAAGATTAAGTTTAAAAACAGAAAACATTCAGTAAATCATTTAGAAAGAGACAAAGTAATTAAAACGCCCTAATTGACTTTTACGTTTGTGCTGGGTTTATCTACCCAGAGCGATAATCAACTCTGACATATCTCAGGAGCCTGGGACTGCTTTCTGAAAGAAAAAAAGATATTGCCGAGAGACAGATCCGCGCATCATTAATTTTGATGGTAATACTATGGTAGAAGGAGTTTAAAACTCACAGCAAAAATTAAAATATGCAATTAAGCATGTCAGAGGTGCCAAGGACAGCTTTCATAAAAACTATGTATTTTCTTGTAAATGCAGATATTTATTTAACAGAAAAAAATAATGCCAAAAGCAATTGTGCAATTTCCAATTAAAAAACAGATTTCTATCGAAAACTATTAAATATAAATATACGTAAATTGTGGCTCGCAAGAAATAATTCTTATAGCACAAGGGAATATATTTCGTAAGGATATTTCTGTTTTTCTTAAGTGCAAAAATTGTTTACTAATGAAAGATAGCTTACGATCAAATACAAACTCTACCGTTGTAGGTTTGCACATTACCACACGTACGCTTGTGTGGGAAATGTTGCACATTTTTTATTTATTCATTGATTGATCTGTTTTTTACGGTCTATCTACCTTTTTCAAGTTATTCAAATCCCAAAAATATTTTTTGCTTGTACAGATGTTTTTGAGATAATACTGATTTAGTGATGAAGTATTCTGATTGGTGATCCAAGTATAGACGATACGTGTCATATTCTCATTAGTTAAACAAACATAGTTATAATCTACGGTTGTGGAGAAAAAAATTCTTGATCAATCACTGCTTTTATTTATTACTTTTTTATTTGCCGACCAATCGTATTTAGATGCGAGGGGAATGAACAAGTAAGTGCACTATTTCATTGAAAGTCGGAAGGCAGCCAGAATGCTGTAAGTTGGTCGAATGCAACCTATGCA
>OZ038475.1:25145804-25178304 GCA_964036315.1 Acanthosepion esculentum | reverse complement strand
CATGGTTATAAATTATTACATTGGAATCGTAATGACGATCCAATTGAACAGACTTACAAAGTCAAAAAGAATTTGTAGGTCTGTTTTATATTCTTACTCTGTAATGTACATTCGGCTCTACCTGGATTCTATCCCCTTATATATATATATATATATATATATATATATATATATATATATATATATATATATATATATATATATATATGTATATATTCTTTGTCTTTGTGCTACATGTACCTTGACCCATTCTCTCAAATTTATAAAGTATCTCATGCATTGCTTTCGATACATTATGTGAGGGCTAAGCAGTCATTTAACTCACTAGTATCGTTACCCAATACAGTGAGTTGTCAGTTTAAGCCTCAATGGCATCTCCATAAAAAAACACAAAAACACATTAAATAACCTAAGGGTTGATGTGCCATAAATTTTATCAAGCGAACGTGATTCCACATTTCTCATTATGTGGCGAGGGTAAAAATCTCAAATATTCCTTTCTGGGTGTTATCAGCAATTTACTTTTTAATGATCATTAGTTTCTCACATAATCTGTTTGCCGTTGTCGGAACATTGATTGGTAGCATACATCATTGTTTAATTTCTCCACATGAAAAAATAAGCCGAGTTAATTCGGAATACAATGGATATTCAAGCCAGTTTTGCCTAATCTGTTCGTTTAAGGAAAATTAAGTACATGACATTCAACTGAACATAGGGGATACTTCAGCTTTCGAAGTATGAAAGTTAAATACGTATTTTTGGAAATTTAACCTTTCTAACTGAGTTCGCTGATGTGATGTTTGTGTTAAGACAAATGCCAAGATTTCCAACACTAAATTTAAAATAGTGCAAGTCGCACTTTTTGAGGAAAACATCGCAAAACAACGCCCTTTCATTTTTTCCCAATTTAGTTAGCGCAAAATTAGTTTTGGAAATGTACCTATGAACAGGGCCAAAATATTCGTTTGCGTAAGATGAATTAACGGGTGTCACGTGATGACCACTGAGTGAACACCAGCTCCGGGTAAAACAGACGGCACAAATCCAGAGCAGTAGTAAGAACAGAGAAACCGTCATGGTTCCACGACGGGCATAGAAGATAGCCCGGAGCAAGCAGATTTTTCATCCATTATTAAAAGTAAGAATCTCTCTCTTTCACGCTGCTTGTTTTTTCATAGAGACGTCAGGTGGAACAACTACCTTGTATCATTAACTTCATCACTACAAGGAAGTTGGTTCTCTGTGTCGCGCCAGAAGTTTTTTCTCGCCTGAGTCCATCCTTCATATCTATAAATCAACCATTAGTCCTAGCGTTGAATACTTCTGGCATATATGGTCTGGTGTCGCCGGTGTTCATCTCGGGGTCCTCAGCAAAATCCAGAGTTGAACATGCAATGTGATAGGTCCTGACCTGGCACCTCGTCTACAGTCATATAGTTCTCATAGACGTGCCGTGGGTTCCCTCTATCTTGTCACAAATATTTTCGTGGCCACTGCTCTGAGGAGCTACTTTTACTGATTCCCAAACTGCATGAATTTAAGAGTGATACTAGGTTGGCATCTCGATCGCTACCCTTAAGTGTCAAACGGTTAAATGTAGCCATCTCTTCTACTCCAACAGCTTATTATATCGCACTTTCCGTAAGTAGAACTCTCATTCTCTTATTACTTCCCTGAAAACTATAATGTTCAAATATTCAAATGTAATATCAAACGAGATCTTCTGAAGATCTCGTTTGATATTACATTTGAATATTTGAACATTATTCGCTTTCTGACCATGAGTCTCAGGTTCGAATCTCACCATGGTAGATTTGTCCGGAAGGCGACTTCCTGATGTTATCATCACACTGGATCGAGGTCGATCACAGCGTGCGGCACCTTTGGAAAGTGTCTGAAAACCGTAACACGAGTTGACCCAAGCGAAGTGACTGAAATTGGGTAAACAGAACCATATATATATATATATATCGTGGGGCTGGTCTTTGTTCGGCAGTAATTTAGTGTGCAACAATTAGTATTCAATCTTAGAGAAATGACAGGATTCTCATTATTGACTTTTCAAGCTATAGGCGGTTTCACCAACGATAATCTTCCTATCACCATGTCTGAGCTGTCTCGTTATTGAGGTAGTTTCTTTTATTCCCGGTTTCCTTAGATAGATATAAAATCCTGTGTTAAAGCCAGAAATCCTGGGCCGGAGTGAGCCCCCCGTCTCTCTCTATCAGAGTATCGTTTGCTCAGTTTGTTTCACTCTCAGTACTCACTTGCATTTTAGTGGCTTCGCTTGTAGTTAAATGATTAAAATATTCGAATGATAAAATTTAGACACTGATTTATATGGTATGGTTAGCTCAATAGAATCTTACCTTATACAGAAAATTCGGTTAATTTGCAGTATAAGTACCAAAAGCCCCCGGTATTGAGAATGTACCATTCTGGTGTGAAATTGCCTGATTATTTCGAAAATGACATTAAAACATTGCGCTCGATTACCGTTTTCCATTTATTATCAATCTATGTTCGATCTCTTTCGTGTTGTCTGGCCGCCATTACTGGCGTTGCTTACACGTTTTCCTCTAGTCGTAAAAACGGAAGCTTACTTAGTTAAAAACCTTTATGCAGCTTTTCGTATCTTACCATTCTTGATTACTGCGCGATTTTCGCGTATGTTATTTATGAATGCGCTTATTTTTTAAAATGAAGTTTTAAATGAAAATTTTTTTCTTTATTGTTTTTAATAAATCTGCTTATAGCGAATGAAACAAAATCTCACATTAAAATGCAATTTAAGAAGCTTTAAATTCAAGAAACTTTCACGACACATAAAAAAAACTTTATTGAAAAAAAGTAAAAAAAATCTTTTTTTTTGTTAATTTTCAAGCACGTAATTTTTATTTTTATTGTATTTTAATTGTCGAATTTTACCTTTTTTCGCGCATTATTTCGCGCATTCATTTCAAACTTAGCTGATTGCGCATTAATCATGACAAGTGACGCTTCCGCGCGCATGATTACTCCAGTATGTATATAAACAAAGCCAGTAATGGCGGCCGTTCTGTGTACGCGACGAGAAAGAAGTCGAACTTTCGCTGTCCATAACTTCTAAACGGTAATCGAGTGCAATTCTTTAATGTCATTTTCGAAATAACCAGGCAATTTCACATCAGAATGGTACATTCTCAATACCGGGGTCTTTTGGTACTTATACTTTAAATTAACCGAACATTCTTGTTCGCCTTGTGCCGAACTAGACTAGTATTTTCAAATACAAAGAAGATGATATTAAATAAGAAATTAAATATAGAAAAACAGTAAGGAATTGTGAAAAGAAATCTGCCGAGAAAGACAGACTTAAACAATTTGGAAAGGCTGTGAAAAGGTGATCATAAAAACTAAAAAAAAAAATGTGACAGGTATAGATTAAAGATTTATTGATGAAGCTGAGAAAGGAATAAACGAAGAGCGGTTTGGCAAACAGAATGGAGGAAGAAAAATCCGAATGAATGGAAAGAAATAAGAAGCCAAATAAAGGCGCAAGAAAATGTAAAATGCGAAAAAGCATGCAAACAAAGCAATCGACGCCAGAAATTCAGATGGGATCTGAGTCAATTTTTAACAAGCTGACAATGTGAGATTGGAGCTTGACACATCGGGAAACTGTTTATTGGATCCGCGCATTGACATGCAATCGTATACGTAAGCGCGTACATGTACATTGCATGCATTTTAACGTGTGCTTGTCTCATGTACGTATGTATGAGGCGATCGGTCATAGAGAAATTGCATGGATATATGATGTCGATGTTAGTTTGTTCAAAATGTAACTGCCGATTTAGCTTGATATCTTTTACTATTTTTCGACAGAGTTATTTTAATTGCTCTTTACATTTTAAATGTATTATTTGGCGATTCTTAAGCAACAAAAAAAAACTTCATTTCCTGCTATTATGTTTAAGCACACTCTTCTGAAAAATAATAAAAATTAACTTTCACACATGACAGATATTTTGAGGACAGCATTAATCATTATATATATATATATATATATATATTTATATATAAATATATATATATGTGTGTGTGTGTGTGTTTATCTATAAATCTTACATATATAAATATATATATATATATATATATATATGAGATTTATCTAGTTTTGTGTCAGATCTTCAAGCATTATGAAAAAAACAAATAAGAAAAATAATTTGTATAATAAGTGAGAATATAGATAGATAGATAGAGAGATAGATAGATTTAAGCGAAAAGCAATTACATGAAGTAAAAAAAATTGTCAACTCAAGAAGTTTATGATGAGGTGTTTTACCACATAGCAGTTAGATCGTATTTAAACACCCTAAAAATTAAAAAAAAATTGAATTAATCCACTGAGGATTGGAATATTACATTTATTTCACTTATAATTGCTTGGTTATAAAGCACTAGTATCTCATGGAAAAGATAAAACGGTAATCAATAGATATAAATTGTCTGCAATAATAATAAAAATTATAAAAATAAATCTCTCAAAATACAAGGCTCCTGAAGTGGAAATCTCAATAATGGGAACAGGAGGACATCACTATTTCCAGTTGTATTTGGAACTCCAATATTGATTGGAAACATTTCGGATAGGCTCATTGAAGGAATTGATGGTAGCCTCTGCCTTATAGAAATACAACAAATTTTAATCGCATTGCTTGGAAAATGGTTCCGATAGACTCAGTGAAGCTATTCCTAGCAGCACATTCCATTAAAGAAATACAAAACCTGTGCTCACAAGTACAGTTTATACATTACGAAGAGCTTTATCTATGTAAAATGTGTGCGATTTCAGGTTTTTGGTATCTTATTTTGTTTTATTTTTACAAAATAATCAGGGGAAAACATCATGAAGCAATTTCTGAGCTTTGGTCACTGGTTGGGACCCAGACGGAACACACACACACACACACACACACACACACACACACACACACACACACACACACACACATATATGTATATATATATATATACATACAACAGAAATCAAAGGAAATAATAATCATGTCTAAAATTGACAAAAGAAGAGTATAGAATGTCCCGATTTTGCGCAGAAATAGTATAATCGATGTCATGATTGGATTAGTAAGAGAACCAATTGGGAAACCGGCTGTAAATGTGGCTTCAATGTATAAAAAGAAATGGTACGAATACCAGACAAATGGAGTAGTGGAAAATTATATTCACAACATATGGGATTTCTCTATCCAGGCAGATGATGTCATTAAAACAAAAAGACCCGAGCTTGATATAGATAAAGAAAATAGTAAGTGTTAAATTATTGATTTTGTTGTTACATAGATGTTACATGTACGAATAGACGCCAACGACTAGGCAAATATTGAAAAATACGAGGATCTGTCTCGGCAGTTGAAGAAGCTATTAGACATGGTTGTTGAAGTAATTCCTGTTGTAATGCCTGAACTCGGAACATCGCATAGGATTTTGAATGAGGGCGTAGGGAATATTGTAATTGAAATAAAGTTTGGAGACTTCAATAACACTATCATCTTTTACCCAGTGAGGATTTTTCAAAGTGTTCTTGATTTGTTAGAACTTTTTTGATACCATGTCTCCAGAACAGAATTTTCATTGATTACGTTGTGTAAATAAATTCTACAAGTACTACTTCTACTACTACTACCAATAATAATAATAATAATAATAATAATAATAATAATAATAATAATAAAAGATTCCAATATATCCTTTGAAGGTATTCCTGGTATCACATGCCAAAAAAAAAATACAAAATTTGCACTCAGAAATAAATCTCACATATTATGAAGTGTCTTATCTATAGAAAATGTTTGTCATCTTAGGTTACTTTTTTCATATACAAAAGAAATCAAATGAAATAATAATAATAATAATAATAATAATAATATACTTTTTTCTTCTTTATATCCCTTTCTTTAATGAAGTCTTTGAGGACCCGTCCGCCAAATTCTAGTGGGGGCATATAAAACTAGATAAACTATCGCTCTCCCTGGCATCGGAAAGTTGAACATTTCTCGAATGACATTTTGTACCTGCCTCTCAACTTGTAAGCAATCGTAAAGTTTATACCGTTCGAAATTACATATTTTTTAATTTTATTTTAAGTCTTTTTGACTTTATTCAACTTTAATTCTTTCAGTTTATCTTATTTTATTATTTTGTAATATGCCTCCATATTAAACTATGTCCACCTCTGATATTTCATCTGGTAGTGGTTACTGCGATTTATACTAAGTTAAATCTTAACGTAATCAGTATCATCTCCATACTCCTATGCTACCCACGTGGATATATGAAGATAATCACCCACTATCTCATGGGCAGGACGAGCTCTCTCTGGTCTTGGTCGACTGTCGTCCCAGAGCTGGCAGCTTGTACATAATTACCGCTTGTGGGTCAAAGATAAAACTCACAATTTACGAATCTCAATGATTACAAACAAATTTTCATACCGGATCTACTGTCACTGGAAGAAACTCTTCCATCAACGAAGAAACGCTTGGTCACCAAACCCGGACTATTTCCAATCTTGGACCAAATGAATCCATAAGAAATTAACTAATAAAAAGAAAACGAACGCAATGGTGTCTTGAAGAGTATCAACTACTCATGACAAAATATTTCACCGCAATCGAAAATCCAGAAAAGAACACCACGAATCAGACATAGACAATATAGATAAAAATGTCCACAGGGACATCGTGCAAAATACAAACTCTCAAATAAAGAAATAGATGAGAAAAAACTAGATATATGACAGAATACAATAACCCATAACTCAAACAGACGAGAGTAGGAATACATAATATGACATAGTATAAGGTAAAAACTAAATAAAATAAATGGGATATGAAATAATAATCTCATGGGAAATAAAACTGATTAATCTTTCCGTGACATAACCTGCAGTTATCCAGACGCTGTCGCAGAAGATGAGTCCAACTACATTAGGGTAGAATTTCTTGAAAACCACGGAGGTGAAATCAACAAAGCGAAAAACCACGTCATCCAAGTACTCAGCAGAGTAACTCTCATACAAATGTCAGACAGAGACCACACCCCAAAAATTCATATGACAAAGGCCACTCAGCACATTGTGCAAATACACCGCTGCATTGGAAAGAAAATTACGGACAAACTACTTGGAAATATCACAGAAGTTTACAATAGCATATACGCAACATTATTAGCTGCTTCTGGGAAGTCTGGTGTCAAGACAATGAAAAGATTAAACAACAGCCAAAGAGAACCATCTTGGAAGGCAAAACCGATGCGAGGAATAACGGGAATCAGATGTGATAATTTGATATTAGGAGAGATCACTAGAAACCCAAATGTCCCAACACGCAAATGCAAGAAGATCAAGCGGAAATATAAAATTAAATCACCAAATGCTAAAATACTAAAACAGAAACTGCAGTCAAAGTCACAGAGAACAAAGTCATACGATAAACAATATTCCAAACGGACCTTAAGAAGTTTTACAGGGAAATTGGAAAAGCAGCTATACATGCTAAAAACCCAGCCTAGGAATGTGGAAAACCACATTATACCTAAATCACACCAGAGGCACTGCCATCTCCATCCGCCCGAATATCCGACGAGGAATCATTCAAGAATCCCTGTCACTCCTTCTGTTTTGTCTGTTGTTTATCACCCTTACGAATTAACCACAATGGCTATGGTTACAAACTAAAGAATGAAATTATTCAATCACATTCTCTACATGGATGATCACAAACTATTTGCCAAAGACGACAATATGTTGAAGGGTCTCGTCACTGCTGTTAAATGTTTCATTGCCGACATAGTTATGGATATCGGATTAGATAAATTTGCAAAAGTAACATTCAAGAAAGGGGGAATTACAGAAACACATTCAATAGAATTAGATATTGTCACAAAGATGAGGGAACTGGAACAAGAAGAAGCCTTTAGGTAACTAGGAATTAAGGAAGGAGATGGAATACGCCATTCTCATGTGAAGGATAAAGTAAAAAAAATGATTACTAAAGGCGTGTGCGTCGGCTATTGAATACCGAGCTGAATTCACAAAACAGAATATCATCCATAAGCACATTGGCTGTCCCTGTGGTGCAATACAGTTTCAACATCCTTAACTGTACCATAGTTATCATTAAGCGAATGGACGCCAAATCGAGAAAGCCTCTCACCTGCCACCGCATGCATCATCCCAAAGCTGATGTTGATTACCTGTATGTACCCAGATCTGAACGAGAAAGAGTATTAGTTCAATTAGAATTGTCTTACAAAACTACAACAGCTGGCCTTCAGACATTACAGAAGACTGGATGATGATGTGTGTCAAAGAATATGAAAGTAGTAGGCGACTTTATTCAGTAAGAAAGGAAGCCAACAGTTTCAAAATTGAGTTTCAAATAAGTGTAGAAATACAAGTAAATCACAATACACTGACTGAAGCTGTACAATACTTAAGACAGAAACCGAAAACAAATGCAACCGATCAGATACAGAAACGATTGCAAGATAAACCGCTTCACGGCCAATACTCTGCCCGTACCAAACAAGCTGATGTAGACAAACCCCATACCCATCAGTGTCAACGGAGTGCAGGGTTAAATCTGAAAGCGAAGTTTTTTTATTCTTGCTGCATAGGACCAGTGCTTGCTAACTAGACATAATTAGGTACACGTACTGAAAAGCTGTGTGAGCCCAAAATGCAGATTCTGTGATAAATATCCAGAAACAATCTTTTAATAATAATAATAATAATAATAATAATAATAATAATAATGCGCACCTGAAGATGCCCAGAGTGTAGCTGAGCAAAACGGTGTGTCTATTATAACATCTATAACAATCAAGATGGGAACACAAATTCGAATAAATTAAATTCTATAGAAAAGTCATCCGTTAGCATCATTGTATTACACAAGATTATAAAAAATGTCGTAACTAAAGTTGAATAAGTTGAATATGGGGATATTAATGTACCCTGCTAATTATTATTATACTTCTTTGCCTATAATTAATTATTTTACGTGTAGCTTGCCTGGCTTAAAATATATTCTTCGAATAAAGTATCTTTAGGAAATGAACACTTACTACCAATTTGTAATAAGTGAACCTATTTCAGAAGCATGTAAAACATGACGGGTAATGCTGTTTTTGAAATATAACTCCCGAAGTCAACACTACTATGTTTACGTCAAAACCGCAAATGTGCAAAAATTACTTTTGCGTAATAGATGGGATCAAATAGGAAAACATTTTAAGCGTAAAGTATATAAATAAAATCTCCTATCAAATCACTACGAAACCAACTAACATTTCTCTTCCAATAAAAAAATTGAAGCAAATTCCAAAAATAATCGTTTCTGAAGCCCCTAAAAAGCAATAAACTTGAATTCAGATATTTGTTATTCTGTCGACATTCAGTTGTCAACGTGACAAAAATACGTCATCTTCACTCACAAAAATAAACACTTACGGACAAAATTATATCATTTCACTCATGAAAATTCACACTTACAAAGAAAAATGTGTCGCCTATATATTTACAAAAATATACACTTATGGATAAAAATACGTCTTCTTTATACGTCCAGGGGATGACGATAAATTACCTCCGACATCAAGACATTCTATCTGGAAAATGGAATGTTCAGGAGCGTTGACCTACATCTTAAATGGTGTTCTTTCCAGGTTCAGGTCCAGTCTGACCTCGGGTCGTAGGGCCTGTTAGGCCGCAGCTATAGCTAAACAGTGAACCACCAAACGAAAATCAACACATTTTATAATAAAATTACCTGCAATATATTTTAGAATCTACAAACTATATATCTAAAAAAAAAACAAAAAACAAAACAAAATCTTCTATCCTAAAAGTATGAACTTATGTACAGACTATCTGTAGCTGAAAGCATAAAATAACGTACAAAATATATTAAATAACCCACAGAGACTGGCGTAACGCTTAATAAAATCAACAAAAGGCATCTTTATTCACAAAGTTACGCCGTCTTCATTCAGAAAAACAAACACTTTCGGGCGAGAATATTTCACCTTTACTTACAAAAATATACAATTACGGAAAAATACGTTATCTTTATTCACAAAAATACATACTTGTGGACAAAAAGGCATCATTGTTTATCACGCACAAAAGGCAAGTATTTAATATTTATATAATTTGCATTCGGATTAATGACGTCATCTTCGTTTTTACTATCACAGAATTTCAATGCCTGGCCTTCTTCAAGAGACTGTTGGTTCAGGTAAATATGAAAGAATTTCGAACCCTTTATTCAATCGAATGAGCAAATTCACTGGCTCATCTATATAAAAATATTTCATCTTGGTTAATCGGTCCACGAGACAAATGTAAGGGAATTTGGTGACATAATAATTGTGAGTTCAAGTCCTGGACAAGGTAGTAAAAAAAATATTCACACTCAAATGAAACAGAATTTATCACAGATTGCTAATCTGTGATAAATTAATCAAAATGAGATATCTCTAGATATGGATAACTAATAATATCAATCTACACCCTAGGTTGAATAGAGATTGCATTCTTCCAAACACTCTTTATATTAAATACTAGATTAGAATCCACCTTTCGGGCGGACCTTAGGCTAAATCTTGTGGGCGGCTCTTGTGCCTTCGGTCTTTTAGCTTCTAATACGCAGGCGATCTCCGTAGTTTCTTTCCATTTATTTTGCGTTCAAATTTTCTTTTCTTTTGAAGTGATTCATTTTGATCTCTTTACATAAAGTCGTTCTTAAAATATATTAGGGCACCCGAACTATGACATATTTCAAAAACGTCACAGAACGCGTGCTAGAAAAAAAACAACATATGAACAACGCACAGTACCCCGCTTGAGTTTTAACTACGTTTTAATTCGATGATATCAATTGAAATGTTGACGAAAATCGAAATTAAACTTAAACCTTTAATAAAGAATTGTTTTTTTTTAAAAACATTTCACTGTTCGATATTTAAATTTAACTTTAAATGATATATCATATTTGATCACTTGTATCTACAGTAGGTACTACCAGTTATTTTAGGTTGTTTATTATTTGCCGAGATCGAAAAACGGACGGTCGGACGGACATACGTATACTGCGCTTTATTTATATGTGTGATTCGGATAGAATTCTTCTCCCAAAATGATCACTGTCTAAATAAAATGGTAGGAGGAAATTCCCTAATATTTAATAAAAAAGTAGGCCAAGTGTGTATTACAATGGTAATTCTTCTCAAAATATGCCTATTTGTAACTCAAGGTTTCCTAAATAAGCATATGATATTAAAACATTTAGGTTTGTTTATTTTGACGTATTCACTTTAGAAGGTAATTCAGCATTGGTCACTGGCATCTGACATTGCACGCATGAAGTTTGCCATCACAATTTATCCTGACTCTTATTTTAAAAATCCTATTTTTAAATATTTTCTGCGAGGTCTGTTCTGAACATATCCAGCAGTATGAATACCTCGAGAAGGGCTTGCTAGGTTTTGAGGTAACTTGGGAACCCAAAAGAATAGCTCTTTACTGCGTATAAATTAGAAGGAAACATCTCCAGGAGTAATCTAGATATCAAGGAGATTATGAAGCGAACTTGTAAAAATATAGAAATAGTTGACTAATTAAGCAGGTGTTGGTGATGATTAATTCAGTTAGGACTGATAATATTTTGCTAACAATTCAGCCGGATCTGCGTTGAATGTCATTCTAGTTCCGATTGTCCGTCAACGAAAAAGTACTGAAAATGGGCGAGTAGTATATTGAAGAAATCAGGTGTTCTCAAAATCTTAAATGCTCTTATATGCTTATCGCATCATTTTAATGCTAGAATAACGTTATGGAAATCTTTCAGCCTTCCACCTACAGTTCAAATATCTCCATTTCAAAACGATTTTGGTTGCATATCAGGAGAGTTGAATCCATATCTATTCCAAAATCATTAGTGCGAAAATGAATTCACATTCTCTCTGCAGTCCAGTCTTTTATTAAAAAAAATTCTGAACAGACATCGTACACATAGATTGCATCTCTTGCTATCGGCGTACATTTTAGTAAATAGATAGAAATCTATGAAATATAATATCGTATACGTGTTAACTTTGTAGTGACGTTAATGCCAAAACGCTCTATTTTTACCGATTTATCTTGATACATGTCAATGTTGGAAGCGCTATTTCTCTCTTTGTTCGATTTTGTCGTTGCCTTTTGATCGATCGTTCTGTGAAGTGATCAATCAATATGATAATTTAATATATAACCATTAATACCAGTTTCTAGCCATTGTACATCCATAATCCTTTTCCACTCGATGTGTCTTATGGATATAAAATATTGAAAAGTTTTTTACCAATCAATAATTTTCAATAAAAAAAAACAACAACATTTCTTCAGTATTACAATAATGATCGTTTTAATCGTCAAACCAAACTTGAAAATAGACACCGTCGAATAATTTTGGAGAAGTATAAAAAAATAAATTTAAAACAACGAAAAAAAATACAATCCGTTAACTCGTAGACCAAACTCTATAGCCTTGGTTAGCATCCTTTCTAGGAGAGAGATCCCTTGATTTCAAACCCGGAGTAAATCGGGCTCTTATATGCCTTAAAGGAAACAAGGCTTTGTTGAGGGCACACGAGTTGCGACTCGCTAATCTGCTTACGCGTAATGGTCAGAAGAGAATTCAGGACATCCGACGTTAATCCCCGCAACCGCCGATGAGAATTAAGGCCATAAACAATGTGCTTGTAGCTCGGACTTAAATACCGGAGAACGGATTTCGAATACAGCAGATATATATATATATATATATATATATATATATATATATATATATATATATATATATATATATATATATATATATAGTATAAAAGGCTCTAACACTAATATTCCATGGTTATAATTTATAATATTTATCGGAATCATGATCCAGTGTAATAAATCATAACCATGGAATATTAGTATTTATATTATAGTCTTGCTATGTTGTACATTGAGATCTACCTTGATTTTATTCTCTTGGATCTATATATATATATATATATATATATATATATATATATATATATATATATATATATATATATATATATATATATATATTGACCGTGTTTTGAAATGAAAAAAAAATTAAACATTTTATAAAACATATATATAACAAACTATTTCTAATTCTAACAGTTAAAATATAATCCTTGAAAATGGCTAAATGTATAGCCGAAAGCGCTCGGATAAAAAGAACATTCAGACAGTTTTTATATAATTTATCATCCGAAAAGAAAAACATTATTATATCGCACGAGAAATTGTATAAAAAACTAAATAAAAGCACCTTGTCAGTAGTTTTTAATGAAATGTGCATGAAAGAAGAATTGCTGCCTAAATACACACACACACACACACACACACACACACACACATATATATATATATATATATATATATATATATATATATATATATATATATATATTGACCACTAATATTACATATATGTGTGTGTGTGTTTGTGTATGTATGTTTGTGTATATGTGCGTGTAATGTAAAATGTGTGTACAATTTATAACTATTAGTAGTATTCTGTTATTTTACATTGAGCATTGTTTTGTTAGTACCACCTGCACTCACAGTGCACTACTTTTTAGTTATATTATATGGATTCTTTAAAATTTGATATTTGCATAAAGTTCATTAGCGAGGATAGAGGTGTTCGGTGATAAAAACTGTGTGGAGATCATTAGCAACGTAAAAAGATGACCTTCTAATCCAAGATTCAAACGATATTCGGTTTGCGTTTTCCTAGAGATGGTTAAATGTTCTCATCTTAAACCACTTCTCCAAATTTGACCAAAAGAAATCATCTCGGAACTTGTGGAGATCAATATAAATCTATCAGCATGCTTAAAATACGTCTACAAGAAAGTGTACATGGAGATGTTCTCAAGAAACCCAAGAAATCATTAAACCTATCTATATCTTTATCATTTCTTCATGTTGGTACCATTAATCCCGGATGCTTCACTGCTCGTCTTTCTGACCGACTGCCGGGGACGTCTGATATGTCGTTTTACAATATAAAGTCTCTGTTTATTAACAATGTTCACTACAGAATTCGTTATGAGGAGGTCATTGAGAGATTTCATTTGATCTTTCTTCGAAATATCTCTCTTTGTTTTTAAATTCAGTTTTACATAAACAACATTCAGTTTCTGAAAGATGAACTGCTACGCTTAATTGCGATCTCAGCTCAATTTTCGCCTCGTAGTTCAATGCCAGACATTAGTGATGATTTCACTAAGGAACACCAGATTTATTTGTAGTGGAAAGAAGCGCACGTCTTTACATACACCCTTGTGCAAATTAATTAAAACAAAACGAATAATTACGTAATTATTTACTTTTTTCCGTATTTTTTCAGTGAAACATGGCACAGTGCACATGTTAGTAGTCCCATGCCCATTTCACGAAATCGTTCCTTGCAGATTCGCTACAGATTCTTGATTGGATTTAAATCAGGAGAGTTTCCGGGTCAATCTATAGTAATTTGATTCGTTCACTGGTAAGTCTTGCCAGTCTGTTCGTGCACCGTTACATTTTTCGGACGCTACCTTGGAGTAAGTTCCATCGCAGACAATGGCCGTAGGATAACTAATCGACAGTCGAGACAATAGTGTTTAGGCGTGATAAAAATCTGATGCAATCATGGATGACGCAATATTTTTCAAGGCCAAACAAATTTCAAAATACACCCCGAAAATAGATTCATATTACTGCACACCATTGCAAATGACCTAATCCGAGGAAAAAACAGAAACCGATTACATCCTGTAACTCCAATGGCTCTAAAACTGAGCGTATGGTGAGAGGAAGAAAACTAAAGGGGTCGTTTCAATTAATTTGTACAAGGGTGTATTTTATGATTTTATAGTTTTTCAAAATACCTTATTCCTCTACGTATTATTTAACACCCGGTTATGGACGTTGTAAGATGCAAGCATATTTGATGATGAAGTGAATCAATTATATAAACATGGTCACGAATATTTCCATGATTGTCGTTTTAAGACAAATTCTAGAGCAAAAGATTTGCCTGTCTGACTTCAAATGGACATTGACATAGCAACAAATCTCTTCCAAAATCTAAGCAGAATATTAAGAAACCGGAATTGATTTTTTACAAACAAATAAAAGCCTATTGATCTGTTATGTATGACTGTGACTGCTGCGCAATAGCCGCTCAGCTAAAGAAGAGACTTGATGTAGCAGAAATGTGATTCTAAAGAATGATGCTGAGAATTTCATGGTCCAAACATGTGAATAATGAGGAAGTTTTAAGGACAAAGGAAATAAAAATGATGCTTATACTTAGAATTAAAAAAAGCGTTTAATTTTCTAAAATGCAAAGGCAAGAAGTCTTAGGTAATTTGACTCACATGATATATTGAAGTTTTTGTAAATGGCTGGCAGAAGAGGAGGTTGGAGTGATGTTGGAAAGATAAGCATTGTTAAGATCTACCAAGATTAGAAGATTGCGAAAAGACATGGCAATCTATGCCCTGAAGCAAAAGAGAAGATGTTTTTTTTTTATATTTCGGGGATGAGGTAGTAATATCCAGTTTATTTATAAAAGATATTAGCAACTCGGTTGTAGATGAACCAACAACCCTTGCTTACTACTAAGAGAGGAAGGATAGATAATCCTGGTCAGCGGTGTATGAATTAGAAGATTCCGCGTCAAAATGAAACAATTCCAGTTTTGTGCAACAATTTATAGCTGATTATTAAACATCGTTGCAGAGTGTGAAAATTTCCTTGAAGGGGTGAACTTTTGTAAAATGTTTGTGGAAAAATGATTGTTACAAGATGCCTTCTGTAGAATGCGTATTATATATTATAATATTATCTCTTATTTATAATGCAGGTTGAGTGACACTGAATTCAGGTAAGTATTTTCGAAGAAGGGATTTCTTGTAACCGATAAATATCTTGTAACCGTGTCTAACATGATAAATTGATACATATTCTTTACGTCGCGTTGTGGTCGTTTCACATTATCGGATATCACTGAATAAAATTATTTAGTCGTCTCTATTTATTGTACTACATTGGCTTCCAGTTTTTGTTTGAAGAAAATCAGTTTTCTTCTAAGTTTTTTTTTTATAGAGCTTGGCGCCATGAGTTAATCTATTTTAAGACATGACGGAAAAATCTGATATTGAGATTGATGAAATTAGGATGTACAGCACAATATATTAATCTTCCATATACATTAATAAGTCCGTAAAATGACAGGAAATTATTGAATTCTGATGTTAAATTTTCACAGTATAATTATCGATCTATGAATGATATTCCTCAATATATTAATTTCATTGATAAGGATTTTGGGATGTAAATATTTGTCTCATCAAAAGCTGATGATTTATTGATGCTTCTCTTAATATATTTGGCTTGGCGTGTTGTTTGGTCCGACTATTTGAGAAGTGAGAGATTTATCATTCCATTGATATTCATTCTTCCATATTGACCGCTTTTCAAACAATATTTAGACCAATGTACTATTTTAGAATCCTTAAGTTATTTGAACACTAACATTGATTATCGTATTCCATTTCTTTGACTGGATACTGATTTCATTTTCGTATTAATTCCAGCCGATGTAACGGTTAGATTTCCTGTAATATTCAAAAGATTTATTATGTGTTATTTTAATTATCCAATATACTTTCTGTTGTAACCTAGAAAGTCTTACTGAACGAGGAATAACAAAAACGGAGGTTGGAAATTAAATTGTAATCTTTATAACATCAACAAAATACAATACTCGCCAGCGGCGTGAATAGGTAAACCACTGCTAATGGTGGACTACATAGACATCATATTAACTACACTTACAGTAGTGTCCAAAGTATTTATGAAGATTGGGACATGCCCATTAGTGTTCATAGGTACGGTATATAACACTTTCCAAATAATTCTTTTCACTTTTTTCGAAATCATATCTATTTTGTCAGACTTAAATTGAATCTTTGAAATTGCAGAACAAAAAAAGTTATATCATGTGAAATATTGTTAAAGTTGAAAATATTTTGTTCTATTATTATTATTATTTTTACAGTGAGTGTCACCTTTTACAAGACCCAGGAGTTACTCGACTTGGAGTATTATATAAGGAGGGCATTTGTGTGTATATGTAAGTGAGATAACGATTAATCCTAGCCTTGAAAACGTTAAGATTGTAGTGATCGAGGAAACATCGTGTTAGAAGTCGATTCCACAGGGCAGTGGTTCGTGGAGGAAGCAGCTCAAGTGTAACTTTCTTTTCACCGATGGAATACGGAGGGAATGTGGGTGATTTGCTACGATGTAAGTGGCATGGCGGTTATATGTTCAGTCATGAAAAGGCTTCCTTCTCGAAATTCAGAACATGCATTAAAACTGAAAAATGGATTTGCATTAAATATTACGCTTAAACCTGGAAAGGGAAAGTCAATTATTTGAATTGCATATATTATAATTAAAATGATTCACGATTTTGGTTCTTAAAGGGAGACTGAAAACATATAAAAAGTGAAACTACGTGTTAAATAATATAAATATGTGTTTTCGGACAATTTTATGAGATGAAAAATATTTCAATCTCCCTAATTCAGAAATTACAGAAAGGTTGAGTAATATTGAATGACAAAATAACAAACAATGATACCAATAAAAAATCCGATTTATATATGGTTGTATCTTTACCACGTCTCCCAGGTTAAAAAAACATTTAACTTCAAATTAAAAAGAAATTCGATATATAAAGGTGTGGGTCGGACAATGATTTTTAGGCGACATACACATATTCAACAAAAGAAATAACTCTCACGCTGTCGAAGTTATAATGTTATCAGATTCACGTATTCCGTTCCGTGCGAAAGTAATAGAAAATCAGACTACGTACCAAAAAAATAATAAACTAATCAGATCGCTCTGTTCTTTATTTTCTAGAGTCGAAAGGCGCTAATACACAAAATAAAAACGAAATCAGTAACTGAAAAATCAGTATAGTCAGTCGCTTGATTATGATACGTTTGCTATCGGCGAACTCAAAGGAAATGCCTCCATTCGTCTTATCACTGTCGGTAACACGCATGCGTCCAAAGACAGCAGATGAATGCTTAACTGACCCCCCACTCTCTCTCCCCATCTCTCTTTCTGTATATATCCATCCTCTTCCTCTCTCTATTCTGTTAATCACGCATCAGTCTGTTACTTTAGTGTTATAATGTATACACGGTTGTGTGATCAGGACACTTTCACTTACTGAGTGCTTAGGCAGAATTCTTTTCCTCAGTAGGTTGTCATTTCTTTCTGACGGAGACTGGTAACAAACAAATCTATAGGACTAATTCTCTACTGTCATTCAATCCATAGCTCGAGAGAGAAAAGATGGATTCATATTGTAATCTAGGATATTGGAGCATAATGTAAGGAATCCTAGAGGAATTCGAACTCGTCATATGCGTACACATTGTATTTGAAATCCAACACTTCGAAAAGTTTTATTTAATTCTAAATCTTATCTTTTAAAATACTTTAACTTTTATGGTAATTGTTTATTTGCTTGCTTGATTGATTAAGTAGTCGATTAAACATCGTCAGTGTGATTGCAAAACCATTATAAAATCCAAAATCCCTTCATTAGCTGGCCAATGGAATGCAAGTAAATAAGTAAGTCTTCTACCATATGGGTTTTGGTTTCACTTATCGATTAAAAAAAAAAAAAGATGTGGAAAAATTCATACGTCGCTCGCTAACCGTAATCAAATGCTACGGCACTTAAAATAATTTCGATTAAATATTTCCTAGTTCTCATTTATTAATATCTGCATCCTTTGTCATTTGACAACGTTTAAACCTCTGTTCACTTTGCGACAACGGCTCGGACTGAAGAATCGGAGAAAAGAGTTCCGATTCCAGTCCAGTTCATCACATTCCCTCATACTTCTCAACAACTGCTTTGGGTAAATAGCAGAACAAGCTGGTTAATATAGCCTTAGATGGCACCTCTTCTAATGAAAGGAAAAACTCAATTTCAAAACTAGCCTGGAGAGGGTTGGGACCTGTCCAGGACACACCTCTGCCGCTGCAGTACATGCGGTGCCCCGACAACCCTAATAGTTTGCGAGTCACGTGATCGTGACACTGTGATTCTTCAGCTGCAAAACGCACAGAGCAATCTTCAGAAATAAGCAAAATTAATAATTAGAACATACATTTTTCTTGTTTTTATAACATGCATATTATATATTTGGTATGTACCTCCACGAGATCGCTAAAAAGAGAGCATAGCATGATGAAAAAGACGCCAAACTTGAAAACAAAATTTTATCGTCTAAATGTTTATGTTATTATTAAGAGGAAAGATCAAAGTATTTTGGGGGTATTTTTTACATTTTTTAATCTTGTTTTTTTTTTTAGTCAGCAAAATTGACAGATGGCAAACATTTTTTTCCATTTTATAAAATCAATGAAAATCTCAGTTTGGAATTCTTTTAAAAATCAATTATCATTTTTTCAAAACTTATTTTAAGAAAATCAGAAATTGTAATGTTTATTTAAAATATTTTGAACCAAGCTTAACTTAGCTTCTGTGCCGAAAAGATGTAATTTGAAAATAAAACAAAGCAGTTCATAAACTTTCGCGTCACTTGACAGGTGATAACTGACATATTGACGGATTCCGTGAAAATAATTTGTTCTACGGAAGGAGAAAAGTGAAATATTTTACATTTATGTTAACAAATTATTTACCACGCTATTTTTAAGGAAAACTTTCAGGGCTCTATTTTTTTTGTTTTTTGTACTTAGTTTTCACTTTTACGTTTATGATGCATTATGGAAAATATATTATAAAGAAATTAAACATAACTCGCACCGAGGCCAGCGCAATCGACGGTTGCGGGGGCTGTGGGAAATCTTTGTCCCCGCCTGAGTGCACGCGCTCGGGTCCCCACTTTAAAAAGACCTTGTGTCGCATATCATTCTCGTGGGGGAATAAGTAAACACCGTGCAAATTACAATAAGTAATTTGCGCATTATTTAGCATCTCTCAGTTGCGTCTCTGTCCTTGGACAGATTGCGCTCAGGGGCTTCTCTGTCAAAGGGCAGAGTGTCAACTTAAAAAAGTAATACAGAGAGATGCCCAGCCCTGGGTTACAGCTGCCCACAGCCGCGCCCTCCCATTGCACAAGAGGGAGGTATCAGTGCTCGCACCGAGGCCATCGCAACCGACGATGCGGGGGCTGTGGGCAATCTTTTGCACGCGCTAGGGGCCCTACTTTAAAAAAGACCTTGTGTCACATCTCATTCTCGTGGGGGAATGAGTATACACCGTGCAAATTACAATAATGTAATTTATACATTATTATCATCTCTCAGTTGCGTCTCTGTCCTTGGACAGGATGCGCTCAGGGGCTTCTCTCTCGAAGGGCAGAGAGGCAACTAAGAAAATAATACTGAGAGGTGCCCAGCCCTGGAGAACAGTTGCCCGAGGTCGCGCCCAACCATTGCACAAGAGGGAAGAATCGGTGTTCGCACCGAGGCCAGCGCAACCGACGGTTGCTGGGACTGTGTGCAATGTTTGCCCCCACCCGTGTGCAGGGGCTCGGGGACCCACTTTAAAAAGACCTTGTGTCACATCTCTTTCTCGTGGGGAAATCAGTAAACACCGTGTAAATTACTATAATATAATTTGCGCATTATTTATAATCTCTCAGTTGCGTCTCTGTCCTTGGACAGAGTGCTCTCTGGGGCTTCTATGACGAAGTGCAGAGGGGCAACTTAGAAAATTATACTGAGAGGTTGCCAGCCCTTGGGAACAGATGCTCGAGGACGCGCCCTCCTATTGCACAAATGGGAGGGATCGGTGTTCGCACCGAGGCCAGCACAACTGACGTTTGCTGGGGCTGAGGGCAATTTTTGAGCCCGCCCGGGTGCACGCGCTCGGGTCCCCTCTTTAAAAAGACCTTGTGTAACATCTCATCCACGTGTGGGAATGAGTAAACACCGTGTAAATTACTATAATATAATCTATACATTATTTATCATCTCTCAGTTGCGTCTGTGTCCTTGGACAGAGTGCGCTCAGTGACTTCTCTGTCAAAGGGCAGAGGGGCAACTGAGATAATAATTCTGAGAGGTGCCCAGCCCTGGGGAAGAGCTGCCCGAGGCCGCGCCCTCTCATTGCCCAAGAAGGAGGGATCGGTGCTCGCACCGAGGCTTGCGCAAGCGACTGTTGCGGGGGCTGTGGGTAATTTTTCTCCCCGCCCCGGTGCACGCGCTTGGGGTCCCACTTTAAAAATACCTTGTGTCACATCTCATTCTCGTGGGGGAATGTGTAAACACCGTGTAAATTACTATAAAGTGTGTAGATTACTATTTTTGAGTAGTTACACGTCTTTCAGTTGTGTCTCTGTCTTTGGACAGAATGGGCTCAGGGGCTTCTCTGTCAAAGAACAGAGGGGCAACTGAGGGAAATAATACTGACGAGTTTCCCAGCCCTGGGGAAAAGCTACCCGAGGCCGTGCACTCCCATTTCACCAGAGGTAGTGATCGGTGTTCGCACCAAATCCAGCGCAACCGACGGTTGCGTGAGCGGAGGTAAATGTTTGTTCGTGTCCCGGGCGTACGCTCTCCGTTCCCCACCTAAAAATAGACCTTGTTTCTCATCAAGTCCAAATGGTGGGAGAGAGTAAATACCGTTTAAATTACTGTAAAGTAGAGATGGGAGTTTTTAGTCTCGGAATTCGTGGGAGAACTGAGTATTTGTTCCTGTCGTTTCTATAATATGCGTTTTACTTAATTAGCTATTATGTTTCTCTAACTCTTCAAATGTTGAATATGTAAATAATTTTATTTTCCCATCTTTACACTATATTAATTTATCTTAAAAATTGTCTCCCGTTCTGTCAACAATGAAATAAAAATAATTGTTTGTATGGAAAGTATGGATCTAGGTACATCAAATCGTATTTACATTAAGCACCAGCAGAAGAATTATCGTTGAACTTTTAAAAGGTAAGCTTAAACATTAATTCAATACTTAAATGCAGCGATCAATTTTTAGTTCTGTAGTTTATTGACGCCAATTGTATCTACTCCTCACTATTTTTGTGATGATGGCCAAACCAAGATTCCTCCAAAGCAGCTAGCTTAAATGTCGCCCGATAACTAGTATATAATAGAACGTGCACTGCAATTTTGGATACAAAAGGATCATAACAGTTACTCTTTTGAACCATGAAAGCAACGATAATCGCAAATTCACTAGCGATTATCGAAAATCAACGATCAACGAAAATCGTTCCGTGCGCCTAAATTTTCGAGGTCTTTTGAATGAGTTATGAATCATTGAGATCGGACCAGTGGGAGCGGATTTGCTGCTTGGACACACACGCAGGAACACACACACAAACATTGTACTTTATATATAATATTTTCTTTGCATTTCTTGACTCACTGATTCTGCTAGATTCCTCTCTCCCTCTTTAGCTTAGTGTTTAAACGTACATCCTGAAAAACAAAAACAAAAAAAAAGCTCGCTATTTGAAAATAGGGATCAGCGTTTATATTTGCTAACCGAGCGAGGTTTTTTTATAACCAAGAGTGGTCACCCCTTGTTTCGTTACTCTCCTCTTTGAGAGAGAGCTTTTTCTGTTTACTGTGACTATAGAAGGACACTATACGCGAAGCTTGTATTCTCTGTTGAATAAAGCTTTCTTAAAACCTGCACCTGCGTACATTTGTAATTACACCAGGTTAAAAAAATAAACAGATTCGTAGAGATGTAAATATAAAATAAAAATTTTCTTGAAGATTTCTCATTGGCTTAATTATTTTTAAGTTAATACGTGTACAATGTCAAATTATTACTAAGATAGGTATTTACTTTTTTGCCATGAGTTACTTCGTGCAATCAAAGTTCATATGTAATGTTCACAAGAAAGTTATAAACAAAGGCATTTTAATGATTGTGCTGTAGAAATAGGAACTGAAGCTTTAAAAAAATGCTATTTATTGATATATAACGGAACAATCAATCAAAGTCAGTGTTCAGTGCTTAAAAATCAATCAAAATGTTTGATCAGCATTCGCTAGTAATGGGCATAATTATTCTGAACATTGACAAGGAAAGTCTGACCTAAACGTTATACGTGTCTGACGTTGGCTTTGTGACAAATTCCTCGATTGAACTAGGCTTTTAAAACGAAGACAACTTAGTCCGAAGAAAACGAGTAATTACCGTCGGTCGATACTGACTGTCCGACATTGTCGACAGAAGGCAGAAGTAATCAATCATGTCGAAAACCATATCGACATTAGAACCCTAAGTTGTTTTAAGTTTCCTCAGTCGACTGTGCTCTGAATGCTTCCTTCGTTTCCAAAGTCATCTGGTACACTTAATCCTTGCTTGTCCTGTTGATTCGGAATGAAATAGTGTTGAACTTACTTCGGAGTTTAAACACTATTGACAATTTGATTTCGTCTACAGCCGATTGCCAGGCATTGGAAATAATTTCAATTCAGATTCACAGTATTTTTCCTTTTATTTCTTTGGGTTTTTCAAATTCGTGATAGAATCAATCGAGTCAACCTTTGTGTCAATCAATACACCAACTATTGCTCACTGAATTAAAGATTTATTGAATTTAACACAGACATGCATCATTATTATTATTAATTCTAATAAAATTTTCTTAAATATATTCCCAACATATTCTTGTTTGATGCGAACATTCGAATTAGAGACATCAATATCAAGTAAGTACAAAAATTTAAACATTCCGCAATCATTTTAACAGAGGAGGGAAATGTGATACCGAAATCCGAAATCGCATTGAAATAGTGAAGAATGCCTTCAAAAAGATAAGCAAGATTAGAAAGATATTTACGACAATTAGTAAACTTGACAAATTTGAGAAGGATATTAGAATAATCCAGAAGATGTACCGACAGCAAACTGCCTGCGTACGGATAGAATTATAGAACAATAGAAATAGGGATGTATCTTTTCACCGGACTTATTCAGCCTATATAGTCAGGCGATATTTAGAGCATTAGATGACGCATTTTTGTCAGCAGACACGGAAAGAAAATTACAAAACTACTACAGGATGTATTGAAGGAAAGTGAGAAGAAAGGACTAAATATCAACTGCACGAAAACAGAATGCATGGTTATTAGAAATAGGATTAGCCAAGCATGCAAATTACAAAGTGGATATACCAATATCAAACAAGTGCGGAAATTTAAATATCTGGGAATTGTTTTATCAGAGGACGGAGAATGCGACAGAGAAATCAGCATGTGCAATTGCGATAAACAAAAATACATACCAAATATTAAGCAGCGTATTAAGAAACAGAAGAAATACTTAGATACATAGAAGAGACTACTGACTATCATATGATATCATCCCACCATTATGACAATGAATGTGGGACAATCTAATCACAGATAAAAGAAAAGATCGTTGAGGCAACAGAAATATGTTTCTGCAGACGGAATTTGAGAATACTATGGAAGGAACATGTGAATAACAAGTTTAAAGTAAAATGGAAAAAGAATGGACACGTATACTAAGAAAGACAGAGTCGGTGGAATATTTCTAAGGCATATAATGAAGAATGTGGTCTTGGAGAATTTTACACTCTAAGGACATAAAGAAAGCAAAAGGACATAGGAAAACAGCGAATAACCTACATTACAAGTTTGAGGAAATGGTTAGCAGAATATGGTTTAAATGTGGGTTTGTAAACAGTGACTATGACGGCTAATGATGCATGACTCTTCGGTAAATCGAATGTTTTTCTAAAATTAAATTCGCTTAAATTCACCTACATCCCTGACGTGAGCCAACGGCTTAGTGGTAGAATCCCCGACTGACGCCAATTTAGTCGGGTTTCGATCCTAACTAGAGGCAACCGGACGTCTAGCCACATTGATGAGCTATGATACGGCGAAGCAGTCTGTCTGTGGATGACTATATATATATGTATATATAATTTTATTAGGCACAAAGCACAGCAACATGTCGAGATCCATGTTCGTCCACGACCTAAAAGTATACCTTATGTAGAAGAATAAATATTCCTGTCACGTCTCGGGTTGTCGCTTTGCTTCATCAATTAAAATATTTCTATATTTTATATATTGATTCAAATCACGCTTTCACGAGAAACCGATAATGTATCCACTAGGGCATGTAACTAAAAGACTTACGCGTAGTAACATTATGGAATCCTTAAATATTATGCTTGTTTATTTTAATGGTGATTATATCAGTGTTTGGTCTAGTGATTACCTTATCATATGTAACAGTAAACTGCAATTTTCAATATGCTTCTCTAAAAATCTCTGATGTCGTGTATTTATATATTTTCAAAGGAATGACACCGAATATAGGGCCTTTCCCACATCATTAGCAAACATCTCTACAGATAATAGCGCTATTCATGGAGCCACTTCCATGTACTGACCTGGGAGCTGATCTCTTCACTGACTTAGTTATAACATTTCAATGGAAAAAAATAACTTGTACCTTTCCATACCGTAAAAAGAGCAAGCTACTATACTCACAGAATTTCCCTCGGCTTGTTTTCATACCTGCGGTGACTTCACTATTCACCATAAAGGTGGTTAGTCCTCTCGTACATGAAGAAGGCAGCGACTTCTCCGTCGCCTATTAACTGACCCAGATCATCAAAGAACCCACATGGTCGCCACGGGACAGCAGGCGAAACCCCACGACCTTTCTCTAACATCCTGACCTGAACAATGCTTAACAAACCTTCCATCCCTGTAGGCACTCCAGATTGATTCCAAACTAATTACATCCCCTGATTTACCGTTATATAGAACGGTTTTTCGCTATGTGAAGTTAGAAGTGGCGAACAGCTTACTGCTCAATCGTTAGTCCCATTAAGTGCTCAGACGAACTATTTTCCTTGGTTCCGTCAGGTCTAAACTAGGACCCACTATGCCACTTACATAGCAGCAAACCTTCCTTATTCTCTCCGTACTACTTCTCTGTGGAACAGACAACCAAGTGTATGCTTCCGCAATCACTATAAAATTAACGTGTTCAAGTCTTGAATTGTTATCTTCCTATCCATATAAACTACCACTTAACGAAATCTTCTACCTCGAATGACTCCCAGGCCTTTACAGGATGAAGCTTACTGTGTAAAAGAAAAAAAGTAAAAAAAAAGAGCTGTCGTTTAGTTATTGACGTTTCTACATTCAGGATGAATGGACCCAGTCGAAATGAGGCTACATGACAACTATCTGTTGGGTCGGAAGCTCACTCCAGACCTCAGGTAGACCGTATATGCACAATCCATTGGGGGATTCTTTCTTCCACGCTATATGTTGGAATTAATTTAGACCGAAAATAGTGTTGCCATACCTAGGCTGGAATTTATAAATTCACAGTTTGTAGCATTGGAAATTTTTTTAAAATAATTCACACAGCGAAAAATTATTTTCCGCTCTAGAAACATTTTCTCACAAATGAAATGATGCAAACCTTTCGTTACTCTTTAGCAGTTTCCATGGCAAATGTTCAGATAAACTCCATTCTTCAATTTACTAGTTTAAAAGAAAAAAAAGAGGTTGGAAACAGAGAACTTTTCCTTGAGAACTACTCGTTTGTAGTGTAGTCTCCCGTTTCAAGTCACGCGTCAGTCATTATCTATCCTCCTTATCCTCATAATATTCCCTTTTTATCATTTTTTCTTGCATTCATATCACACACCTTCGTCATCGTTACTATTGCGACCGTAATCCTGTACCTTCTATAGTTCTCGAAACTTGGATTGGATTAATTTCTGCCTAAAGGAAGGAGCGCTTTTGTTATCATTATACTGCAGCTTAATTGATGTCCCTACGAAACGTGTTTATTCAATATTGCCCGAAGGACGTGGAACTTTGACTGCCTTGGTAAAAAACATAGAATAGAAATAATAATTACGGTTAAATCTTTTTTTCCATGTGTCGTATCACTTAACGAAGGGGTTGATCATGGCTCTCAATAATTTCCTGTTTTTTTCTTACTTGAGGTATCCTTTGACTCTTTGCCATCTTTTTCATCATTTTCCTGACATCTGTTCATAGAAAACTTTAGATAGCTTAACTACCGTCCTCTCTTCTTTTTTGCTTTCATTATATACTGCGCGGGTTAAATTCTTCAAACCCTCCTTCATCATTATATAGCCTAGAATCTTTCATTATATCTTTCTGATTGGAAGCGGAAATATTCTCTTTTGATCTTTTCCTCTTTAAAACCTACACGGTTCTAACGTGTTCAGTTCATGATATCCCAGCATTCCTCGGATCAAAATCTCTGTCGCTTCAAGTCTATTTCTCTTCAAGACGACAACGAATGGATTGGAGTGAATGACACAATATAAATAATCATAGACAAAATTTAGATAAAATCAAATTTCAAATTTAAATTCTCTCTCTCTTGCTCTCTCTCTCTCAAATTTCGAATAATACAATGTTTCTTTTAAGGCGATAAGTGGAAAGATTATGCAAAATTGTCAGATTGTGAATAAATAATTATTTAACCACAAAATAAAATAACTAAAATATTAGCTTAAAGGTTGAACTACATCGGTGTTACGTGAGGCTACTACTAGTTTTTTCGTCTGTTCTGGCCTCTCGTATAGATTGAAGAGACGATAAAATAAATACAAATTTGCCAAAATGCTATAAAGATATGTGAGCTCTTGAGAATTTTCGTGTTCTTCCGGGTCACCAGGACAAAGATCAAATTTACACATTTATTTCACCTTCCATTCAATGAGCACATTTCGGAGAGGCGCGCCAAGTCGACTTAAACATTTCCCCCTTCCGGTTTTGACCGAGGCAATGGTTACTTAATAAAATTAACCCCTCCATATCTTTTTCCTTGCGAATATGCGGTTCTACGATAAAATCAGAAAAGATATTCATACTAATCAATGGCATATTATCAATATAAAGGTGAGGAGACGTCTGGGTCGGTTTAAGACAAAGGTGTAAATTTGATTCCCCAGTCGTTTTATTAAATCATCATTCCTGTTTAAAATAGTCGGTTTTCTATGTTAAGTTCTCTCTCTCTCTCTCTCTCTCACACACTCACACACACACACACACACACACACACACACACACACACACACACACATACATATATATATATGTGTGTGTGTGTAGTTTTAAGGTAGGATTTATTTATGCCAAAAACTACTCAATATCAGAGATAGAGCGTGTGTAAATTTAAAGAAAACACATTGGACAAAACGCGTGGCGACTGTCTGTTTCAGACTTAAACGCCATCTTCGACCCCGAGAATTGGGTTCAGGCATGAATTTAAATTAAAGGTTATATTAACAATTTCAGTAAAGATAATATGACCATGCATTAGTTGATGACGGTAATTCGTATGACCTTCATCTTCATCTAAAAAATTCTACTTTGATTGAAAATGAAAGCAACTTCCTACGGTAAAAGTTTGTAGAAAGTCCTTTAATTTCTAAATAATCTACAGTAAATCTGCGTCCAGGTTCTTACGCCATTCACCTTTTTCTGACATAAGTTCTATTATTACAGTTCTATTATCACATCGTGGTATGTAATAAAGAATTTGTTAAAGCATAAACAGACAAAATATAATGGTCTCTAGTCTATATAACGAAAAACATACCTTTATACTAGTAAATGTAAACGTCACATAAACGTATATATCACTTTATTATTGTACGAGTGTTACCAGTATTATAATAGCGGTTCAATTATTCATTTAATAAGATAATTCATTAATTTTTCAATAAATAATAATAATGTTTTGCAGCTAAAGAGGCGGTGTGAATGATCGCGACAAAACGTTTGAAAATTTGAAGAATAGATACGTTTATCTCTATATATAAAACAGAGGATGTCTGTGTGTCTGTCTGTGTGATATTTTTTCACTTCAGATCCATTCAACCGATTTTGACTAAAATTGTCACATACATTATATAATGTAAAACATAGGTTCTTAGTGAATAATCGATAATTTAAAAAAAATCAATAATCAACAAAGCCGATCGAAATCGATAAATTCAACTTGTTTCCTCCGATTTCATTCAAACTTGGTATGTAGATTACTTACATCATAACGAGCACAAGGATAACTCATTTTTAGTCCTACGCCATTGCGTTTACCGAAAAACCGCTAAAAACAAAAACATCGATTTCAATACAAATCTATTTCAACACAAATTTTAAACTAAAAACTCCCTCAATTTTCAGCCAATCTAATACAAACTTCACTCAATTGTAGCCAACAATAAATTGATTGTTTAAGTTATTTAACTTGGTAACTGTGTCCACACATATAGTGAAACCCGCGTAAATACCTAAAAATGGCAATTTTTATTTTTTCCTTTCTTATTTTTCGTTTATTTTTCAACCAATTTTCATCAACCCTGATGCTGTTTGTAATTGTTATTTTCCAAGCGTAGCTCAGATGTGGCACAAGGCCGAAAGTATGAGGCAACTAATGCGGATCAGACTCACTTTTCAGTCGTAAATCATCTAGCCTGACAAGATTGCTAACCGTGACACGACTCCGACGTACCCATGCTGGTCGTAATGAATGAAATAAAAATTATGCAATTTTTGAAAATTTGTTTAAAATTTGTTTCCAAAACATGTTAGAGATGGATTCCACCGCCTGTAAAAGCCCTGTTCATTTTCTTGGTTCCTGTCGACATTATAAGCGCTCTACCAACTCTTTCGTTATTTTATGAGTAAAGATATCTATTTTTGTTGTCTACAAGGTTAAACCTGTCTGGCACCATCAACAAGCAGTTAATGAACGCTTTTATATAAACTATACACGCCCCAAAAGAAGTATACATGAATCTATCTATGTATGTTTGTAGGGATATATTGGATATTAAATTAGTGACCTAAACCATTGTATTTCCGGAGATCAATCGATTATCGTATACATATCATTTACCGCCATCGATCTGGTTTAGCCTCGGAAACGATATAACATTAGAGACGACTATAAACTGGCTGAATACCAGACATCTATCTCTACGACTAAAAACTTGCATAAATTGTTTTATATATTGGCCAGTCGCCAGAGAATAATAACTGAAAAAAACATATACTCAATTAATACAATAAAGAATTCTTTATTTACCTGCGGATAAAAACGTCTGTTCACAGACCAAGTTAAGCGAAAACTTCTGCAATATATCCTATCGCTTCAGGATGTTGGCGATCAAGGGTGTCCACAGCAAACTATTCTTTGTAACTGTAGACAATATTTGTGCTCTCACTATCCTTCCCAGTACTGATACTACCATCTTCTGTAGGTAAGCTACTGGTTATATACACTAGGGGGGAAACAAATATCCGTACACATTGAAATTTTTAATTTATTGTATTTCCAACTAATTAATAAACGTACTTTACATATAATTAAATGTACACAGATGCATAATAACTAAACCTGCATAGAAAACTGAAACAAATGTACTTAAAAGAAATAAATCCCATTTATCCATTTTAATAGGTGTAAAACTATTCGTACAATACAAAAAAAGATATATTATCTTCATTTAATACTTTGTAGAATAGCCATTATTCACATCTACAGCAACCAACCTCTTTTTGTATTTCTTAAATAATGATTTGCAAATTTCAGTTGGTATTTTTTCCCACTCTTCTTTGCATATGATCTTCAGATGCGGGATGTTTGTTGGAGCTCTCGATTGGATTTGAAATTTCAAATAATGCTACAGATTCTCGATTGGGTTTAAATCTGGAGACTAACTTGGCCATTTCGGGATATTTGCATTATTTTCAGCAATCCGTTTCTTTGTAGATTTTGCTTGGAAGATCCAATCAGGAGGAAGTTCAAGATTTTCAACCGAAATCATTAAATTTGATTCAAATATATTTTGATATGCTGCAGCATTCATTATACCATCTATTACTGATATGTTGCCAGTACCTTTTGCGGAAAAACATCCCCAAACTCTGATGCTGCCACCACCAAATTTCACAGTTGGAACTGTGTTTTGTTGTGTTGATGGCATCACCATCTTTCCTTCATATATGATTTCAAGAATTCCGTCCAAACAACTCAATCTTGTTTTTATCTCCCCATAATAATCTTTCCCAATACGATTTTTCTTTAACCTTAGGTTCATGAACGAATTTCAACCTGACATCTCTGTGTCTTTTCAATAGCAGTGGAGTTTTCCGAGGGGAGCGGGATTTTGATTGTTACTATGAATTTCATTACTTATTCTTCGTTTAGTGACAATGATTCGTGATGAATGCAAATCATCCTGCAACACTTGACGAGTAACCATTGGATTTTGTTTGAATTGATGCATTAACTTCCTCGAAGAACGTGAACATACCTTCGGTGGGGAACATGTTCTTCTTTGGTTTTCATCAGTTTTGAGTATTTTTATACCTTGCAATGAATAAACTAATGGTAGTAAATGGAATATTCAGGATGTCTAAGATTTTCCCGAAACTTTTACCTTCTTTCCAGAGCTTAACAAACAGTTCTTTCTGAGAATTTGTCAATTCTTTACCTCTTGCCATAATGATAAACTTGCATGAATATCAATTGCAGAATGTTCTGTTTGTATTTTTAGGCTAAAAATAACTTCTCATAACATTATTAGAACATTCTAGAATATTCGACTTGAATAATATAGAGTATTAAAGCAATTTAAAAATTTTAAAATCTGAAATTTGCACTCTCCGAATAATTTTTCAACCGTTAAAATGGATAAATGGGATTTATTCAAATTAAGTCATTTTTCTGTTTTCTATGCATATATAGTTATTATGCATGTGTATAAAGTTAACTATATAAAAAGTATGTTTCTTCATTCGTTCAAAATACAGTAATTTAAAGAATTGAATGTGCACGAATATTTGTCCCCCCCACACTATATATTTCAAAATGGATTATAATAGGCGGAAATACACATACATCTTCTTTTAAGTGTCGTTTCAATTCAGGATATGGTCAATTATGACGTTCCAGAATTTCATGATATTTGTAGCTCTAAATAAATTGTATGTTTGGCATCTCCGCTAAACACTATACTGCCATCCATTTACAGAAGTTCGCTAGGTATGTTATGCTGTTTCTCTATGTCACTCTTGCTTTCAATATGTAATGTGAGTGTCAAATTTTCCAACAGCTTTTCCTCATTAAGTAACCTAGAAATTTCAGCTGTGTCTGTCTGATATCCATATAAGTATTCTTTTTTGAATATATATATATATATATATATATATATATATATATATATATATATATATATATATATATATATATATAAGCATGTATATATATATATATGTATATGTATATTA
>OZ038475.1:25038304-25140804 GCA_964036315.1 Acanthosepion esculentum | reverse complement strand
TAGTAGGACTTATCAATTCAGTTCAGCTATTATTAATTTTAATTTTTAAGAAAAAACAAAAACAAAACTGGGTAGTAACTCACTAACATATCAAACTACTAAAATAAAATTTATACTAATAAATAAATAATATGGAATACAATCTCAGTTTACATTTTTTAAGTCAATTAATCCAAGCAAGGTGGGAGTGCCACTAGCACGCAAGGGGTTACAGAGCATTGAAAACAAGAGTAAAGAGGCGTGTTTGACGAAAGGATACAGAGACAGACGGGGAACAAGTTCAGGGTGTCAGATGTCGATTGACATCACATTTGAATATTTTACGATTATATTCATCGGGGAAGCAAGTAAGGGGAAGGGATTTCCACAGATAGGAAGTGCGAGAGAAGAAGCTGTTTGAGTAGAAGAGACGGTAATATTTAACCGTTTTGACAGTGAATTGGTGGGACCGAGAGGCCAGCCTGGTAGCTCGCTTAAATTCATGCAGTCTGGGAACCAGCGAAAGTAGCTTGTCGGAAGAGTTGCCGTGGAAATACTTGTAGAAGAGACAGAGGGAAGCCACGGCACGTCTGTGAAGAAATCGATTGTAGTCTAGATGCCAGATCATGACCTATCATATTGCATATTCGTGTCAGGATTTTGTCGAGCAGTTCGAGACGTGCAGCGGGAGCACCAGGAATCTACGACAACAATATTCAATGCAAGGACAGATGGTTGATTTATTGATTTGAGGGATGGTCTCAGACGAGAAAAACTGTCTGGCATGACACAGAGAACCAACATTCCTTGCGGTAGATGAAGCTATTGATTCCATGTATTTATTCCACCTCATGTGAGTGGACAGCGTGAAAGCAAGCAGGTGTAACGAAGCGCCCTCAAAGAGTTGGGAATCAGTCATTCTGATGGGAGGCAGAAAGGGTTCTCTGTGGTTGGTAAAGGGGAGCAGTTTCGTTTTGGAGGCATTAAAGTTTACAAGCCATTTCCTGCCCCAGTCACTCACAGATTGGAGGTCCATTTCGAGATCAGCAGCCAAGTTAGTTTTGTCAACGATACCAGATTTAATATAGAGGCAGGAATAAATAGTGGTGTCGTCCGCGAAGATGCCAACTTAGGAAATGATGACGTCGGGAAGGTGATTGGGGAACACCAGCGTCCGTGTAAAAGGAGCTGCGGGAGAACACTTTCAGCACGACGTTCATTTCACGGTTTGACAGGAATGATTGTATTACGTCAAATAATCGTCCTGAAGCTTACGAAGAAGGCCAGCATGCCAAACCCTATCAAACGCTTTAGAGCTGTCTAGCGCCACGCCCCGAGCCTTTCCATTATTGTTGAGTGCTTGGCATGTAAATTCTGTTATGGCCGTGGGCACGTCACCGTTAGATCGGGAAAAGCGGAAATCTTATTGCTTGTCGGAGAGCGTATTATGTGGAGTTAGGTGCTTAATTCCTTCGGCGTTGATATATATATATATATATATATATATATATATATATATATATATATATATATATATAAGAATATTGGGCACTGGTGTCAAGATCAAGCTATTTCCTGCTTGAACGCAAGCCATGTTCAGGTTGGACTATTTATATATGCTTGTCATGGGTGCATTATGAATAATAGGCTTTATTGTATTACCTAAAGTTTATTGGGTGGGCGGTAAAGGTTATGCCGCAAATTCGAAATTTCGAAAAAAATTGGACAGACTATACTTGTCGCTAATGTCTAACAAACCATAGTTGAAAAAAAATGAGTGTTCGTGTTTATATGCTTATATATATATATATATATATATATATATATATATATATATATATATATATATATATATGATTAAAACGAAACGTTTGATTCTTATAATATGTAGATTTAATAGGTTATTTAATGCAATTTGAGGAATAAGAAACCAACAAATGAAAACAAAATTGACAATAAGTTTGAGGATATTTAATATATAGTATCCTTTTGATTAATTTGAAGCACGAAGAGGAAAAAAAAAGAAGTCGGAATTTTTCTAACAAGTAAACCCCAATATATCTTTATTCCTCGTCCTGTAGAAAAAAGGTTATAGTTGTGTCCGAAAATTCTAACTCTTAAAATGGCTAATATATAACATCAATTTTGTTGTCTTTTTATTCCATAAATTTCAACATTCTTCCACAGAATGCAGAAACACTCGACGGCCGTTTCGTCCTATTTGGAACTAATCTACAGTACGTATCCATTACCGAGAATCGACACCGGACATACAAACTGGGCCTCAGTGACGAAGAAGAAACTGAATATACTCGATATAGCGCTGCTACTCACAAATTCCGTGGTGATACGCATTCAAGTATTCATAATCCAACGGGTTGTGCCCCAAGAGCTACGTTTTTCCTTTCGCGTTGGCCGCTCCATCGCAGAGCATTAGCTGGGTCAAGCAAGGATATACAAGTGAAAGAATCATATAGTAATTCATCAAGTCTAGAAGAATCCTCAACAGAATGCAGAAAGCACTGAAACGGCTGTCTAATGCTCTCTACCTTCTGTTGAGGATTCTTCTAGTCTCGATGAATTACTATATGATTAATCTAATTCTTCCAGATTCTTTCACAAACACATCTATCTATCTATCTATCTATCTATCTATCTATCTATCTATCTATCTATCTATCTATCTCTCTCTCTCTCTCTCTCTCTCTCTATATATATATATATATATATATATATATATATTACACAAATATTAAGAAAAGTGCCTATAAATTCTCAACAGAATGCCATAGAAACATTTCTTTGAAAAAATAAACTGCAGATTGTTTGCTTTGAGATAAGCATTTTTTGTATACCGACAGGCCATCTAATTCTAAACCAACACTTTTCATTATAATTTTTTTACACAGAAAGCCTAGATAGAGAAACCTTGCTTGTGGGGAAATCACAGAGGAAGATGTGAAGCAACAGTAGGAAAAAAATAATGTAAAACATGCCTAATATAAAAGAAAAATAAAATCGATAAATTGGACTGATTCACTTGAAAGTCCGTCTGGCAGTATTTCTATTAAACTCTGTGACAGTTTCTGCATTCCGACGTGCAGGCACCTGTTCAGATCAATAAGCTGTTTCCTCTCTTATTCACTTTCTCGTCTTAACAGTGAGCAGACAAATAAATAATTCATTGATCCATTATATATTTATTTTTTCAATCCTCACAATTAAAAAATCCACGAAAAGAATTACTGTACATGATCAGATAAATATAATATGAAAAATGGATTGATTTGAAACTATCTCACCGTATTTGTTTGCTCTCTCGGTGCGTTTCTGTATAGATTGTGATGTGCAAGCAATATTTTGTTTTATGATGATACATTTGTATTGTACGACAAATTAGAATACAAATTACCTGAGAGAATTGATCCCAAAATCAGTAGTTAAAATACTACGGACACATTTGTAAATGTGTCGCTAGTTATAATTCATTCAGTAATGTACCTTGCATGATACACACTTATGCGATTATGCATCTTTCGATGCATGACTGACGAGGCAGATTTTTTTCCCTCAGTAGGTTGCCATTTCTTTCTGCGATAGTCCAATTGCCATCCAAGGCTATAGAATCCGGTGTGTCTTGCTATTTACAGATAGCTGGAGGGGAGAAGAGGATTCATACCTTTCCTAAGGGTATTACCACTTAAGTGAATATAATGGATTCGACTGGAATTCGAACTCAGCTTTCCGATTCCTCAATCCGAGCCGCTATTCATTACGCAATCCTGACTAGTTATAATTACTTTTCAAATATTTCAAAATTACAAAGTGGTTTGATATTAAAACACTGCGTTAAACGTGTTAATTTTCCACATTTCGAATATGCCTAGTTATAAATTTTAATTAGATTTTACTATGGCGTCGATCACAAATTATCCCGTTTTTATGGTTTTGCTATGATGGCTCGAAACCCATCTATTTTTCATGTGTTTTAATGCAAATAAATGGTACCTAGCTTCTAAGGTATGGATGATAAAAACTCGTACAGACAACTAAAAACACATTTTATGCTAACTAATATTGATAACATTACCTAAACGAAATATTTGAAAAGCAACAGGAATCTTCAGTATCAAAACTAAATACACGAATGGTGATTTTTGAAACAATCAGTAATGTGTAAATGTTAAGACAGTAGTTGGAGATATAAATCGTTTTCTAAAAAAAATATTACTTAAGTTTGTTATTATAAAGTTGGCGTTTGCTGTCAGCTTTTGTAATTGACCTCTGACAGTCAACGTGTTGATATTTGATTTACAATATATCCGAAGCTATGTAATTCATATAAATTTTCGAAAATGTAATGCTTGGTGTATTTTATTTAATCGCTGCAATCTGTATCTCTTGGGGATCCGTCGAAGTTGTATGTAGACTTGAATCTAATTAAAGTAGTGCTAAAATATATATCACGTGTGCACAAATGTCTACAAATAAGAAACAATAATTCTGCTAAAATAATTTCATGTATGTGACTTTACTTTCTCCCAGAGAGGCTTTGAACCCAGTTAATATATTTCTGACATCTTCTGGGCCATTCCCCAAAAGGAATAATATGACACTGTTATCCAAGGCCATTCCCGAGAGGTAAAACATTATGAATGATTTTTAAAAGGACCTAGGAATAACTACTCAATAGGCTATATTTCAAAATGAATTAAGGAAAAATCCCTGGAAAATGTTGTAGATTATAATTTTTCAATTTTTTAAGCATTTCACCCCAAGCAAGGTAAAGCTGTGACAGAGTATGTGACACAAAATAAAAGAAAGAAAAATACTATTACAAAGAGAGAATAAAAAAAACAAAAATAAGAATTAACAAGACATACGATAACGAATGATATTACATTTCAATTTTTGAAGATTAATATTCATTGGACCGGAGGATAGTTTCACAAGCGAGAAGTGCGATAAAAATCTCTTAGCACAGAACTTGCGGTTATATCTAAACTGTAAAACGATGGAACCCTATTGTCAATCTAATAATGTGTTTAAATTCATAAAGTCCCGGTAACATAGACTAAATTTCGTCAAAAGAAGTACCAAGAAAATATTTATACAAAAGGTACAAGGAAGCTACATTGTGGGAATCGGACTGAAAAGGAGATGCCAGGTCAGGATCAGTAACATTGCAGATTCATCTTTGGATTATAAGAAACACTATATGTATACCATGATCACCAGACCAGATGTGGCAGGAATACTCAATGATAGATTCGTAGGAGAAAAATTGTCTAGCACGAGATAGTAAACCAACTTTACTAGCAGCAGACCAAGCAATTGATTCCGTATCATCATTTCACTTCATGTCAGCGGAAAACGAGAGCCCGAGAAAGGGCCACGATTTATTCTCCTGTAGGTTAACATCAGCCAAATTGCTAGAAACCAGAAAGGAAAGGAATCTCTCCTCTTATACAGTGACACGGATACAATAATAATTCAATCTTTGAAGATGAAAATGAAGATAGCAAGAAAAAAAATAACCATTAACTATTTAACGATAACGGTTTCGTAGAAAAGTAGAAGGAATTTTTGGCTACAAACTAAAAAAGAAATAGACTATACTAATGAAAGAAGACTACATGACGATCAGTAAACACTCTTTGTGATAGTTGATTAATTTTTCGAAGAGTAAAATAGTTGAACAAGAACATTGTAGCGAAGCATTCAGTATTGATAAAACTACATTAACAAATTGGCCCACCAGTATATTGCGTGGCAAGCATCGCTGTATAATAGATGAACATATTTTTCATATATATATATATATATATATATATATATATATATATATATATATATATATATATATATATATATATCCGGTGTAGAAATCCAAGTTCAGGAATTCCTTTAATTTTGAGAAGTGCAGAATCACCAATTAGTTGCTATTGTTCACAACTCCCCACGAGCACGACGTGCTTGTAATTTCACATCTGTATCAAATAAATCTATGGAAAACCGGATCGATTACCTCAATGGCAGAGATAAACTACTAGTTTTTGCTAAATCATCTAGACGAAAAGGCTTTGATTTGAAACCAGCGACATAGAATCCAACAAATGAAGTAGAAAATTTCATATTATTATTTGGTTAAAGTCTACATGTCTTCAGAGTACTTCTGAAGACGTTTCCTCATAAAAAAAACGCTCAAATAAGGGGAATTGTACCTTGAATGATTCCATACACGTTAGGGCAATATTTTTTGTGGTAATATACCGGAAATGAGTTGATTATTTCGGTAAAATATTTCTGAAATAACCAAAAATTGAAGGACGTATTTATTCTGGATTTTACAAGAAACCGTTGTATATTGCCATGATTACACCTCAGATATCTTGAACAAAAAGATGGGAAAGATGTTAATGTTCGTGAAATAAAAATTGTCTCTTATTTTAAATAAACTCCTTAAATCACATATACGTTATATATATATATATGTATCTGTGTGTGTGTATCTGTGTATAAGTGAGTGTATGTGTATAAGTGTGTGTTTGATAAAATAAATTAACATTTTCTTTGCGGATATATCCATTTATCCTTATGCTTGTCTTAGTTTTCTGTGTGCGCATGCGCGTGTCTGTGTGTGCGTTTATATATATATATATATATATATATATATATATATATATATATATATATATATATATACACATACACACAAACATACATATATATATATATATGAACAAATACAGTTTTAAGGTGTGCTATATTTATGGGATAAAGTGCACAATATCAGAGATAGAGCGTATGTAAATATAAACATATAAGTGAACATTGAAGTCAAAACTTAGTGTTAACAGGCTGTTTCATGCTAGACGCAATCGTCAGGCAGCCTGACGATTGCGTCTAACATGAAACCAATGTATATCGTATGTTGACCCAATGTATATCCTATCAGTGTTAGGACTCTCTGGATGAGATAGTGCGTTGGTATACCACGGATTTTGTGTGGCATTTATTTTCTAACGGGCAGTCTTTAGAGTTTCTACAATCATATAATTTTTCACTATCTCATCCACTGAGAGTCCTAACTCTGACAGGATATACACTGGGTCAACGAAGAATAAATTTAAAATTAAATGGAGACAACACAAGAGCTCCTTCAACAATATCCAAAATAGAAATCAGACATCTCTATCCCAATATTTCTGGCATTTAAAAGAAACGAATAAAACACCAAAAGTAAAATGGAAAATCATAAATAGAACAAGAACTTGTAAAACCTGGGATAACCCATGCCCTTTATGCCTACATGAAAAACTACACATCATTAAGTTTCTAAAAGTTATTAAACCATAGGCAGGAGTTAACGGTTTATTACAGACTTCAACAACATTTCGCATTAAATAATTAACCCCCCAAAAATATTCATAGTTTAATAAAAGTCTTAAAAGCTTAACCCAATCATTAAATAGTAAAACCCTTTGTGAAGTCGTCAAAAAAACAAATTGTAGTCCAGTCCAACAGGTTTGTATAAGAAATAGCCATTTGAATAAACAAATAAATAAAGAGATTAATAGATAGATAATAATAAAACAGAATCCTCTCGACACTTAATGACCTGCCGTAGCGCCATAAAATATCTTCCGCTTTAAACTAACTAGACGGTGACCGCCAACACCAGATTTGAAATAGACACCCCACCATAACCGGGCATAATCTTTCCGAAGGTGACGGGTCTGTAGATAAGAACTTACTCTTCGACCACCTAAGCAATATGGCCGCCCCAAGCCGTTTCCATAGTAATTTATATTGCAAGAGACCATACGTATAAACACGCGCAAACCACAAGATAGCGTATTCCTAAATTTTCGCTTGAGGATGAAACGGGACTCGACACCTTAATTCAACTTAATTTCAATAATTATATTGAGGGTTTCGACTCTCGTTTTTGAAACATGAGAACTCGATGGAATCATATTTTTAAAAAAAATATTATAATATAAGCTCTACTTCTGTATAGAGCACTGTCTTTTTAAAAATAAAAACAAAAATACTAAAGAACTCTGGATTATTTACCTATGTTCTTTCCTATTTTTCTGCATACCTGCATATATATATATATATATATATATATATATATAGTTAGGTACTAACAGGCATTTGTGGTGTAGATTATGGTATCTCTTTAAGAATAGCATATATACATATAACCTCTTAACAAACCAGGTGCCATACTTTCTCCTTTGTCTTCTATGAACCGTAAACCTTCAGGGGTTTTGCGAAAATTGCTCCCAATATTTTCTTTCTACTTTCCACCTGTTAATACATTTTTCTTTTTGTCATCTTTCCTAGGCCCTATTCTGCCATCGATTTACTGAAACTCACTGAATAGGTTATACATTGTCTTCTTCAGAAAGGATTATTTATTTCATTAAATTTTTAAAACAAGATTGTTCGTCTATTTGCTGTAATATTTTCTTATAATGACGGTAGTGTTTTCAATACCTTACAGTGATTTGCAGTATTCTGAAAATAATTTTCATTGGAAACATAAATTATAAAAATATGAGGTCGGATAAAAATATTCTTGGATGCCGTTCGTGGAAGGAAATTATGTAAAGCTCACTTTTATCAACGCTTTATGTAAATTATATTTGCATCAACAATAAAAGGAAGGAAAAATAATTTGATGGTTGATAATAACTGTTTATTCGCCATCAAGATTTTAGAATAGAGATTCTTTTTTTCGATAATTTAGAGCGATCCCAAGATGTCTGTAACACCTCAGGGGCTAAGAAACTTTACAACCGAAATGTTTTGTTTTTTAAACACACGAACGAAAAATCTGGAAAGCGAGAGAGAGAGAGAGAGAGAGAGAGAGAGAGAGAAAGAGAGAGAGAGAGTGTGTGTGTATGAGAGAGAGAGAAAAGTGGGACACAGAATATTATTTATGCTAGCTCCATATTCAAAACCCACTTAGCACAGATATATATATATATATATATATATATATATATATATATATATATATATATATACATATATATATATATATGTATATATATATATATATATATATATATATATATATATATATATATATATATATATATATATATATATACATATATACATATATATATATATATATATATATATATATATACATATATATATATATATGTATATATATATATATATATATATATATATATATATATATATATATATATATATATATATATATATATACACATATATATATATATGGTATGGTATATTTATGGGGAAAAGTGTTCAATATCAGTGGTAGAGCGTATGTAAAAACAAATATGAACACTTAAGTCAACACTCAAAGGCGACAGATTGTTTCATGCTTAACGCAATCATCAGGCCTGATATATATATATATATATATATATGTATATGTGTGTGTGTGTGTGTGTGTGTGCGTGTGTTTCTGTGTGTGTGTTGAAGTAAGAGTGCTCAATATTGTAGATAGAGCGTTTGTACATAGAGAAACGACCACTGTATAGTGACAGTCTGTATTATGCTTCAAGTGTTCTTCAGACCATGTTTTGCTATTATTTTCAAATATATTTACATGGCAATGGTTAATTAATCGAAGTGGCATATGAAAGAACCAGGCCCTGACAAGTTTAGGGCTAATAAGTCAGATTATTTATTGTAACGAAAGTTGTTTTTTTTATTTATTTAATCATTATTTAAAATTTATGATTTTATTTATGTATATATTTCATTTAAATGCTGTATTTTTACTTCGGTTAGTATTAATATGGTTTTTGGATTAAGGTCATAAGAATTGTATATAAATTCAAGCTGATTTCTGACTTTATGGAATGAGCAGTCATAAATATTTACAATATTTATATTCGGTCTATTGTCCTCATCTTTGTTGTTTCGACCGTTTTGCACTCCAACCGTGATATATCTCTCTGGGTAACTTAGAGGAAATTCTGAACAGAAGCTAATATTTAATCTACAGTGGCGCGCAGACTATACTCATTCCACTGCTCATCTATAGGCAACTCTCGTCTGGGCCTTAATTTAGTACTGCTCAGTTTTTGCTCGCATGCCACCACTTAGTTCGAGTTCTCTCTGTGCTCGAAAGCATTGAACACACAATTAGTATGTCACCGAAGTCACGGTCCCAATTCTTTAATCCGCTCGGCTATTGTCCGTAGACATGTCCAGTGAAGAGAAAACAATGTATCCCTGAATATTAAATATAGCTTTCAGTTAGTAAACGCCTGCATGTTACCAGGATATACACCTGTTGAAGGCCGGAGATTACAGTAGTCAAAAGTTTGTAATAACAACAACAAAGATGAGGACAATAGTCCAAATATAAACAGTGTAAATAAGTTCAAGCCGGTATACAGAAAAAATGAATACACTCACATTTGTTGTTTCACGTACAATATATACATTCGTGTTAATCTTGTGTTATACTGCCTCGTCTTTCTTACTATCAGTACCACCTTTCTACGGTTGTACGCTCCAGCGTTCAACAGTTTTATCCATAAGATTATTTAATACCTGAACATTTAGTCAAAGCTTTGCGGTTTAATTTTCTTATTCCGAACTAAGAAGTTTCCAATGTTTGTAAGCGAGTTTCACCAGCATACTAATTACGCAAGTAATAAAAATGCTGTTTAATTCTCAATGACGCTTCTTAATGACATCCGATAAGACATTTCAATTAGCCTAATAGATAGCTGTATAAATAAGAATATAAGGTGAATTACCCTAATAGATAGCCATACAAATAAGAATAGAAGGTTAATAAGCTTAATAGAGAGCTGTATAAATAAGAATAGAAGGTGAATTATCTGAATAGATAGCTGTATAAATGAGAATAGATGGTGAATTGGGATAATAACTGTATAAATAAGAATAGAACATGAGTTACCCAGTGACAAGTACAGGCATAAATATTAAAGCAATCAATGCAATATTAAACACGTTTGTTTCGATTATCTCAAATAGTAACAAATTTCCATTTTCAGTTTGCATCATATATAGAGTCTCATGTCAGTCCGTACTAAATGTAGTAAATATCATCCAAACTATTCCTAGAATATGCATAAATGTAATTGTTTGTTCAAGGTTAACTTTGTCAAATACGTTCTATCTATGTCTATGTGTCAGTGAAAAAAAAGGTGTCATTTTCGCCTTCTTTCTACCATATTTGTGAACTGGATTTCAGAGGCGTACGCTAAAAAGGTCAGGACTTGATTAATCTTTAAGAATATACAATACGTCGGACAGCAAGCATTTTAATGATGTTTTTCTTCCTTGACATAAAAATAAGGATACAATATTGCTTGAAGATATGGATGAATGTTACACAGCGCTGAAAATATATATGAGGCATTTCTTTTTTTTTCAGTGATGTTCACTCTGTGCATGGCCAAAGTGCCACTCGAGGTAGAGAGTTACAGCTTAAGAGGCACAGTTTTTGGTGATAAGTGGTGAAGATAAAAATAGGAAGAGTTTGATATTGAAGTGATCGGGGATGCCTCCTCTTTGGAGTCAGTTCCACAAATCTGTGGTTCGTGGTAAGAAGCTACTCGAAGGGAATGAGGGTGACATGACGGGTCTTAGCCATGTTTGAACACTTCCCATGCAAAAAAACAATTGAGCACCTAGAGGCTTGCGACGTATCGCCTGTGCGAAACGGGTTGTAGGGTTCAAAATGATTAATCTTCCACAAAGACATGTCGACGTCTTTTGACTTTATCGAATCTGGAATGTAAAGATTGGGCAGCTTCAGTCTGTAGATGGTAGTAGCATTCCATTTTAAGTCTAATCTGGCTCAGTAAAGATAGAGGATAGCTGGAGGATTCAGGTATTTACTGGAACAATAAAGATAATCGACCATTTCCCAACATCTTTAGCGATGTATCGTATGTACAAGATCCACTTGGGGTCTGCGTTGAGTTTAAGTCCCAGCACGTGCTCAAGTCATGGGGTCTCACTGAGAGAAATCAAAATATTTCAATAAAAGATATCTGAAAAAAATGCAACAATCATACATACATATATCTTCCCCCATATATATGTTGATATATTGTGTATGGCATGACGGTCTTTGGCAAATCCATAGAGAATTCAATGTAGATAACGGAATTATCCAAGTCATCCAAGACCGATATTGAAATGCCACCAACGCAGTTCTTCTGGCAAACAAGTAGGAGGATTCTTCCGGACAACTTTCAGTGTGCGACATAGGAAGAATCTTGTCTAAAAATGGTACCTGCAACTAAGTAAATACGCAAACGTATTGCAGCAGCGATGGCAGCGATGGCAGCGATGGCCAAATTGACAAGAATATGGAGAAGCAAAATCAAAGCTGCTGGCCTCGAGGCCCGGATCAAAGCGTAGTATCTGTTCGCAGATAGCTCGCTTTGTCGGCTTTCTGGCTGAGAGCTTCACTCGATACTTACCTGGTGTAGGGATTCGTCCCTGCGCTGGTGGTATCATGGCTACGACTAGTTTGGACCGGCTCTGGCCTGGACCATCTATGACAAGCCAAGACTAGCTATGACCAGCTTGGACAAGCTAAGATCAGCTCTGACTAGCTTAAACCAGCTCTGACCAACTTGGACAAGCTATGACCAGCCAAGACCAGCGGCCCGGATGAAAACACTCTGGTCCCCACGTTAAAAACCGACCTTGTGTCACAACCTGACTCAGTGTGTGTGTGTGTGGGGGGTCAAGTATATACCCGGAGAAGCAAAATCAGCTTTCAAACAAAGTACAGATTGTACAAATCGCTGGTAGTGTCCATTCACTTTTATGGATGTAAGGCCTGGGCACTGTTGGCAGATACATAAAGAAGGACCCAAGCGTTTGAGAACAAATGGATGAAGAAACTCCTTTACATTATCTAGTGTGGAACATATATACAATGGGTTTGTGCAGAAAAGGGTTGAACGTTTTGTGAGATACCAGGAACTTCTTCTCACCACTGTCAAACGTAGAATAATGGTGTGGTTTGGCGACATTACAAGGCACGTGAGCCCCTGCAAGACCACCCTGTTCTGACATTTACTTACTTTAAACTACGGCCACTCACTGGACATAATAAATTAATAGTGTATAATTATTTGCACGCCGTTTTACTCGCGAATGACCCTAACGGAGCAATAATCATTGAATCTATATAATTGCTTATTGCTCAAAACTCTTACTGAATTCATGGAAGATTATATTTAAAAGAAAAAATACCAAAACGTATCCCATGATACGTTTCGGAATACATTCTATTCATCTGTAATTTAACATAATCAGTTGCCCTGATTTTCCTGCATTTAGTAACAGTTTTCTCATAAGGTCTTATTAAAGATAACTTATAAGGCCTTAAGACCTTTTCGAAAGCCAGAGAAAATCATAAGAAGCGCGTTATAAATATTTGGTTGTTGCTAGCACTTTATACAGAGAGATTAATAGCTCTTTGTAGCATGACACCACGAGTGGATATAACAGGCGTACCCAATGTTAACAGAATATACTAGCAAAAGGAAAAAAGTTTTTTTCAATGTATGAGTGAAAGTCAGTGATTTACTTTCAACAAGAATGTATTAGCTTAGTTTTCTTGGAAAGAAGAGGCTAGAAAATATCGTATTTTGCAAAGAACGACACAACAGAATCCTTTCTCTCATACATTTTCATATAACCCACACATACCTATAAATATATATATATATATATATGTGTGTGTGTGTGAGTGTGTGTGTGTGTGTATGTGTATTTGTGTGCGTGTTTTTGTATGTAAAAATTTCAGATAGTGTATGTCTTTATATGAATGAAGACAAAAGGAAAACTTATCATAGCCGACCCGTTTTCTCCCCTGATGGTCTTTATCAAGGCAAGTATAAGGATTTTATTTTGTGATAAATATTTATATACAAGAGCAAAAACGTTATTTGTTTTCCCAAATGTTTGGAATAGGGGTGCTCATGAATATTCATCAGGTTAGCGGGAAACTCAGGCAAATTCATCGGTGGGAAGGTGATACTAAACAGAGCGTCATACCATATATTTCTATTCTAAGCAAAATCCTCTGCACAAGAAAAAGAAGCGACAGTTTTTGATAAAGCTCACAAAATAGCATAATATTCAAAACATATAACACATAAATCAATCCCAGTTTCAAATAATTTAAATTCTAATTTACACAGATATACATATCTGAAAAAAAAAGACAACACCGCCTACTAACGTTCTTTAATTAGTCATTGAACTCTATCACCTCACGTTAATAGACTTGCCTGACCTTACTGCTAACCTAATGAATATTCATGAGCAAAACTATATCAAAGATTTGTAAAAAACAATAACATTTTTGCTTTTGTATATAAATATTTGTCACAAATTAAACACTTTACAAAGTCTCAAAGAGGACGAAACGCTTCGATTGTTCTATGTTTTCGTTTAGTTTTTATGCATATATATATATATATATATATATATATATATATAGAGAGAGAGAGAGAGAGAGAGAGAGAGACAATATTAGTGGTGAATATACACATACATATGCAATTATATATACACATACATATATGTATAAAAATAATTCCAAGAGGATATGATCCAGGGAGAACTCGATGTCCAGGACAGAGTAAGGATATAATAAAATTTTACGATTCCAATGGAATAAATTATGACCATGGAATATTAGTGTTTAACTCTTTTTATAATATATATATATGTAATATATATATATATATATATATATATATATATATATATATATATATATATATATATATATATATATATATATATATATATATGAAAAATGCTCTTCATCTACCATCGATTTAGCTAGAATAGAGCTTTCTTAGCCACTGACGTCTTTCGTATAGTAAATACGTTAAAATTTCCATTTCTCTCTGCCGTGCGATGAGGTAGCTTGTGGGTAGAATCTCGGACTGATGCCAAATCAGACGGGTTCCGATCTCGGTTTGAAACAATCGGATGTCTAGCCGCACTGATCAGCTGTAATACAGCGGAAGTTTTTGTCTGTATGCTCTCGAAATAGTTCGATTGAGATCTCGGAGAGGACTGGTTGATCTTATAAAAAGTGGCTGTCGCTGCTAATGCAATGCTCTTCAAGTAGAATCGAGCTCTCCGATTTTGCTAGAATAGAGTTTTCCTAGCCACTGATACTGATTTCAGATATTAAAGATGCTAAAATGTTCCCTTTCTCTCTGCCGTGCGACGATAGCTTGGTGGTAGAATCTCTTACTGTTGTCAAATCGGTCAGATTTCCATCCCGGTTTGAAACGATCGGATATCTAACCACATTTATGAGCGGTGATACAGCGAAACATCTGCCTGTGGATGACCATTTACTCTATAGAATTAATTTGATTGAAACAGTCTGTCTGTCGATGAATATATATATATATATATATATATATATATATATATATAGATAGATAGATAGATAGATAGATAGATAGATAGATAGATAGATAGATATATAGATAGAGAAAGAGAGAGTTTTTCTGTGGTTGTTACGACTAATTCTTCTATGTGCTATGTCACTTCAGGAAAAAACTATTCATGGTTCACCACGACTTCCTATGTAGCTCTCAGTAATGCTTTTCCCCTTAGTATCCTATCCAGTCCCTGTTCCGCTACCCATCTATAAAAGGACAACAGGCGGTTCAGTTGTTGTTTCCTTCTGCTTATCTTTGCCTTTATTATAACCTGCGAGTGTTAAATTCTACAAATCCTCTTCCCTCATGATGTGTAATAAAAAAGATCAACAGGATTCTTTGCATTCGAAGTGCAAGGATGTTTTTCTACCGAACTTACACCTGTTATATTTATTCTAGAAAACTTACGCAATATAAGGAATGTTCAGTCAAGTCGAGATCAGAAACCGTGTTAACTCTAAAAAGAAAAAAAATATAGCATCATATTATTCATCAATCTTTTGTTCGTTGAAATATAAACAGAAATTCTTTGTACTCTGAAACCATGAATATTATCAAGACAACATTTAGGCAATTCATCTGTATGATCTAAGAGTATGAATATTATTTTCTTTGGTCGAAAATAGTATATATCTCTACTAAAGAAACAGTATTATTTTAATTATTTGTTAACACTAGCTAAGCACAACAGAAGACCATATGTATAGAGTATTCACTACTCAGTATCAATGATTTACAAAAAAGGGCTTGTTAACCATCACCGCATATTGAAGCGGCTTAAATAATATTGTAATAATCTTAGTCTAGTAGGTCATAATCACAGGGAATTCAGCCTGCATCGAAATCACTATTAACACACTAGCTTACTAATGCGTTTCTTATGGACAGCATTCTTAAATAGGGCTATTATATGTAAAATTAGCGACTCCTAAATCCAATGCCAACGGACATCGGAAAATATTAATATCGATTTTCTAAAATTAAACATAATGAAATGGCGTTTGGCTGAATGTGAATTGAACACTCATATTTTGTTGGACTTCCGGTGTAAAAGGAACAAGCTCCACGGTGTCGGGCATGAAGACAATAATTTTCCATTAGTTATCGCATCGATCAGGCAAGAATAAGAAGTAAAATCAATATTTTCTTCGTTATTACCCAACTAAAGGTTAAACGCCAGTTCTTGATCAATTGTCCCGCGAGTTGATTTAAATTGATCTCCGAATGATTAAAGGTTAAGTCAAATATTTATCCGCTTAAACTTCGTATATGAATTTTCAAGGTCGACTGTTTTATCTCTTGTACGTGCTTAAAATAATAGATTATTTTCAGAAAATTATATAACTAATTGTCTGCTTCGTGGTTAGGGTAGTTGCATATACTTTATTCCCGTCAGACGTGTTGAAATCTTAACAATTTTTTGTATTTAATAATTTTGCCCCAAGCAAGGCGATAATGTCACTAAGACCCCGGGGTTATTCAGATCGAAAGAGAATAAGGCAACTTACTGAGAAGAGAAGGATAATAAAAATACAAAATTCTGGAAGACAGAAGATGGTGACTGATGTTACGTTTAAAATTTAGAAGAACATTTGTGGCACGTGGCAGACGAGAATTCAACAGATGAAAAGTGCAAGAAAGGAGACAATTAGAATATAACTTACAGTTATATCTAGATAATTCAATAGTAAAACGATGAGACCTAATTATCAATCTAGTGTAAGCTTAAAATCATGTGGTCTAGGAATTGTTCTGATAGGGTTTTCCTTAAAAACCCCCATCAGAACAATTGCCATGGAAATATCTATAGAAAAGACAGAAGGAAGCAAATTCATGGCAGTAGGAAAGTGACCGAAGTGAAGATGCTGGCTCAGCACCGATAGCATTGCAGACACTTATGTCGAGATATATAACAATCAAAAGAGACCAGATATGGCAGCTTTATTCAATGTCTGGAAACTGTAAGAAAATTACTGTCAAAGCTACATAAAACGCGACTATTCATTGATAGATAGATAGATAGATAGATAGATAGATAGATAGATAGATACATAGATAGAGAGATGTGAAAAGACAGTGTGATGAATACGTAGATAAAAAGATAGATATGACTAATATAGATAGAAAGATTGATATAAAAACACTGATATAGATGGATAGATTTGAAAACGCTGGTATAGATAGATAGATAGATAGATAGATAGATAGATAGATAGATATTAAAAGACTTAGATAAATAGATAGATAGATAGATAGATAGATAGATAGATAGATAGATAGATAGATAGATAGATAGATAGATAAATGTGAAAAGACTCAGTGGGATGAATACGTAGATAAACAAATAGATATGAGTAATATAGATAGAGAGATTGATATAAAAACACTGATATAGATGGATAGATAAGACTGATATAGATGGGTAGATTTAAAAACGCTGGTATAGATAGATAGATAGATAAATAGATAGATAGATAGATATGAAAAGACTGGTATAGATAGAAAGCGGTATAGATATAAAAAAACTGAGATAGATGTGAACAGACTTAGTGTGATGAATACATAGATAAACAGATATGACCAATACAGATAGAGAGATTGATATAAAATCTGATATATATATATATATATATATATATATATATATATATATAGAGAGAGAGAGAGAGAGAGAGAGAGAGAGAGGGAGAGAGATATTAAAAGAATTAGATAGATAGATAGATAGATAGGTAGATAGATAGATAGATAGATAGATAGTCGAATGGGAATCTTGAAGTGATTGCCCATTTCATACCTAGTATCCGGATTCGTGATTTGGAAAAAAACATTTTCGAATGCTTGCTCCACTAATACTTCGGAGAATTATGTTAGCGCTGACGGAAGTGACATAAAGAAATTGTAGCAACATCAAGTATCACATTGTGTATTGAGTTGCTTAGAGGCAGGCTAATCAGCGTAAACATACTGACCAGTAAACACTACCGAATGTAGATTTAGTGAAAAGGTGACCTATTAAGTGAAAAATGTTAACGTGTCCACAGAAGTTGTTGTTTTATTCTGAATCACGTCGATCAGAGTAGGTGAGTTTCATTATGAAAATCCTATCAGGCAGAAAATTATGATGTTTCGTTGTATCGTGTTTAATTGACGCTTCTTGTGATGTATGTTTAGATGAGCGCATATCTGAGGGTTTTGTACTTTGCCTAATGGCATTTGTGTTTGATATTCCATATCAAATAAAAGAAACGATTTCAAATGCTACAATTCAAGGTCGGTTGGTAGATGACATCTGTTTGTAAAGTAATGTAAAAATAGTCATTTTCTACAGTGATATTCTGTATTTGTCTAAACTATTTTTGTTAAATTTCTATAGGAGACTTTTGCAATGATTTCTAATGTTTCCTTCAAATAAATATTCCAAGTTATAAAGTTCTAATATGATAATCACATCTTGCATAATACCTCGATGTATTATTAATTAAAAGATAACAGTCTAGACTACATGTGAAATTCGTACATATTTTTAATCGATTTATTCCCAGGCAGTAAAGCCACAAAGACACAAGGGATTACTGGGTGTGGAATAATTAGAAACAGAAACATTACTAATGATGAGGAACAAAAAAGCGTAATCAGGAGAAGAGTAGATTGTGATTGATATTGCATTTAAATATTTAAAGATTGTATTTGACTAGAAAGTATGGAACAGGAAGGTATTTCCAGAAGTGCGGGAAAATAAACTGTTAGCATAGAATTTACGGTTAGATCTGCCGTCGGGATCTCAACGATTTACAGTTGAGCTGGCTGGATGAAGCCAAAAGTTCTATACTAATCGCTTATATATCTTGAGGTATTATGTACATTATTTAAATTATTAGAACTATTGTCCTCATGTTTGTCACCATGTTTATCACAACGTTTCGGTCGTTGTACGCTCCGGCCTTCTTCAGGTGGTTGGAATGTCGAACTGAACCATTTATTTCGCTCACTGTGGTAGACTGTTCTAGCTCCACGTGTTATGTTTAATGGATGTCAGTTATCAGTTATCTCCTGTTAATTTCCCTCTGAAAGTTCTCCACTGCCTTAACCGGGTATTGAACACACATTCTTTGGGTCCTGTCACTGGATCTAACCAACGCCTTGAGGACACATGGCACAGTGGATAAAGGCGTTAGTTAGATCCAGTGACAGGATCCAAAGGGTGTGAGTTCAATATATCTAAGGCGGTGGAGAACTTAGACAGGGTAATTAACAGGAGATAACTGACTTCCATTAAACATGACACGTGGGACTAGAAGAGTCAACACCAGTGACCGAAATAAATGGTTCAGTTCGACATTGCAACCACCTGAAGAAGGCCGGAGCGTACAACGGCCGAAACGTTGTGATAAACATGGCGACAAAGATGAGGACAATAGTCCGAATAATGTAAATAATATTTTCTTGCAATTCTCGCTTGTGGAACTCTCTTCCGGCTTCTTGCTTTCCAGCCAACTTTAATCTGTAAAAATTAAATGCAATGTCAATCGCTATATACTGTCCCCCTGATTACTCTTTTTCTCTTCTCGCTCATTAGCAATGTTTTTTCCCTAATTCTTCCACACCCTATAAATCCTTGTGTCTTAGTGGCTTTACTGCTTTGCATGGGTTAACAACGATTAAAAAGAAAAAGTGGTAACGTTGTGCGCTATCATATTTCTATGGAAAAAGTTCAGACGTGCTCTTCTCTACTCTACATTTAGTATACACCATGCAAATTACATTATTTTAACCAGTCACATTTCACCTTCATTTCAATTGTAAGGAAGATTTTCTCCTCACATGTTCCCTTTCCCCGCGAGAACTGGTATGTTGTGGAACAAACTCTCGTGTGTATGATTTCTTGATCCAGATAATCTTAATCTCTTCAAATCATGTGATAATCGTTATGTGTACTCATTGTCAATATAATATCACTTCCTTTTATCCCATCTAACATTTAAATTCAATAACCCTCCTCGGTGACTCATGAGATTTGTAAAATGTTGATTTCAGTAAAACAGAAAAAGACAAAAGAACGTTAAGACTACTTTTGTGAAGTTCAAATAATTTTAAAGAGCAAATAATCTCCGAGAAAACAGAGTAGCTTCTTCCCAGAGAAAAAGACTGTGTTTCCAGAAATTAGTCTTTTTGATTGTATCATTTTCTATATTCACACATCAACTACGTACAACGGGCATCAGCGCTAGAACCGTGTTAAGAAGTTTATGTGAAGCCGCTCGTCAAAATAACGAGTGATTGCTTGGCGGTGTTTGAAACTTATTTTTGCAGAGGAGCGAACCTTTGATAGAGGTCGGTATTAACCGGCTTCCAGTTCAGCCAGGTCAACATCTTCATGTAACCTTTAAAAAAAAGCATATGGGATTAATAATATATTATCCAAACTATCTTCTCAGCAAAAATATTTTAAGCCTACTGCAAGAATTCGTGAGGACTGCAATAAGTTTTTGTCGTTGGTTCGTAAATATACCGGAATATTGTGCATTTCTTTAAAAGGTTTATGTCCATGCCTTTACATACGATGCAAAAACTGGGAAATCTAAGCTCAGTCGGACAATGTGGATCCTGTTGGGCGAAAGCGTACGTGGCATTTAAGCAAGTGACGTAAGTGCTTTTACAAGAGCTATCGAAAGCCGAAAACGCTGACGATGTATATCGAAATCGTAGGAGATCATATGACAATCATCCATTGCCGATATTGTAAAGCTTCGCTTTTCTTTATAGTTCAAAACGAGGCCAGTGGTTTAAAAGCCATTCACTGCAGAGAGAGATGGATGCAATTTTGAAAATATGTTTACTCACTCATGCATCGTTTTTACTTTAAATAGAAACGCAGAACAAAGTAAACACGTTTAGAACGAACTCTTGGACATCACGCTTTGATTTCTCGCACTAAAATCAGTAAAACACGCGTGTACATCATTTTTTTAAATCAAAATGTTACTGTTATCACTCAAGAACCCGATATAGAAATAACATTACTTTTATATTTATGTGGTTTAAATAGATGTCTTTTTCGCCGTTACCTTCAAATACATTAATTCAAGAAAGCGATTGCGTGAATATATGTGTTTCTTTTCGCGAATATCCACAAACATCAGCAATATTAATGTAATAAGTTTGATAAAAGTTCAACTCCTACTGGGTGACATCAGGATGCCAATGTCAAAATGGAAAAAAAGAAACTGTTTGGATGGATAATTTTCGGTCGCAAAGTGCCACAGGGTTAGCTCGCGAAATAGAAAAATAGTTCCCGTCAGCATTTCATGAATATACTATGATTTATTTTTAAGTCACTTTGACAAATAAAAACACTAACAAACCGTAATTGAGAATTAAAGTAGTCAAATGTCAATAATCAATAATTGTTTAGTTTTTCGAAATTACATATACTTCTAATATCGATTGATATAGACTGAAAATATAAATATTGTAATTTTTAATTCATTTTGTTCGGATCAACAGAAAATCTGAATACGAGAGTTTGAAATATATTTCTTATATTAATAAAACAGAAATAAATAAGCAATTCGAATAAGAGGTTTTTCTTAATCCAAATTTACGCAGATAAAATATAGATGGGATTACTGAGAATTATTTTATTCATTCGGTTTTTACGGGTTTTAAACCGATTAAAGGTTGTTTAAAGCCAGAATACTTTTTAGACTGTAGATGTTTTTTTAGAATAATTGTTTTAGTAATACAAGTCATACTAATTAACCCATAGCAAGGAAGAGAAAAGGTGAACTCTTATCTTTCCGAACAATATTTGTGCATAGTAAGTGAATATAACGAACCTAACGGGAATTGGAACTCAGCTCTCTGATTAACAATACCGAGCCCTCCAAGCTTACAGCACCTGGTAATGCCAAGCGGCTACCCAAAGTTCGACGTTGCTTAACATCGGTGATCATTCGGGAATAGGTGTTTCAACGTGATATGGTGTAAGCGTATTACAGGAGGGATATCTCTGTAATGGAAAGACAACCACAACCAAATATGTATCCAACATTTCGATCTAGTCACCTTAAAGAAGCTCGAATTATCGGGATAGCCAACGATAAGATGTTAAGCTTTACCTCAATTTTCATTAAAGCATAGTAATTGTAAATATGACGTTTTTAACTTAAAATTGACGGCTGATTACAAAAAGACAGAAATTGATACTATATACTTTTGTGATAAAAAAAATAATAAAAACAATGGGTTTTGATCAAACTAAAAGAGGTTATTATTATTATTATTATTATTATTATTATTATTATTATTTATTTGATATTCCTATTCATGTTAAAATGCCATCCATAATTTCGTGCTATACAAAGCCTATTAAAATACGCCAATTATAATGTTTCTAGTTATCTAGTTAGTAGAATTTAACTACCTTCACGGATAGTAAGCCCAGTCAAGTTAGTAATTTGATAAAATACAATAGAACGTTAAAACGTTCAGCATTATATCGGTTTCAGAAATATTTATACAATATATACTGATGCATTAGTCATGGATAATTTTATACCGTAATTCCCCATGTATAATACTCATTTTTTTCTAAAAAGTAATAAGCAAATCAGGGTGCGTATTATGCACAGCTACAAAAAATCTTTAAAAAATTGCCGTAAAATAGAATAAGAATTATCATAAAATTAAATTAAAATAATATAATTCTATGTTTAAAGTATTTTCAAAATAAGAGTAGGAAATGCTGGCCGTAATGGAATTGGAGTGGTACAATTTAAAGGGTTTGATTACCAAACAAGGTGTGCGTATTATGTGTGAGTAGAAGCATTCTCCCACACTTTCAGTACAATTTTAAGTGTGCATATTATGAATGAATGCGTATGATACATGGCGGATTACGGTATATATATATATATATATATATATATATATATATATATATATATATATATATATATGTATGTATGTATATGAAGAAATATAGTCATAAAGTGTGCTATATTTATGGAATAGAGTGCTCAATATCAGAGATAAAGCGTGTGTAAATATAAAAGTGAACATAGAAGTCAACACTTGGAGGCGACAGTCTGTTTCATGCTAGATGCAATCGTCAGGCCACAATATTTAATACTGTTATGTACAGTAAATACGGCACAAGGCCAAAAGGGGGATTGGGGAAAAGGAAGGTCATCACTGGTCTTAATCTTAAACTTAGCTAGTCCCAAGCACTGACCCAAGCATACAAAACAATATTCCTTTCACCAAAACGCCACATTCATACTTACCTTTCATGCTACATCCACCAAAATACCTCATGGTCTCTATGAAAGTCCTAAATAACCCCATATGTACAATAAAGTCTGTGGGGGGGCGGGAGTAAAAATTTCAAATAAATATCCCCAATGAATATATACAATATGTCTAAAATTATATACATGAAACTAAACAAAATCATGTTAGTAATGAAACCCCCCCACAATTCCTAAAAGTGACAGTAAAATCAATTTCCTGGGCGAAATCGACACGGGACTTTATAAAATAAACATTTATCCATCCCAACCATTCGCACAAACACGCACTGATTCAGCCGAAAAGCTCACACACTCGAAACGAAAGGCGTCCCGCATCCTCCAGAGAACTAAAATCACTGAGCACCTAAAGCGGGGAGGGATGGGGAGTTAAACAAAAGGAAAAGAAAAAGGGGGGCAGAAAAAAAAAGGGGGCCAATGAGCAAACTCACTCTAGCTAAGTTTTACAGAAATTAAAAAACTAAAATACAAATGCAAAAACCCTAAACTATCCTAAATCCAGGGATGGGTTGCCAAGTTCAACCCAGGCAAACAATATCCTGATGCCTAACCAGCATCAAAATGCCACTCAAGGTCAGCCCCTTTCACACGGCACAAACGCGCAAGACTCACCCACCTTTCGCCAAATTCTGATGATGTGAGCCGCCGCCTTTCCGTCCTAATCTTGACTTTAAGCTGATGCCTAAAGAACAAGATCAGTTCGGAAGAAGCAAACTTCTCGCCACCATAGAATTCCTTCTGACGCGTCGTCCAAATCACGACTCTCATAACGCCTAGTAAGCAACAGCACACATAATGCTCAGCCCTCGACATCTGAGGCACCACATTGCTACAGACAGAAACGACATCCAGGACAAAGGACTTTCTCCGCAGTACGCGAACCATGAGGCCTTCAACGAACTTGCACAACGGCACTACCACCGTGCACTGAAAGAAGGCGTGACCAATGGTCTCGACTTCCCCAACGCAGCGGCGGCAGTCTGGAGAATTCTCCAAGCCCGCTGAACAAAGTCTTTTGCCGACCCAGAGGGCTCTACGAATCACCCGCCAGGTGAGTGATGCCTCATCGTTAGTGAGGCATTTCAACCCTGGCGCCCAAGGCCATATTGAGCGAGCCTGCTGCTTCGTAAGACCGAGCTCGCTAATCAGAGCATCTTGAACGGACCCCCGAACTAACACCTGATACAATGCCCTACGAGACAACGCCTGGACGTTGGAGAGGCCTTCCGACGCCCGTAAGAGGCATTTCAGAGCGCGACGACATTCGTGATAGAAGGAGCTTTCGGCTCGGGGTCTACGGCGGGCCTCCCCCTCGCACGAGTGCACACTTCTTAGGGACGGGAAATTTTTCCGGGCGTCTTCCTTCCAGAAGGCTCCCACCTCGTCCGGTTCGCGACACAATCGGTCTAGGAATGCAATGCGAAGCATATGTTGACGAATCTCAATGCTTGGCATACCCAGGCCGCCCTCAGCGGTATGAAGGCAACAGATCTCCCGAGATACCATAGGGGCCTTGCCTCCCCACAAGAAGGAGAACAAGAGCCTTACTAATAAAATTAGTGGGGCAAACGGAAGTGGAAGTACAGAGAGTCGGTACACGAGGATTGGATATATGTGTGAAACACATACTTCCGCCCTTCCCTTCAGGGAAAGCCTCCTCCGAGACCACAGATTAACCGCGCTCTCGGCCTTCTCTCGTACCTCCGACCAATTCATTTCCAACTGGAGATCCGGACCGAACCAGACGCCGAGAATCTTGATCGGCCCATCCGTCCAGAGGAAAGGTCCGGGAAGAGAAACTCCCTTCCACGCACCCAACCGCAAGCCAACAGACTTATCACGGTTGATCTTGGCCCCTGTCACCATCTCATAACCACTGACCTCTTTGCTGACTTCGTCAATCTCGGCTCTGCTCGACACAAGAACCGAAACGTCGTCAGCATAGGCAGAATACCTTGCTGAGGTGGTAGCCCCAGGCAGAGATATTCCACGCAGGACCGGATTCGCCTTTAACTTGCGAAGGAAAGGTTCCAACGCAAGAACGTAAAGCAAAGGCGAGAGCGGACAACCCTGACGAATAGAGCGAGACAATACGAAAGGCTTCGATCTTACTCCATTCACTTCCACCAGCGCACCGGGGGTCGCATACAAGAGTCGGATCCAGGAGCGAAAGTCGGCTCCGAAACCGGCCGACGAAAGGACAGCCTCCAGAAAACGATGATCAACCCTATCGAAGGCCTTGGACTGATCTAAATTGATCAGCGCGGCTTCACCGTCGACTTGTTCTAAGATCAAGCGTACCATATGCAGGTTATCCTGAATAGTCCTGCCCTTCACAGCACAAGTCTGCTCGGGGCCAATCAGACTAGACAGGACAAGCTGCAAACGGTTGGCTAAGATCTTCGCCAAAATCTTCAACTCAGCGTTTAGCATCGTTAAAGGGCGAAAGTTCCCTAACCCATCCCCACCGTTCTTGTCCTTACGCAGCAACTTGATCACACCCCTGGTGAAGCGTTGAGGTATAGACCCCTGCTTCATCCAGTGGTTGAAAATCAGTTCCAGCAAAGGAACAAAAACGGGCGACAGCCTCAAGTACACTTCGTAGGGCAGACCATCGAGTCCCGGAGACTTATCCAGGCCAACCTGCTTCAGCGCTTCCCAGATCTCAGACTCTGTTATGGGACCCTCGCACCCAGCCGCTTCAGCTGCCTCGAGGCAGGGAAAGTCGGCTAAATAGGAGTCGAACTGAGCAGAGCTCAGACCGGGCTCCCTGGTGAAAAGATCCTGAAAATAATCTCGAAAGACCTCACATATGCCCGCGTTTGTAGTCACGGTCCGATTATCCGGTAATGTGACGCACGCGATATGTCGCCGAGACGCACTCCTACTCTCCTCTGCACGCAATTCAGCGGCCATATTCGTCGCCTCAGAGGACATTCTTTTTAACCTAGCCCTAACTACCAGAGCTTGATCCTTCTTGATAAGCAAGGAGGCCAACTCTGCCTTAGCTAAGGCTACATCCCCACTAACACGGGATTTCACGGCCCGATCGACTTTTTCTTCTAAAGCAGTTTGCGCCGCTAATCTATCTCGATTGAGTCGACGACTAAAATCGGCAGCAAACGTTCTAATTTTAGATTTAAGGTTACCCCACCAGGCGTTCCCCAAAACCGCTCCCGACAATTCCCGTTGTATCATTAGTAACAGCTGGTCCCGAAATCCCTGTTCACCAAACAGTGAACAGTTGAATTTCCAGTAACCAGCCAACCTAACCTTAGGCTTATCTAAGTTTACACGGACCCGGACAAGCCTATGATCCGAATAAACTATATAATGGAAACTTGGACACCCTAAGAGCCCTACATCGACTCTCTTAACTAGGACTCGATCGAGGTAGCTCGCAAGCGTCCCAGGATCCGAGTTGCCACTATTAGTCCAAGTCCAAGCTATATCCCGAGGATGCTCATTCCGGTACTTATCGACGAGATCGAACCCGTCGATAAAGCCCCGGAATGGTTTCACATCAGGATTGTTAGTAGCCCGTTTTTTCCCTATACGATCTATATCGGGATCAAGGACGGCATTCCAATCACCCGCTAAAACTACCCGACGAGATGTCGTCAAAAACGGCTCGATCTGCCGAAACAGACCAGGACGCTCAGCATGGATAACGGGCGCATAAACGCCGATGAGACGTAAAGCCTTACCTTTTATGGTAACGTCCAGCACACAAAGCCTGCCCGCCGGATCTGCGAAAACAAGAGTACATACAGCGTCTAAAGACCTGCTCACTAGCCAAGAGACACCCCTCGAACGACCATCAAAACATGCTGAATAAAGGGCGAACCCATTAGACAGCACATCCTCACGATCATGAGAAGAAAACCGGGTCTCTTGCACACAACAGATATTCACCCCGAGGCGCTGAAGGTCGCGAGAGAGCCTCGCCCTGCGAGACTCCAACCTCAGGCCACGGACATTTAAAGTAGCTAACCAGAGAGCCATATTGAATGCTGATTAGGGTTGCTTATCTGCGTTGAACATGGCTGGGGTTAGGATACCGACAGCCTCTCCCATAGACCCATGGCCCATCTCATTCTTGATGGTACCGTCTTCGGAGATTCCGCCGATATCCCACGGGAAAGTCAATTTTAGTGCTCTATAAAGGGAGGGGTGAACAAAAACCGGGACCCTCCCTGCACAAAACTGCTTCATCTTTTTCAATTTATCATTTTGGACTATGGCGATTGGCGGGGACAAGCTGAACGATGAAATCGCTTCATCCACCATAGCCCAAACTGATTTCGCTCCCGGCTCTGATCTAATTACAGTTAATACCCTTTGGGCATTAGGGAAGTTTCCGGGATCTTCAATGTCTTTGTCCCCAAATTTTTTTACGGATAAGAGGAATTTTAGGCTCTTTATCCTATTCCCGTAATCCCTCGCTTTTTCAGCTTGTAGGGGAGATATTTTGCATATCTCTATGCCTGGGTTGAAGATGTGCTTCGGTCTCTTTTTTTTATCCGCACCATCTTGTGTAGGGCTTCTGGGCCTTTTGGTTACTGTTGTGGGTAATTTTTTTGAGGGTGAAGGACTGGGAGTGTGGCGAGGAGTACTGGGATGTCTAAAAGGACTGGGGTCTCTACTGAGAGGGATTTGGGACTGGGCACGAGAAGTGGAAGGGGTGGCTGGAGAAGGCTTCACTCTGGAGAGAGGGGTTGACGGACATGGAGTGGGAGGAATAGGTTTGGAAGATGTGGAGCGAGTGGCCATCTTTTTAGGGGGAGACTTGACTGGAGAAGAGGGTTGAGGAGACTGCAAGGGGGATTTCTTTTCCGGGGATTTTTTTTGTTTTCTCTGGACGTCTATTAGTTTTTTAAGTTCTTTCAGTTTGACCGTTTTTTCGTAAGACGGTTCATATTTTTTCATATGCTCTTCAGATGTTAAAGAGGTCGGGGCGTCGCCCATGCTGTTGCTAGAGGGAGTGGGACTGTGTGTGTCTTTAGTCCCCGAGGCTTCAGGGGACTGAGGACCCGCTGGCTGACGCTTCCCTCTGACCCTGCCAACTACCTGCCATTCCCCTTCTTCCCCCTTCTTAGCCGCAGAAGCGGTGGAAGAGGGCTCTTCGGGGGATGGGGGCTTGGATGGTGACCCAACCGGGGGAACAACCTCTCCGGTCCCGGCAGCTGGCATGCCCATTACAGGCGCGGCGGATTTTGCAGACTCGGTCAGAGGGGGAGTTTGGTCTTTAGTGACCTGAGTCCCAGAGGCCTTCTTCTCTGGGCAGGAAGAGGAGAGATGACCAGTCACTCCACACTTCCAGCAGGCTGGTTTACGACCGGTCACGATGACCGGCAGCTTCAAGTCACTAACGTCAATCCAGTTGGGGACGGAGCTGAAGGCCTTACGATCGAGCATCATATCAAAGCTCCATCCCCCAGTCAGGCTATCACTGGAAGCGGCCAATATCTCCCCGTATTGGTCCAGGAACGCCGCGAGGTGTTCCCCGATAACCTGAGGAGGGACCTCGTATACTGCCACCCTGGTCCTTCGCCGACCCTCATACTCGGTTCGGAGGATGAGATCCTTTGTGATCAATTCCCTCCGGGTGGCTCTTACGCAGTCTTCTGCAGTGGGCAGCAGTACGTCCCACATGAAAAAACCCTTTCCCTTGACAATTCTTAGGGGTTTGAACCCCAGGGACTCCAGTGCTTTAAACACTGTGTCTTTAGTCGAACGACAAATTTTGCGCGAACGCTTGTCGACGACAAAGACAGACACTATTCTTTTCTCGACTCTCTTCAGTTCCACTGGATCTTCCAAGAGCCCGTCTTTCACCACGAGGTGAGCGTAACTCTTGGCACGCTCCAGGAACTCCGCGATGTCGATTATACAATTCGGAGGGGACTTCCAACAAGAGGGCGAATCCCCGACCTCCGTATTAACTTTCGTGTTTTCTGGGGTTTTATTTTTCTCTTTTTCCAGGATCTCTTTTTCTATCCTGGCTTTGGCAGCCTTTTTAAGGGTGTCTACTATCTCCTCATTAGTAGGGGTCCTTGGGAGAGCAGGATATTCCTCGGGATTGTCTTTATCTGGGGGGTCTTTTTTGGGGTTAAACAAGTGCTTCCTAACCGATTTTCGGATGGAAGCAAGGGTTGTTGTCTTTTTTTTAGTAATAAGGAAAGAAGGGGCTTTTTTTTCCTTCTTCTCCATGGTGGAGAAAAAAAAGGGGGGTCAGGGGGTGAAGGAAAGGGGAAGGGATATTCAAAAAATTTCGCCTCAAGGCGAAACAAAAAAAAACAAACAAATAACGCCAAAAGGCGAAAAAAAAATAAAAAGGGGAAAATTGGATAAAAAAATAAAACGTTCGAAGAAAAAGTAGACAGGAACCTAATATAATTGAACTCTAGCCGAGGCTAGTTAAAAAATAAAGATGGCCGACTCTAAGAATCGAGTCAAACCAGTAAATAAACGAAAATTAACAACTAACTTTAAACGTACAACAATTACAAATATAAAACAAAAAACACGTAAAACTTAAACACAAATATCGCCTAAAGGCGTAACAATTAACAAAACACGAAAAGGACAATTAAATAATAAAATAAAACGTTCAAACAAGGTAACCAAAGAAAATACTCAACTTCGACAAAAAATCAAAATGGCCGACACTAGACGAAAACAATAACAAAAGAAAATACGGAACTTTGGCAAGAACCAAAGCTAACAACAAAAATTCAAAATGGCCGACCGAAAACAAACAAGTCGAACCAATAAAGAAAATAAACAAATAAATTAGACAATACAACAATTACAAAACGATTTTAGTACAAACAAATTTATAAAACAAAAAACACGTAAAACGTAGAGTTAGGACAGAAACAAGAAATTAAAATTAATTAACGCAAAACACGGACAAGGGTTACACTATATATAAAACGAAGCTAGAAATTAACGGGAAATGAAGGTTATAAGGAAGGCTAAAAAAAACGTGGAAATTAAAACGGGGTAGAAACAAAAATTAACGGGGGAAGGGAATTAAAACGAGAAACTAGAATAGGGGATAAAATGAAAAACAAAGAATTAACGGGGGTAAAAAGAAAAACTAAAACAAAAAATTAAAGGGGGAAAAAAAAACTGAAAAAATGGAAAAGAACTAAAAGAGGGGGGGTAAAAATAAAAAATGGATAGAAGAAAAAATCAAAAGGACTTTTTTTTTTTTTTTTTTTTTTTTTTTTCCAAAAAAACAGTTGCAACAGAAAATAATAAAATAACAAACTTTAACCAAAATACAGTTCACTCAGAGATTCAGGCAACAAGGCAGTCGTGCAGCGGTCTGAAAAATGGAACACAAAATGACAAGGCGGACAAAACGCAATCGTCAGGCCACAATATTTATTACTGTTATACACAGTAAATACGGCACAAGGCCAAAAGGGGGATTGGGGAAAAGGAAGGTCATCACTTGTCTTAATCTTAAACTTAGCTAGTCCCGAGCACTGACCCAAACATACAAAACAATATTCCTTTCACCAAAACGCCACATTTATACTTACCTTTCATGCTACATCCACCAAAATACCTCATGGTCTCTATGAAAGTCCTAAATAACCCCATATGTACAATAAAGTCTGTGGGGGGCGGGAGTAAAAATTTTATACAATAAATAATCCCCAATGAGTATATACAATATGACTAAAATATATATGTACAAGAAACGAAACAAAATGTATGTTAGTAATAAAAACCCCCCACAAATCCTAAATGTGACAGTAAAATCAATTGACTGGGCGAAATCGACACGGGACTATAACAGAACAAACATTTATCCATCCCAACCACTCACACAAACACGCACTGATTCAGACTCAACCATACGAAAAAGCTCACACTCGAAACGAAAGGCGTCCCGTATCCTCCAGAGAACTGAAATCACTGAGCACCTAAAGAGGGGAGGGAAGGGGAGTTAAACTAAAGGAAAAGAAAAGGGGGGCAGAAAAAAAGGGGGGCCAATGAGCAAACACACTCTAGCTAAGTTTTACAGAAATTAAAAAACTAAAAAGCAAAAAACCCTAAACTATCCTAAATCCAGGGATGGGTTGCCAAGTTCAACCCAGGCAAACAATATCCTGATGCCTAACCAGCATCAAAATGCCACTCAAGGTCAGCCCCTTTCACACGACACAAACGCGCAAGACTCACCCACCTTTCGCCAAATTCTGATGATGTGAGCCGCCGCCTTTCCGTCCTAATCTTGACTTTAAGCTGATGCCTAAAGAACAAGATCAGTTCGGAAGAAGCAAACTTCTCGCCACCATAGAATTCCTTCTGACGCGTCGTCCAAATCACGACTCTCATAACGCCTAGTAAGCAACAGCACACATAATGCTCAGCCCTCGACATCTGAGGCACCACATTGCTACAGACAGAAACGACATCCAGGACAAAGGACTTTCTCCGCAGTACGCGAACCATGAGGCCTTCAACGAACTTGCACAACGGCACTACCACCGCGCACTGAAAGAAGGCGTGACCAATGGTCTCGACTTCCCCAACGCAGCGGCGGCAGTCTGGAGAATTCTCCAAGCCCGCTGAACAAAGTCTTTTGCCGACCCAGAGGGCTCTACGAATCACCCGCCAGGTGAGTGATGCCTCATCGTTAGTGAGGCATTTCAACCCTGGCGCCCAAGGCCATATTGAGCGAGCCTGCTGCTTCGTAAGACCGAGCTCGCTAATCAGAGCATCTTGAACGGACCCCCGAACTAACACCTGATACAATGCCCTACGAGACAACGCCTGGACGTTGGAGAGGCCTTCCGACGCCCGTAAGAGGCATTTCAGAGCGCGACGACATTCGTGATAGAAGGAGCTTTCGGCTCGGGGTCTACGGCGGGCCTCCCCCTCGCACGAGTGCACACTTCTTAGGGACGGGAAATTTTTCCGGGCGTCTTCCTTCCAGAAGGCTCCCACCTCGTCCGGTTCGCGACACAATCGGTCTAGGAATGCAATGCGAAGCATATGTTGACGAATCTCAATGCTTGGCATACCCAGACCGCCCTCAGCGGTATGAAGGCAACAGATCTCCCGAGATACCATAGGGGCCTTGCCTCCCCACAAGAAGGAGAACAAGAGCCTTACTAATAAAATTAGTGGGGCAAACGGAAGTGGAAGTACAGAGAGTCGGTACACGAGGATTGGATATATGTGTGAAACACATACTTCCGCCCTTCCCTTCAGGGAAAGCCTCCTCCGAGACCACAGATTAACCGCGCTCTCGGCCTTCTCTCGTACCTCCGACCAATTCATTTCCAACTGGAGATCCGGACCGAACCAGACGCCGAGAATCTTGATCGGCCCATCCGTCCAGAGGAAAGGTCCGGGAAGAGAAACTCCCTTCCACGCACCCAACCGCAAGCCAACAGACTTATCACGGTTGATCTTGGCCCCTGTCACCATCTCATAACCACTGACCTCTTTGCTGACTTCGTCAATCTCGGCTCTGCTCGACACAAGAACCGAAACGTCGTCAGCATAGGCAGAATACCTTGCTGAGGTGGTAGCCCCAGGCAGAGATATTCCACGCAGGACCGGATTCGCCTTTAACTTGCGAAGGAAAGGTTCCAACGCAAGAACGTAAAGCAAAGGCGAGAGCGGACAACCCTGACGAATAGAGCGAGACAATACGAAAGGCTTCGATCTTACTCCATTCACTTCCACCAGCGCACCGGGGGTCGCATACAAGAGTCGGATCCAGGAGCGAAAGTCGGCTCCGAAACCGGCCGACGAAAGGACAGCCTCCAGAAAACGATGATCAACCCTATCGAAGGCCTTGGACTGATCTAAATTGATCAGCGCGGCTTCACCGTCGACTTGTTCTAAGATCAAGCGTACCATATGCAGGTTATCCTGAATAGTCCTGCCCTTCACAGCACAAGTCTGCTCGGGGCCAATCAGACTAGACAGGACAAGCTGCAAACGGTTGGCTAAGATCTTCGCCAAAATCTTCAACTCAGCGTTTAGCATCGTTAAAGGGCGAAAGTTCCCTAACCCATCCCCACCGTTCTTGTCCTTACGCAGCAACTTGATCACACCCCTGGTGAAGCGTTGAGGTATAGACCCCTGCTTCATCCAGTGGTTGAAAATCAGTTCCAGCAAAGGAACAAAAACGGGCGACAGCCTCAAGTACACTTCGTAGGGCAGACCATCGAGTCCCGGAGACTTATCCAGGCCAACCTGCTTCAGCGCTTCCCAGATCTCAGACTCTGTTATGGGACCCTCGCACCCAGCCGCTTCAGCTGCCTCGAGGCAGGGAAAGTCGGCTAAATAGGAGTCGAACTGAGCCGAGCTCAGACCGGGCTCCCTGGTGAAAAGATCCTGAAAATAATCTCGAAAGACCTCACATATGCCCGCGTTTGTAGTCACGGTCCGATTATCCGGTAATGTGACGCACGCGATATGTCGCCGAGACGCACTCCTACTCTCCTCTGCACGCAATTCAGCGGCCATATTCGTCGCCTCAGAGGACATTCTTTTTAACCTAGCCCTAACTACCAGAGCTTGATCCTTCTTGATAAGCAAGGAGGCCAACTCTGCCTTAGCTAAGGCTACATCCCCACTAACACGGGATTTCACGGCCCGATCGACTTTATCTTCTAAAGCAGTTTGCGCCGCTAATCTATCTCGATTGAGTCGACGACTAAAATCGGCAGCAAACGTTCTAATTTTAGATTTAAGGTTACCCCACCAGGCGTTCCCCAAAACCGCTCCCGACAATTCCCGTTGTATCATTAGTAACAGCTGGTCCCGAAATCCCTGTTCACCAAACAGTGAACAGTTGAATTTCCAGTAACCAGCCAACCTAACCTTAGGCTTATCTAAGTTTACACGGACCCGGACAAGCCTATGATCCGAATAAACTATATAATGGAAACTTGGACACCCTAAGAGCCCTACATCGACTCTCTTAACTAGGACTCGATCGAGGTAGCTCGCAAGCGTCCCAGGATCCGAGTTGCCACTATTAGTCCAAGTCCAAGCTATATCCCGAGGATGCTCATTTCGGTACTTATCGACGAGATCGAACCCGTCGATGAAGCCCCGAAATGGTTTCACATCAGGATTGTTAGTAGCCCGTTTTTTCCCTATACGATCTATATCGGGATCAAGGACGGCATTCCAATCACCCGCTAAAACTACCCGACGAGATGTCGTCAAAAACGGCTCGATCTGCCGAAACAGACCAGGACGCTCAGCATGGATAACGGGCGCATAAACGCCGATGAGACGTAAAGCCTTACCTTTTATGGTAACGTCCAGCACACAAAGCCTGCCCGCCGGATCTGCGAAAACAAGAGTACATACAGCGTCTAAAGACCTGCTCACTAGCCAAGAGACACCCCTCGAACGACCATCAAAACATGCTGAATAAAGGGCGAACCCATTAGACAGCACATCCTCACGATCATGAGAAGAAAACCGGGTCTCTTGCACACAACAGATATTCACCCCGAGGCGCTGAAGGTCGCGAGAGAGCCTCGCCCTGCGAGACTCCAACCTCAGGCCCCGGACATTTAAAGTAGCTAACCAGAGAGCCATAATGAATGCTGATTAGGGTTGCTTATCTGCGTTGAACATGGCTGGGGTTAGGATACCGACAGCCTCTCCCATAGACCCATGGCCCATCTCATTCTTGATGGTACCGTCTTCGGAGATTCCGCCGATATCCCACGGGAAAGTCAATTTTAGTGCTCTATAAAGGGAGGGGTGAACAAAAACCGGGACCCTCCCTGCACAAAACTGCTTCATCTTTTTCAATTTATCATTTTGGACTATGGCGATTGGCGGGGACAAGCTGAACGATGAAATCGCTTCATCCACCATAGCCCAAACTGATTTCGCTCCCGGCTCTGATCTAATTACAGTTAATACCCTTTGGGCATTAGGGAAGTTTCCGGGATCTTCAATGTCTTTGTCCCCAAATTTTTTTACGGATAAGAGGAATTTTAGGCTCTTTATCCTATTCCCGTAATCCCTCGCTTTTTCAGCTTGTAGGGGAGATATTTTGCATATCTCTATGCCTGGGTTGAAGATGTGCTTCGGTCTCTTTTTTTTATCCGCACCATCTTGTGTAGGGCTTCTGGGCCTTTTGGTTACTGTTGTGGGTAATTTTTTTGAGGGTGAAGGACTGGGAGTGTGGCGAGGAGTACTGGGATGTCTAAAAGGACTGGGGTCTCTACTGAGAGGGATTTGGGACTGGGCACGAGAAGTGGAAGGGGTGGCTGGAGAAGGCTTCACTCTGGAGAGAGGGGTTGACGGACATGGAGTGGGAGGAATAGGTTTGGAAGATGTGGAGCGAGTGGCCATCTTTTTAGGGGGAGACTTGACTGGAGAAGAGGGTTGAGGAGACTGCAAGGGGGATTTCTTTTCCGGGGATTTTTTTTGTTTTCTCTGGACGTCTATTAGTTTTTTAAGTTCTTTCAGTTTGACCGTTTTTTCGTAAGACGGTTCATATTTTTTCATATGCTCTTCAGATGTTAAAGAGGTCGGGGCGTCGCCCATGCTGTTGCTAGAGGGAGTGGGACTGTGTGTGTCTTTAGTCCCCGAGGCTTCAGGGGACTGAGGACCCGCTGGCTGACGCTTCCCTCTGACCCTGCCAACTACCTGCCATTCCCCTTCTTCCCCCTTCTTAGCCGCAGAAGCGGTGGAAGAGGGCTCTTCGGGGGATGGGGGCTTGGATGGTGACCCAACCGGGGGAACAACCTCTCCGGTCCCGGCAGCTGGCATGCCCATTACAGGCGCGGCGGATTTTGCAGACTCGGTCAGAGGGGGAGTTTGGTCTTTAGTGACCTGAGTCCCAGAGGCCTTCTTCTCTGGGCAGGAAGAGGAGAGATGACCAGTCACTCCACACTTCCAGCAGGCTGGTTTACGACCGGTCACGATGACCGGCAGCTTCAAGTCACTAACGTCAATCCAGTTGGGGACGGAGCTGAAGGCCTTACGATCGAGCATCATATCAAAGCTCCATCCCCCAGTCAGGCTATCACTGGAAGCGGCCAATATCTCCCCGTATTGGTCCAGGAACGCCGCGAGGTGTTCCCCGATAACCTGAGGAGGGACCTCGTATACTGCCACCCTGGTCCTTCGCCGACCCTCATACTCGGTTCGGAGGATGAGATCCTTTGTGATCAATTCCCTCCGGGTGGCTCTTACGCAGTCTTCTGCAGTGGGCAGCAGTACGTCCCACATGAAAAAACCCTTTCCCTTGACAATTCTTAGGGGTTTGAACCCCAGGGACTCCAGTGCTTTAAACACTGTGTCTTTAGTCGAACGACAAATTTTGCGCGAACGCTTGTCGACGACAAAGACAGACACTATTCTTTTCTCGACTCTCTTCAGTTCCACTGGATCTTCCAAGAGCCCGTCTTTCACCACGAGGTGAGCGTAACTCTTGGCACGCTCCAGGAACTCCGCGATGTCGATTATACAATTCGGAGGGGACTTCCAACAAGAGGGCGAATCCCCGACCTCCGTATTAACTTTCGTGTTTTCTGGGGTTTTATTTTTCTCTTTTTCCAGGATCTCTTTTTCTATCCTGGCTTTGGCAGCCTTTTTAAGGGTGTCTACTATCTCCTCATTAGTAGGGGTCCTTGGGAGAGCAGGATATTCCTCGGGATTGTCTTTATCTGGGGGGTCTTTTTTGGGGTTAAACAAGTGCTTCCTAACCGATTTTCGGATGGAAGCAAGGGTTGTTGTCTTTTTTTTAGTAATAAGGAAAGAAGGGGCTTTTTTTTCCTTCTTCTCCATGGTGGAGAAAAAAAAGGGGGGTCAGGGGGTGAAGGAAAGGGGAAGGGATATTCAAAAAATTTCGCCTCAAGGCGAAACAAAAAAAAACAAACAAATAACGCCAAAAGGCGAAAAAAAAATAAAAAGGGGAAAATTGGATAAAAAAATAAAACGTTCGAAGAAAAAGTAGACAGGAACCTAATATAATTGAACTCTAGCCGAGGCTAGTTAAAAAATAAAGATGGCCGACTCTAAGAATCGAGTCAAACCAGTAAATAAACGAAAATTAACAACTAACTTTAAACGTACAACAATTACAAATATAAAACAAAAAACACGTAAAACTTAAACACAAATATCGCCTAAAGGCGTAACAATTAACAAAACACGAAAAGGACAATTAAATAATAAAATAAAACGTTCAAACAAGGTAACCAAAGAAAATACTCAACTTCGACAAAAAATCAAAATGGCCGACACTAGACGAAAACAATAACAAAAGAAAATACGGAACTTTGGCAAGAACCAAAGCTAACAACAAAAATTCAAAATGGCCGACCGAAAACAAACAAGTCGAACCAATAAAGAAAATAAACAAATAAATTAGACAATACAACAATTACAAAACGATTTTAGTACAAACAAATTTATAAAACAAAAAACACGTAAAACGTAGAGTTAGGACAGAAACAAGAAATTAAAATTAATTAACGCAAAACACGGACAAGGGTTACACTATATATAAAACGAAGCTAGAAATTAACGGGAAATGAAGGTTATAAGGAAGGCTAAAAAAAACGTGGAAATTAAAACGGGGTAGAAACAAAAATTAACGGGGGAAGGGAATTAAAACGAGAAACTAGAATAGGGGATAAAATGAAAAACAAAGAATTAACGGGGGTAAAAAGAAAAACTAAAACAAAAAATTAAAGGGGGAAAAAAAAACTGAAAAAATGGAAAAGAACTAAAAGAGGGGGGGTAAAAATAAAAAATGGATAGAAGAAAAAATCAAAAGGACTTTTTTTTTTTTTTTTTTTTTTTTTTTTCCAAAAAAACAGTTGCAACAGAAAATAATAAAATAACAAACTTTAACCAAAATACAGTTCACTCAGAGATTCAGGCAACAAGGCAGTCGTGCAGCGGTCTGAAAAATGGAACACAAAATGACAAGGCGGACAAAACGCAATCGTCAGGCCACAATATTTAATACTGTTATGTACAGTAAATACGGCACAAGGCCAAAAGGGGGATTGGGGAAAAGGAAGGTCATCACTGGTCTTAATCTTAAACTTAGCTAGTCCCAAGCACTGACCCAAGCATACAAAACAATATTCCTTTCACCAAAACGCCACATTCATACTTACCTTTCATGCTACATCCACCAAAATACCTCATGGTCTCTATGAAAGTCCTAAATAACCCCATATGTACAATAAAGTCTGTGGGGGGGCGGGAGTAAAAATTTCAAATAAATATCCCCAATGAATATATACAATATGTCTAAAATTATATACATGAAACTAAACAAAATCATGTTAGTAATAAAACCCCCCCACAATTCCTAAATGTGACAGTAAAATCAATTTCCTGGGCGAAATCGACACGGGACTTTACAAAATAAACATTTATCCATCCCAACCATTCGCACAAACACGCACTGATTCAGCCTCAAACATACGAAAAGCTCACACACTCGAAACGAAAGGCGTCCCGCATCCTCCAGAGAACTAAAATCACTGAGCACCTAAAGCGGGGAGGGATGGGGAGTTAAACAAAAGGAAAAGAAAAAGGGGGGGCAGAAAAAAAAGAGGGGGCCAATGAGCAAACTCACTCTAGCTAAGTTTTACAGAAATTAAAAAACTAAAATACAAATGCAAAAACCCTAAACTATCCTAAATCCAGGGATGGGTTGCCAAGTTCAACCCAGGCAAACAATATCCTGATGCCTAACCAGCATCAAAATGCCACTCAAGGTCAGCCCCTTTCACACGACACAAACGCGCAAGACTCACCCACCTTTCGCCAAATTCTGATGATGTGAGCCGCCGCCTTTCCGTCCTAATCTTGACTTTAAGCTGATGCCTAAAGAACAAGATCAGTTCGGAAGAAGCAAACTTCTCGCCACCATAGAATTCCTTCTGACGCGTCGTCCAAATCACGACTCTCATAACGCCTAGTAAGCAACAGCACACATAATGCTCAGCCCTCGACATCTGAGGCACCACATTGCTACAGACAGAAACGACATCCAGGACAAAGGACTTTCTCCGCAGTACGCGAACCATGAGGCCTTCAACGAACTTGCACAACGGCACTACCACCGCGCACTGAAAGAAGGCGTGACCAATGGTCTCGACTTCCCCAACGCAGCGGCGGCAGTCTGGAGAATTCTCCAAGCCCGCTGAACAAAGTCTTTTGCCGACCCAGAGGGCTCTACGAATCACCCGCCAGGTGAGTGATGCCTCATCGTTAGTGAGGCATTTCAACCCTGGCGCCCAAGGCCATATTGAGCGAGCCTGCTGCTTCGTAAGACCGAGCTCGCTAATCAGAGCATCTTGAACGGACCCCCGAACTAACACCTGATACAATGCCCTACGAGACAACGCCTGGACGTTGGAGAGGCCTTCCGACGCCCGTAAGAGGCATTTCAGAGCGCGACGACATTCGTGATAGAAGGAGCTTTCGGCTCGGGGTCTACGGCGGGCCTCCCCCTCGCACGAGTGCACACTTCTTAGGGACGGGAAATTTTTCCGGGCGTCTTCCTTCCAGAAGGCTCCCACCTCGTCCGGTTCGCGACACAATCGGTCTAGGAATGCAATGCGAAGCATATGTTGACGAATCTCAATGCTTGGCATACCCAGACCGCCCTCAGCGGTATGAAGGCAACAGATCTCCCGAGATACCATAGGGGCCTTGCCTCCCCACAAGAAGGAGAACAAGAGCCTTACTAATAAAATTAGTGGGGCAAACGGAAGTGGAAGTACAGAGAGTCGGTACACGAGGATTGGATATATGTGTGAAACACATACTTCCGCCCTTCCCTTCAGGGAAAGCCTCCTCCGAGACCACAGATTAACCGCGCTCTCGGCCTTCTCTCGTACCTCCGACCAATTCATTTCCAACTGGAGATCCGGACCGAACCAGACGCCGAGAATCTTGATCGGCCCATCCGTCCAGAGGAAAGGTCCGGGAAGAGAAACTCCCTTCCACGCACCCAACCGCAAGCCAACAGACTTATCACGGTTGATCTTGGCCCCTGTCACCATCTCATAACCACTGACCTCTTTGCTGACTTCGTCAATCTCGGCTCTGCTCGACACAAGAACCGAAACGTCGTCAGCATAGGCAGAATACCTTGCTGAGGTGGTAGCCCCAGGCAGAGATATTCCACGCAGGACCGGATTCGCCTTTAACTTGCGAAGGAAAGGTTCCAACGCAAGAACGTAAAGCAAAGGCGAGAGCGGACAACCCTGACGAATAGAGCGAGACAATACGAAAGGCTTCGATCTTACTCCATTCACTTCCACCAGCGCACCGGGGGTCGCATACAAGAGTCGGATCCAGGAGCGAAAGTCGGCTCCGAAACCGGCCGACGAAAGGACAGCCTCCAGAAAACGATGATCAACCCTATCGAAGGCCTTGGACTGATCTAAATTGATCAGCGCGGCTTCACCGTCGACTTGTTCTAAGATCAAGCGTACCATATGCAGGTTATCCTGAATAGTCCTGCCCTTCACAGCACAAGTCTGCTCGGGGCCAATCAGACTAGACAGGACAAGCTGCAAACGGTTGGCTAAGATCTTCGCCAAAATCTTCAACTCAGCGTTTAGCATCGTTAAAGGGCGAAAGTTCCCTAACCCATCCCCACCGTTCTTGTCCTTACGCAGCAACTTGATCACACCCCTGGTGAAGCGTTGAGGTATAGACCCCTGCTTCATCCAGTGGTTGAAAATCAGTTCCAGCAAAGGAACAAAAACGGGCGACAGCCTCAAGTACACTTCGTAGGGCAGACCATCGAGTCCCGGAGACTTATCCAGGCCAACCTGCTTCAGCGCTTCCCAGATCTCAGACTCTGTTATGGGACCCTCGCACCCAGCCGCTTCAGCTGCCTCGAGGCAGGGAAAGTCGGCTAAATAGGAGTCGAACTGAGCCGAGCTCAGACCGGGCTCCCTGGTGAAAAGATCCTGAAAATAATCTCGAAAGACCTCACATATGCCCGCGTTTGTAGTCACGGTCCGATTATCCGGTAATGTGACGCACGCGATATGTCGCCGAGACGCACTCCTACTCTCCTCTGCACGCAATTCAGCGGCCATATTCGTCGCCTCAGAGGACATTCTTTTTAACCTAGCCCTAACTACCAGAGCTTGATCCTTCTTGATAAGCAAGGAGGCCAACTCTGCCTTAGCTAAGGCTACATCCCCACTAACACGGGATTTCACGGCCCGATCGACTTTATCTTCTAAAGCAGTTTGCGCCGCTAATCTATCTCGATTGAGTCGACGACTAAAATCGGCAGCAAACGTTCTAATTTTAGATTTAAGGTTACCCCACCAGGCGTTCCCCAAAACCGCTCCCGACAATTCCCGTTGTATCATTAGTAACAGCTGGTCCCGAAATCCCTGTTCACCAAACAGTGAACAGTTGAATTTCCAGTAACCAGCCAACCTAACCTTAGGCTTATCTAAGTTTACACGGACCCGGACAAGCCTATGATCCGAATAAACTATATAATGGAAACTTGGACACCCTAAGAGCCCTACATCGACTCTCTTAACTAGGACTCGATCGAGGTAGCTCGCAAGCGTCCCAGGATCCGAGTTGCCACTATTAGTCCAAGTCCAAGCTATATCCCGAGGATGCTCATTTCGGTACTTATCGACGAGATCGAACCCGTCGATGAAGCCCCGAAATGGTTTCACATCAGGATTGTTAGTAGCCCGTTTTTTCCCTATACGATCTATATCGGGATCAAGGACGGCATTCCAATCACCCGCTAAAACTACCCGACGAGATGTCGTCAAAAACGGCTCGATCTGCCGAAACAGACCAGGACGCTCAGCATGGATAACGGGCGCATAAACGCCGATGAGACGTAAAGCCTTACCTTTTATGGTAACGTCCAGCACACAAAGCCTGCCCGCCGGATCTGCGAAAACAAGAGTACATACAGCGTCTAAAGACCTGCTCACTAGCCAAGAGACACCCCTCGAACGACCATCAAAACATGCTGAATAAAGGGCGAACCCATTAGACAGCACATCCTCACGATCATGAGAAGAAAACCGGGTCTCTTGCACACAACAGATATTCACCCCGAGGCGCTGAAGGTCGCGAGAGAGCCTCGCCCTGCGAGACTCCAACCTCAGGCCCCGGACATTTAAAGTAGCTAACCAGAGAGCCATAATGAATGCTGATTAGGGTTGCTTATCTGCGTTGAACATGGCTGGGGTTAGGATACCGACAGCCTCTCCCATAGACCCATGGCCCATCTCATTCTTGATGGTACCGTCTTCGGAGATTCCGCCGATATCCCACGGGAAAGTCAATTTTAGTGCTCTATAAAGGGAGGGGTGAACAAAAACCGGGACCCTCCCTGCACAAAACTGCTTCATCTTTTTCAATTTATCATTTTGGACTATGGCGATTGGCGGGGACAAGCTGAACGATGAAATCGCTTCATCCACCATAGCCCAAACTGATTTCGCTCCCGGCTCTGATCTAATTACAGTTAATACCCTTTGGGCATTAGGGAAGTTTCCGGGATCTTCAATGTCTTTGTCCCCAAATTTTTTTACGGATAAGAGGAATTTTAGGCTCTTTATCCTATTCCCGTAATCCCTCGCTTTTTCAGCTTGTAGGGGAGATATTTTGCATATCTCTATGCCTGGGTTGAAGATGTGCTTCGGTCTCTTTTTTTTATCCGCACCATCTTGTGTAGGGCTTCTGGGCCTTTTGGTTACTGTTGTGGGTAATTTTTTTGAGGGTGAAGGACTGGGAGTGTGGCGAGGAGTACTGGGATGTCTAAAAGGACTGGGGTCTCTACTGAGAGGGATTTGGGACTGGGCACGAGAAGTGGAAGGGGTGGCTGGAGAAGGCTTCACTCTGGAGAGAGGGGTTGACGGACATGGAGTGGGAGGAATAGGTTTGGAAGATGTGGAGCGAGTGGCCATCTTTTTAGGGGGAGACTTGACTGGAGAAGAGGGTTGAGGAGACTGCAAGGGGGATTTCTTTTCCGGGGATTTTTTTTGTTTTCTCTGGACGTCTATTAGTTTTTTAAGTTCTTTCAGTTTGACCGTTTTTTCGTAAGACGGTTCATATTTTTTCATATGCTCTTCAGATGTTAAAGAGGTCGGGGCGTCGCCCATGCTGTTGCTAGAGGGAGTGGGACTGTGTGTGTCTTTAGTCCCCGAGGCTTCAGGGGACTGAGGACCCGCTGGCTGACGCTTCCCTCTGACCCTGCCAACTACCTGCCATTCCCCTTCTTCCCCCTTCTTAGCCGCAGAAGCGGTGGAAGAGGGCTCTTCGGGGGATGGGGGCTTGGATGGTGACCCAACCGGGGGAACAACCTCTCCGGTCCCGGCAGCTGGCATGCCCATTACAGGCGCGGCGGATTTTGCAGACTCGGTCAGAGGGGGAGTTTGGTCTTTAGTGACCTGAGTCCCAGAGGCCTTCTTCTCTGGGCAGGAAGAGGAGAGATGACCAGTCACTCCACACTTCCAGCAGGCTGGTTTACGACCGGTCACGATGACCGGCAGCTTCAAGTCACTAACGTCAATCCAGTTGGGGACGGAGCTGAAGGCCTTACGATCGAGCATCATATCAAAGCTCCATCCCCCAGTCAGGCTATCACTGGAAGCGGCCAATATCTCCCCGTATTGGTCCAGGAACGCCGCGAGGTGTTCCCCGATAACCTGAGGAGGGACCTCGTATACTGCCACCCTGGTCCTTCGCCGACCCTCATACTCGGTTCGGAGGATGAGATCCTTTGTGATCAATTCCCTCCGGGTGGCTCTTACGCAGTCTTCTGCAGTGGGCAGCAGTACGTCCCACATGAAAAAACCCTTTCCCTTGACAATTCTTAGGGGTTTGAACCCCAGGGACTCCAGTGCTTTAAACACTGTGTCTTTAGTCGAACGACAAATTTTGCGCGAACGCTTGTCGACGACAAAGACAGACACTATTCTTTTCTCGACTCTCTTCAGTTCCACTGGATCTTCCAAGAGCCCGTCTTTCACCACGAGGTGAGCGTAACTCTTGGCACGCTCCAGGAACTCCGCGATGTCGATTATACAATTCGGAGGGGACTTCCAACAAGAGGGCGAATCCCCGACCTCCGTATTAACTTTCGTGTTTTCTGGGGTTTTATTTTTCTCTTTTTCCAGGATCTCTTTTTCTATCCTGGCTTTGGCAGCCTTTTTAAGGGTGTCTACTATCTCCTCATTAGTAGGGGTCCTTGGGAGAGCAGGATATTCCTCGGGATTGTCTTTATCTGGGGGGTCTTTTTTGGGGTTAAACAAGTGCTTCCTAACCGATTTTCGGATGGAAGCAAGGGTTGTTGTCTTTTTTTTAGTAATAAGGAAAGAAGGGGCTTTTTTTTCCTTCTTCTCCATGGTGGAGAAAAAAAAGGGGGGTCAGGGGGTGAAGGAAAGGGGAAGGGATATTCAAAAAATTTCGCCTCAAGGCGAAACAAAAAAAAACAAACAAATAACGCCAAAAGGCGAAAAAAAAATAAAAAGGGGAAAATTGGATAAAAAAATAAAACGTTCGAAGAAAAAGTAGACAGGAACCTAATATAATTGAACTCTAGCCGAGGCTAGTTAAAAAATAAAGATGGCCGACTCTAAGAATCGAGTCAAACCAGTAAATAAACGAAAATTAACAACTAACTTTAAACGTACAACAATTACAAATATAAAACAAAAAACACGTAAAACTTAAACACAAATATCGCCTAAAGGCGTAACAATTAACAAAACACGAAAAGGACAATTAAATAATAAAATAAAACGTTCAAACAAGGTAACCAAAGAAAATACTCAACTTCGACAAAAAATCAAAATGGCCGACACTAGACGAAAACAATAACAAAAGAAAATACGGAACTTTGGCAAGAACCAAAGCTAACAACAAAAATTCAAAATGGCCGACCGAAAACAAACAAGTCGAACCAATAAAGAAAATAAACAAATAAATTAGACAATACAACAATTACAAAACGATTTTAGTACAAACAAATTTATAAAACAAAAAACACGTAAAACGTAGAGTTAGGACAGAAACAAGAAATTAAAATTAATTAACGCAAAACACGGACAAGGGTTACACTATATATAAAACGAAGCTAGAAATTAACGGGAAATGAAGGTTATAAGGAAGGCTAAAAAAAACGTGGAAATTAAAACGGGGTAGAAACAAAAATTAACGGGGGAAGGGAATTAAAACGAGAAACTAGAATAGGGGATAAAATGAAAAACAAAGAATTAACGGGGGTAAAAAGAAAAACTAAAACAAAAAATTAAAGGGGGAAAAAAAAACTGAAAAAATGGAAAAGAACTAAAAGAGGGGGGGTAAAAATAAAAAATGGATAGAAGAAAAAATCAAAAGGACTTTTTTTTTTTTTTTTTTTTTTTTTTTTCCAAAAAAACAGTTGCAACAGAAAATAATAAAATAACAAACTTTAACCAAAATACAGTTCACTCAGAGATTCAGGCAACAAGGCAGTCGTGCAGCGGTCTGAAAAATGGAACACAAAATGACAAGGCGGACAAAACGCAATCGTCAGGCCACAATATTTAATACTGTTATGTACAGTAAATACGGCACAAGGCCAAAAGGGGGATTGGGGAAAAGGAAGGTCATCACTGGTCTTAATCTTAAACTTAGCTAGTCCCAAGCACTGACCCAAGCATACAAAACAATATTCCTTTCACCAAAACGCCACATTCATACTTACCTTTCATGCTACATCCACCAAAATACCTCATGGTCTCTATGAAAGTCCTAAATAACCCCATATGTACAATAAAGTCTGTGGGGGGCGGGAGTAAAAATTTTATACAATAAATAATCCCCAATGAGTATATACAATATGACTAAAATATATATGTACAAGAAACGAAACAAAATGTATGTTAGTAATAAAAACCCCCCACAAATCCTAAATGTGACAGTAAAATCAATTGACTGGGCGAAATCGACACGGGACTATAACAGAACAAACATTTATCCATCCCAACCACTCACACAAACACGCACTGATTCAGACTCAACCATACGAAAAAGCTCACACTCGAAACGAAAGGCGTCCCGCATCCTCCAGAGAACTGAAATCACTGAGCACCTAAAGAGGGGAGGGAAGGGGAGTTAAACTAAAGGAAAAGAAAAGGGGGGCAGAAAAAAAAGGGGGGCCAATGAGCAAACACACTCTAGCTAAGTTTTACAGAAATTAAAAAACTAAAAAGCAAAAACCCTAAACTATCCTAAATCCAGGGATGGGTTGCCAAGTTCAACCCAGGCAAACAATATCCTGATGCCTAACCAGCATCAAAATGCCACTCAAGGTCAGCCCCTTTCACACGGCACAAACGCGCAAGACTCACCCACCTTTCGCCAAATTCTGATGATGTGAGCCGCCGCCTTTCCGTCCTAATCTTGACTTTAAGCTGATGCCTAAAGAACAAGATCAGTTCGGAAGAAGCAAACTTCTCGCCACCATAGAATTCCTTCTGACGCGTCGTCCAAATCACGACTCTCATAACGCCTAGTAAGCAACAGCACACATAATGCTCAGCCCTCGACATCTGAGGCACCACATTGCTACAGACAGAAACGACATCCAGGACAAAGGACTTTCTCCGCAGTACGCGAACCATGAGGCCTTCAACGAACTTGCACAACGGCACTACCACCGTGCACTGAAAGAAGGCGTGACCAATGGTCTCGACTTCCCCAACGCAGCGGCGGCAGTCTGGAGAATTCTCCAAGCCCGCTGAACAAAGTCTTTTGCCGACCCAGAGGGCTCTACGAATCACCCGCCAGGTGAGTGATGCCTCATCGTTAGTGAGGCATTTCAACCCTGGCGCCCAAGGCCATATTGAGCGAGCCTGCTGCTTCGTAAGACCGAGCTCGCTAATCAGAGCATCTTGAACGGACCCCCGAACTAACACCTGATACAATGCCCTACGAGACAACGCCTGGACGTTGGAGAGGCCTTCCGACGCCCGTAAGAGGCATTTCAGAGCGCGACGACATTCGTGATAGAAGGAGCTTTCGGCTCGGGGTCTACGGCGGGCCTCCCCCTCACACGAGTGCACACTTCTTAGGGACGGGAAATTTTTCCGGGCGTCTTCCTTCCAGAAGGCTCCCACCTCGTCCGGTTCGCGACACAATCGGTCTAGGAATGCAATGCGAAGCATATGTTGACGAATCTCAATGCTTGGCATACCCAGACCGCCCTCAGCGGTATGAAGGCAACAGATCTCCCGAGATACCATAGGGGCCTTGCCTCCCCACAAGAAGGAGAACAAGAGCCTTACTAATAAAATTAGTGGGGCAAACGGAAGTGGAAGTACAGAGAGTCGGTACACGAGGATTGGATATATGTGTGAAACACATACTTCCGCCCTTCCCTTCAGGGAAAGCCTCCTCCGAGACCACAGATTAACCGCGCTCTCGGCCTTCTCTCGTACCTCCGACCAATTCATTTCCAACTGGAGATCCGGACCGAACCAGACGCCGAGAATCTTGATCGGCCCATCCGTCCAGAGGAAAGGTCCGGGAAGAGAAACTCCCTTCCACGCACCCAACCGCAAGCCAACAGACTTATCACGGTTGATCTTGGCCCCTGTCACCATCTCATAACCACTGACCTCTTTGCTGACTTCGTCAATCTCGGCTCTGCTCGACACAAGAACCGAAACGTCGTCAGCATAGGCAGAATACCTTGCTGAGGTGGTAGCCCCAGGCAGAGATATTCCACGCAGGACCGGATTCGCCTTTAACTTGCGAAGGAAAGGTTCCAACGCAAGAACGTAAAGCAAAGGCGAGAGCGGACAACCCTGACGAATAGAGCGAGACAATACGAAAGGCTTCGATCTTACTCCATTCACTTCCACCAGCGCACCGGGGGTCGCATACAAGAGTCGGATCCAGGAGCGAAAGTCGGCTCCGAAACCGGCCGACGAAAGGACAGCCTCCAGAAAACGATGATCAACCCTATCGAAGGCCTTGGACTGATCTAAATTGATCAGCGCGGCTTCACCGTCGACTTGTTCTAAGATCAAGCGTACCATATGCAGGTTATCCTGAATAGTCCTGCCCTTCACAGCACAAGTCTGCTCGGGGCCAATCAGACTAGACAGGACAAGCTGCAAACGGTTGGCTAAGATCTTCGCCAAAATCTTCAACTCAGCGTTTAGCATCGTTAAAGGGCGAAAGTTCCCTAACCCATCCCCACCGTTCTTGTCCTTACGCAGCAACTTGATCACACCCCTGGTGAAGCGTTGAGGTATAGACCCCTGCTTCATCCAGTGGTTGAAAATCAGTTCCAGCAAAGGAACAAAAACGGGCGACAGCCTCAAGTACACTTCGTAGGGCAGACCATCGAGTCCCGGAGACTTATCCAGGCCAACCTGCTTCAGCGCTTCCCAGATCTCAGACTCTGTTATGGGACCCTCGCACCCAGCCGCTTCAGCTGCCTCGAGGCAGGGAAAGTCGGCTAAATAGGAGTCGAACTGAGCCGAGCTCAGACCGGGCTCCCTGGTGAAAAGATCCTGAAAATAATCTCGAAAGACCTCACATATGCCCGCGTTTGTAGTCACGGTCCGATTATCCGGTAATGTGACGCACGCGATATGTCGCCGAGACGCACTCCTACTCTCCTCTGCACGCAATTCAGCGGCCATATTCGTCGCCTCAGAGGACATTCTTTTTAACCTAGCCCTAACTACCAGAGCTTGATCCTTCTTGATAAGCAAGGAGGCCAACTCTGCCTTAGCTAAGGCTACATCCCCACTAACACGGGATTTCACGGCCCGATCGACTTTTTCTTCTAAAGCAGTTTGCGCCGCTAATCTATCTCGATTGAGTCGACGACTAAAATCGGCAGCAAACGTTCTAATTTTGGATTTAAGGTTACCCCACCAGGCGTTCCCCAAAACCGCTCCCGACAATTCCCGTTGTATCATTAGTAACAGCTGGTCCCGAAATCCCTGTTCACCAAACAGTGAACAGTTGAATTTCCAGTAACCAGCCAACCTAACCTTAGGCTTATCTAAGTTTACACGGACCCGGACAAGCCTATGATCCGAATAAACTATATAATGGAAACTTGGACACCCTAAGAGCCCTACATCGACTCTCTTAACTAGGACTCGATCGAGGTAGCTCGCAAGCGTCCCAGGATCCGAGTTGCCACTATTAGTCCAAGTCCAAGCTATATCCCGAGGATGCTCATTTCGGTACTTATCGACGAGATCGAACCCGTCGATGAAGCCCCGAAATGGTTTCACATCAGGATTGTTAGTAGCCCGTTTTTTCCCTATACGATCTATATCGGGATCAAGGACGGCATTCCAATCACCCGCTAAAACTACCCGACGAGATGTCGTCAAAAACGGCTCGATCTGCCGAAACAGACCAGGACGCTCAGCATGGATAACGGGCGCATAAACGCCGATGAGACGTAAAGCCTTACCTTTTATGGTAACGTCCAGCACACAAAGCCTGCCCGCCGGATCTGCGAAAACAAGAGTACATACAGCGTCTAAAGACCTGCTCACTAGCCAAGAGACACCCCTCGAACGACCATCAAAACATGCTGAATAAAGGGCGAACCCCCCAGACAGCACATCCTCACGATCATGAGAAGAAAACCGGGTCTCTTGCACACAACAGATATTCACCCCGAGGCGCTGAAGGTCGCGAGAGAGCCTCGCCCTGCGAGACTCCAACCTCAGGCCCCGGACATTTAAAGTAGCTAACCAGAGAGCCATATTGAATGCTGATTAGGGTTGCTTATCTGCGTTGAACATGGCTGGGGTTAGGATACCGACAGCCTCTCCCATAGACCCATGGCCCATCTCATTCTTGATGGTACCGTCTTCGGAGATTCCGCCGATATCCCACGGGAAAGTCAATTTTAGTGCTCTATAAAGGGAGGGGTGAACAAAAACCGGGACCCTCCCTGCACAAAACTGCTTCATCTTTTTCAATTTATCATTTTGGACTATGGCGATTGGCGGGGACAAGCTGAACGATGAAATCGCTTCATCCACCATAGCCCAAACTGATTTCGCTCCCGGCTCTGATCTGATTACAGTTAATACCCTTTGGGCATTAGGGAAGTTTCCGGGATCTTCAATGTCTTTGTCCCCAAATTTTTTTACGGATAAGAGGAATTTTAGGCTCTTTATCCTATTCCCGTAATCCCTCGCTTTTTCAGCTTGTAGGGGAGATATTTTGCATATCTCTATGCCTGGGTTAAATATGTGCTTCGGTCTCTTTTTTTTATCCGCACCATCTTGTGTAGGGCTTCTGGGCCTTTTGGTTACTGTTGTGGATAATTTTTTTGAGGGTGAAGGACTGGGAGTGTGGCGAGGAGTACTGGGATGTCTAAAAGGACTGGGGTCTCTACTGAGAGGGATTTGGGACTGGGCACGAGAAGTGGAAGGGGTGGCTGGAGAAGGCTTCACTCTGGAGAGAGGGGTTGACGGACATGGAGTGGGAGGAATAGATTTGGAAGATGTGGAGCGAGTGGCCATCTTTTTAGGGGGAGACTTGACTGGAGAAGAGGGTTGAGGAGACTGCAAGGGGGATTTCTTTTCCGGGGATTTTTTTTGTTTTCTTTGGACGTCTATTAGTTTTTTCAGTTCTTTCAGTTTGACGGTTTTTTCGTAAGACGGTTCATATTTTTTCATATGATCTTCTGATGTTAAAGAGGTCGGGGCGTCGCCCATGCTGTTGCTAGAGGGAGTGGGACTGTGTGTGTCTTTAGTCCCCGAGGCTTCAGGGGACTGAGGACCCGCTGGCTGACGCTTCCCTCTGACCCTGCCAACTACCTGCCATTCCCCTTCTTCCCCCTTCTTAGTCGCAGAAGCGGTGGAAGAGGGCTCTTCGGGGGATGGGGGCTTGGATGGTGACCCAACCGGGGGAACAACCTCTCCGGTCCCGGCAGCTGGCATGCCCATTACAGGCGCGGCGGATTTTGCAGACTCGGTCAGAGGGGGAGTTTGGTCTTTAGTGACCTGAGTCCCAGAGGCCTTCTTCTCTGGGCAGGAAGAGGAGAGATGACCAGTCACTCCACACTTCCAGCAGGCTGGTTTACGACCGGTCACGATGACCGGCAGCTTCAAGTCACTAACGTCAATCCAGTTGGGGACGGAGCTGAAGGCCTTACGATCGAGCATCATATCAAAGCTCCATCCCCCAGTCAGGCTATCACTGGAAGCGGCCAATATCTCCCCGTATTGGTCCAGGAACGCCGCGAGGTGTTCCCCGATAACCTGAGGAGGGACCTCGTATACTGCCACCCTGGTCCTTCGCCGACCCTCATACTCGGTTCGGAGGATGAGATCCTTTGTGATCAATTCCCTCCGGGTGGCTCTTACGCAGTCTTCTGCAGTGGGCAGCAGTACGTCCCACATGAAAAAACCCTTTCCCTTGACAATTCTTAGGGGTTTGAACCCCAGGGACTCCAGTGCTTTAAACACTGTGTCTTTAGTCGAACGACAAATTTTGCGCGAACGCTTGTCGACGACAAAGACAGACACTATTCTTTTCTCGACTCTCTTCAGTTCCACTGGATCTTCCAAGAGCCCGTCTTTCACCACGAGGTGAGCGTAACTCTTGGCACGCTCCAGGAACTCCGCGATGTCGATTATACAATTCGGAGGGGACTTCCAACAAGAGGGCGAATCCCCGACCTCCGTATTAACTTTCGTGTTTTCTGGGGTTTTATTTTTCTCTTTTTCCAGGATCTCTTTTTCTATCCTGGCTTTGGCAGCCTTTTTAAGGGTGTCTACTATCTCCTCATTAGTAGGGGTCCTTGGGAGAGCAGGATATTCCTCGGGATTGTCTTTATCTGGGGGGTCTTTTTTGGGGTTAAACAAGTGCTTCCTAACCGATTTTCGGATGGAAGCAAGGGTTGTTGTCTTTTTTTTAGTAATAAGGAAAGAAGGGGCTTTTTTTTCCTTCTTCTCCATGGTGGAGAAAAAAAAGGGGGGTCAGGGGGTGAAGGAAAGGGGAAGGGATATTCAAAAAATTTCGCCTCAAGGCGAAACAAAAAAAAACAAACAAATAACGCCAAAAGGCGAAAAAAAAATAAAAAGGGGAAAATTGGATAAAAAAATAAAACGTTCGAAGAAAAAGTAGACAGGAACCTAATATAATTGAACTCTAGCCGAGGCTAGTTAAAAAATAAAGATGGCCGACTCTAAGAATCGAGTCAAACCAGTAAATAAACGAAAATTAACAACTAACTTTAAACGTACAACAATTACAAATATAAAACAAAAAACACGTAAAACTTAAACACAAATATCGCCTAAAGGCGTAACAATTAACAAAACACGAAAAGGACAATTAAATAATAAAATAAAACGTTCAAACAAGGTAACCAAAGAAAATACTCAACTTCGACAAAAAATCAAAATGGCCGACACTAGACGAAAACAATAACAAAAGAAAATACGGAACTTTGGCAAGAACCAAAGCTAACAACAAAAATTCAAAATGGCCGACCGAAAACAAACAAGTCGAACCAATAAAGAAAATAAACAAATAAATTAGACAATACAACAATTACAAAACGATTTTAGTACAAACAAATTTATAAAACAAAAAACACGTAAAACGTAGAGTTAGGACAGAAACAAGAAATTAAAATTAATTAACGCAAAACACGGACAAGGGTTACACTATATATAAAACGAAGCTAGAAATTAACGGGAAATGAAGGTTATAAGGAAGGCTAAAAAAAACGTGGAAATTAAAACGGGGTAGAAACAAAAATTAACGGGGGAAGGGAATTAAAACGAGAAACTAGAATAGGGGATAAAATGAAAAACAAAGAATTAACGGGGGTAAAAAGAAAAACTAAAACAAAAAATTAAAGGGGGAAAAAAAAACTGAAAAAATGGAAAAGAACTAAAAGAGGGGGGGTAAAAATAAAAAATGGATAGAAGAAAAAATCAAAAGGACTTTTTTTTTTTTTTTTTTTTTTTTTTTTCCAAAAAAACAGTTGCAACAGAAAATAATAAAATAACAAACTTTAACCAAAATACAGTTCACTCAGAGATTCAGGCAACAAGGCAGTCGTGCAGCGGTCTGAAAAATGGAACACAAAATGACAAGGCGGACAAAACGCAATCGTCAGGCCACGAGTGCTGTTATTTTTCTCGGCTATTTATATATACGGGTCAGTGGTGCTTTGTGGCTAGTCTATTTTGGCAGATATTTTACCGGTAGTCGTTTATTTGTTTATTTGTGTCAAATTATTTTGCTTGTTTTTATTTAAATTATTTTTTATTTTTATCCATTATATTTATTTTATTTTTATTTTTTATTTTGATCGGTGTTTTTATTAACGTAGTAAAACTTTGTTTATATAGCTTATTTTGAGTAGTCTATTATGGCGGCTATTTTACCGGAAGTCGTTTATTTTTTGGGGTCAAATTTATTTTTATTTTTTATCTTATATATTTTTTTATTTATTATTTTTATTTTGATCGGTGTTTTTATTAACGTAATAAAAATTTGTTTATATAACTTATTTAATAGTTTTGTTTTTGCTTGGAAAGATGAAGCTATTTGTTAAATTTTGTGGTTGATTGTTGTGGTTTGTTCTGACTATTATTTTGGCGGGAAAAATTTTTAATTTATTTATTTATTTAAATAGTAATAAAATAAGCAAAGTAAATTAATCCAAACAAATTACCAAAATCACACCTGTTAGAATAGACGAAATAGAATAAAAAATAAGGAACAAAATCAATAAATAAAGTAAATAATAAACAAATTAGCAAACTATTATGACCAAAATATTAGACTATATTATTTCATATATATTAAAAATAAAAATAAAATAAATATAAAGGATAAAAAACAAAAATAAATTAAATAAAAACAAGCAAAATAATTTGACACAAATAAACGACTTCCGGTAAAATATCTGCCAGAATAGACTACCACAATGCGCCACTGACCCGGATATATAAATAGCCGAGAAAAATAACAGCACTCGTGGGCTGACGATTGCATCTAGCAGACTGTAGCATCTAAGTGTTGACTTCTATGTTCACTTTATATATATATATATATATATATATATATATATATATATATATATATATATATATATATATATATATATATAATCTTCCATTTTAACATAAATATATCTCAATTTGTTCAGTATATATCACTGGTTTTCTTTATCCAGTGCAGCTAAACTTCTACCTACAGCTCATGATAGATGAGTTTTATACATCACATCTACAATTGGTTAACATGCTTCATGTATAGAATGAGTTATTTAATCATGGATCTGCACTGGACGTCATGCATAACATACCATCCGCATCAGCATATATTAACTTTCCAATACACATCACACATTTTCTTTTCTACATGGAGCTCCGTTGCCTTTTGGGGGGGTCTTCATCCATTCAAAGTGGTTATTTTGCAGACTGGTATTTTACTGGTATTGTCCAACATACTTCCCAGAAATCAGTAATCGATTTCCTGGCTTTTTCTTTCACTTTGCGTGAATATCAATTTCTAATAGCCGTGTGAAATACCCAATTATTTCAACAGCCAGCAAGTTATGACCTACCGATAGAGATATAATTTTGCTTAATCTAGTAGAACTGTAGTAAGAACATTTCAAGTTAGAGTAAGCGTTTCCGTCTCCTAAATATAAATTGGAAAGCCGTGTTCAAATTTCGGTTGGCTTTGTTACATTCACTTTCGCATAAAGATCATACGGAGAACTGTAGGAATCCATATCTTTTATCTCCGCTATGGGGTAAATAGCGAGGAACTGAGCTCTATTTTCGAGATTGGCAGCCAGTCAAATAAAAGGAATATTTGAATTTAAAATCATATGTAGCCTCAGCTAAGAACATACCTTATAACCATACAAAGGATTACGAAGTCTATAATTAATTGCGATTTGGCCTTATGAACTCTACGATCTCGACTGAACTCGATGAGGTAAGGATTTTGCGTCGCACCAACCCTCCAGACGGAATACCTATATTGAAAACCAACATTCAAAGTCTTGAGTGGTTATTTGGCCTCAGATACTGGCCACTTGCAAGAATGAGAGATACATAATTGTATAACCCTCGAGACATTCTATTTCTATCTATCTATCTATCTATCTATCTATCTATCTATCTATCTATCTATCTATCTATCTATATATATATATATATATATATATATATATACAGTCTAAAATCATATGATAATGGTTCAAAAGTTCATATTTTCTTAAATATATTTTATGCTATTTAATATATCAGTGGATTAATATTTGAATTTCAAATTCCCAGCAAATTAGATTATAATTTGAAGATATGATTTCGACAACACATCTTCATCCAAGTGATGCAACTTACTAATCTACATTTACTTTATGTATCTCTGTCAATCTCTGTCGCTCTCTCCCTTTGTTTCGTCTTTACATTTATTTTGCCATTTTTTCATATTGATTTTTCTTCTCTCTCCCTCACTTCTGTTTATATCACTCCTATCCTCAATCTACAGCTGAGTTTTCTTTCTTATTTACTTTCAATTTACATTTACATTACAAAAGTCTCGAAAATATTTTAATGTGTTCTTATTTTTATCTGTAAACCGATAAATATGAATCCGTTTAGTATCATATTTGTTGAATTTTCATTGAAATTTTAATTATTGACGCCATCATTAGCCTGTTAGATAACGAACTGTTTTAAACTAATTCGAATGTAATGTCAGTTTTAATTTTGATATCAAAATACTCCAGTGACATGGAATTATTTTAAACCAAAGTAACGCATAAGTAATTATATATAATCAATACGAGAGAGTCCAGATTCTTGATAAAAGCCAAAGAATAATCTGAAATGTTATTGGTCCTGACTTGGCATCTTGGCTTCAGTCCCTTTCCCACTGCCATAACTGTGTTTCCCTGAGATATTTCTATAAATACTTTGATGGTAATTGTTCTGATAATCTTTCTGCTATTAATTTAAGTGCAGTACTAGATTGGCGGCAAATTCTTATCATTTTACAGTTGAAATGGTTGAATGTAACCCTACATTTAATGCTAACAGTTTCTTTCATCGTTCTTCTTGCTCATAGAACTTTCTTCCGCCTTCTTGCTTCCAAGTCAATTTTGATCTTCAAAAATGTAAATGTAATGTTAAATGTTTTCATCTCTTTTTAATACTTGTATTGTCCTCTCCTTTTAATAGTAGTTTTTCTCATATTCTCTAACACTCAGTACACCCTTGTGTCTTAGTAACATTATTGTCTTACTTGGGGTGAAATGATTAAATATTGTTTTATTCATTCATAAAGGTAACCTGTATTTACATTTTGCTCGAATAAAATCAATGAGGGCACCTAAGTGAATTTCAATCACGTGTATGTAGATTTACTGATTCTCTATTTTACAAAAAAATATAGTTTATTCTTTATTTCATGCAAATAATCTGCCATCGAGTAAACTGCTTCCTAAAAAAACACATTTAATTATGAATCTTGAACCTGGAAGGAGGAATTAAACATTTCTATGGAAACACCCCACCCTACATGCATAACATGTTATAATACTGTTGTGGTGGGATCCACCTAATCTGCATAGGTGACTACCAACTATATAAATAATGGTTGATACCGGGAGAAGGAGGGTGGAATCACGAGATCCAACTAGAGACTCTGATCGACTGCGACTAGTCAACACATTCTCCAGGAACGTCTTCCCAGAAATATACAGAAATACTATATGTACTTATTGTGTACACTTTCTTGTTATAATACATTCTTGTTCTAAGTACATTTTGTGTTGCATTATTATTCCATGCAATAGGCGAGATTCAACATTGAGTCAAGACTCAACAAATACAATCCTTTTTTATTTATTTATTTTGCATTACATTTGGAAACACACAAAAACATATTCTGAAGTCTCTCTAAAGTTAGGTCACCGATTGAAGGAGATTTAATTAGTGCCACTTTCTATACAATAAGGTATCCATTTTTATCTCGGTTTAGCCATTTAAGAAATATCTCGAAATAATAGACTGACAAATTATTCGCAAATCGTAAAGGAAATATCACGTGGAATTTTAATTAAAACAAAAAATAACATAAAACTTTGGAAGGTTCCATAGGTAACTAGAAAATTTCTGAACATCATAATTTGCATTTAGTTTGTTTTGTTTACACACTTCTCAAATATGAAAACCTGCAATTCGTTTAATTACAGGGAAAAGATAATTCGTTCGAGGACAATACACTGACGAATATGCTATCGAGTAATGCATGATATCTCGTGTTATATAATGTAAAACGGAATTATTATTTATTTTCGCTTGTAACTAAATCAATTTGCTTTTACCCAAAGTTGAATCACAGCTTAAAAATAAAAGGCGAGTAGAAAGCTTCTCTGAAAAGAAAAGTCACAGAATATCTCGCGTTCTAAAAAAATATAAAAAAATAAAATTGAAATAAAAATATATGAATAATTTTACTAAAAGTTATAACCAAATTACAATAACACTTTCAAATTTTGTAACATAAGAGAGAAGAAAATAAGACAAAAAACAAGTAAGCGATGGTAGATTTGAAAGCATTGAAACCGGAGACAACTTTGGCCAAACATTTCTGCTAGCGAGTTTTCCTTTCTGTTTCAAGTACCGTCACGTTTTCTGTTACTATGAACATTATAAATTTTATTGAGTCTATGGCATAATGGATGCATACGCTGCAGTCAAAGACAAGACGCAAAGTTAAAGAAAAATATAGACAGACAGTAAAAATAGATACTTGATTTTTAAATCTGCTTCATATCATTATACATCCACAGATGCTTATATATGTATATATATTAAAACATGCCTCATTAAATAATTTAGACAAGTTTTGTCTACAGATTCACGGACAAGTTTCTTTTTAAAGAAAGAGAGAAAATTACCATGTTGATACATATTCATTTATTCCGAGCATTTTCATCATCAGCGTGTTGTTCTTTTTTTTTTTGGTTGTGTTCCTCTGAAAGTTATTTTGTAAAATGTGAAAGGAAAATCGCTATGGTTATCTACTGTGCGGATTATTTTCCCGTTAGGGCAGGTAACTTAATGAAAAAATCCTTCAAATATATACGCAATATATTTGGCAGCATGTTTTCATTGTGACATGTCACATAGTTGGTCATACTACTACTCCGTTGTCTCGATGGTTGAGTTTTCATTTGAATGAAGCATCAAACAGATCACATCATTTACAACAAGCATGCCTGTCTACATTCGCAATTTAGGAAAAGTATTGTTGAAAATTCATCTATAATTTTTCATGAAAATGAAAAATATAAATAAAAATTATTGAACTATATATGTTAAATATTGAAACTATCCTTTTATCAAATTAATTTGAATACTGCATATATATATATATATATATATATATATATATATATATATATATATATATATATATATATATTGGAAGAATGTTTTTATTAAGACATATCGCATAAAATAATTCAGGCAAGATCTGTCTACTTATTTTTAATAGTATCCTCTCGTAATTACGGACAAGTTTCTTACTATCCTTATTAACACTAAATATATTCATCTTTCTATCGCAATTAAATATATTCTAATTAGAAACAGGATGAAAATCTTCTACAAAAGTAATCAATACTAATATATCCAACACAAATCCTATTAAAAAAATTATATATTTTACTAAATTCAATATATCTAATTTAATTATTCGTAATAACTCCTCCACCTATTACCGTGTTTCAAAAAACAACATAGTATATAAATTTAAATGTCCCTTTAGAGAGTGTATCTGCAACAGAAAAAATAATATATGTGTTGGTCATACCACTACTATATTGTCTCGAAGGTTGAGGTTTCATTTCAATGTTTCATCTTAAAATTTACAACAGCATGCCTGTCCACATCCGAAATTTAGGAAAATTCCTGTTGAAAATAGATCTATACTTTTTCATGAAAATAATGACATAAACTAATAAGACTTGAAGATAACTATATTAAAAAAATGAAACAAATTAATCATGAATACTGCACAAATATTTTAAAATGTTAACGGTAGATAGTTTAAAATGTTTAGGTTTTAAATAATAGTTTTCAATATTTTTTTAATATTTACATATTTCAAAAACTTTGTTACATCCTTTGATGTTTGTCGCAGGTTTAAATCATGAAAATTAAAAACCGCCCAATATATAAAATTAGCCTTATTTTCTTCACAACTAAAATTTCATTTTCAGATGAACAAAATAGTTTTGCCGTAGAAACATGATGGACACGATTTTTGTGGAGAAAAAACAAGACCCTGATGATAACATTGTGCAAATGTCGAAATAAAATGAATATGCTTCAACATGGCAATTTTCTTTATTCTTTTAATAAGTATACTAATAAACTTGTCCGTAATTACAAGAGGATTCTATTCAAACTAAGTAGACAATTATTTCCTAAATTACTTAATGAGACATGTCTTAACAAACAAACAAATAAATAAATGACGCAAACATTGAAATAACACTCACAACTCATTTTAACAGATACATTTATCAAAATTACACAAACAATATCAAAGTGTAAATTCATGCTATGAAATCGGCACTGGCCACCAATCGACTTCGGAATTTCCTGCATCTCTTCTAGACGGTTTCCATGTTTAAGTTGGAGAATGCTGCTATAATCCTTGTCTTCAGTTTATCGTTAATGTTACGAGAATTTTGATGGTCTCTCGCTCAACTCCGCCACACTCGAGAGGGTTGGAACCTGAGGAGTTAGGTGGCCAAATGTAAGGGGTAAAGTTATCGCAGAAATTGTCTGACAGCCATTACTGTGATTTCCTTCCTGTGTGACATGGGAGAGTGCTGTTGTCAGACATAAATCTTCCAGCAGTTGCTCTCTTAAATCAGGGTAGCAATACCTCTTCAAGTCGCTTGACGTAAGCCTTCGTGTTGAGTCTGAGGTCTTGTGGAAAGACGAATGGAGGCATAACGTCATCATCACTAGTGATTTCTACAAACACCTTTAGCCATTAGATTCATTCACCTCTATCCGAATCCTCTTCCCTCTTCTCAGATTGAAACCTAAACTTTCTTAAATGTTCATATTAGAGATTCCGGTGCGAATGCCATCAGTGCAGCATGTTTTACAAATTTTGGGCTGTGGAAATTGCGTCATGGAGCTCTTTTTCTCACATACGGTGTCCTACTATACTGCGCAGTCGGCAAATTTAAAAACAAAACAAAACAAAAGAACGCGTACTCTCGAAAATAAAAAATCTAAAATGGCGACAATTTAACCATCACAAACTGTATATATTTGACATATAAATTAATCCAAACCTAATAAAGTATTTTTCCACTTATCAAAAAATAGATGCCATAAAATATAAAAAATACACGAAAATAATTAGGTACAAAAAATTTGTTCAAAAATCAAGTGTGGATTATTTCCTTTTCCGACATAAATTTACTCAATTGTTTTTGATTAATTGACTTGTTTTTACTGCTAATCATCCATTTTTTGATAATTTAAAGCCAGAACAAATCAATATTTTGGATTTTAATAATAGTTTTGTTTTATTTTACGTGTAGATTAACAATTTTTGTTTTATTTTACGTGTAGATTAACAATTTTCGTTTTATTTTACGTGTAGATTAACAATTTTTGTTTTATTTTACGTGTGGATTAATAATTTTTCTTTTATTTTACGTGTGGATTAACAACTTTTGTTTTATTTTACGTGTAGATTAACAATTTCTGTTTTATTTTACGTGTAGATTAATAATTTTTGTTTTATTTTACGTGTGGATTAACAATTTTTGTTTTAATTTACGTGTAGATTAACAATTTTTGGGGATAACAATGATTTTCTCATAAACACAAATTCTACAATTTAACTCATAGCTGATGAAGAGGAAATCAATTCATACTTTTCCCAACGGTATTTACGCATAAGTGAATGTAACGGATTCGACTGAAAAGCGAATTATCATATTTCTCATTCTGAGCAGCTAACATTTACACCATCCACACAAACACCCATTTACACAAACTTCCCAAGTAGATTACACGTAATTTTTCCGCTTTTCCTTCCTTCATACGTCCTGTGAATATTACATTATCAAAGCCTTCATTCTTAATCATATATGCATGAAATTTCAGTTTTTGACTGCAGTTTATATTTTATAAATTCTATTTTCCTCATTAGTCATACGTTTTTTTCATGTTATTCTCTGAAATCATTGATAGAACTACATCTTTATCGGTACAAGTCCCTTCATTTTCTCTGAAAAAGTGGACACGCATTCACTGCTACGAGAGTGGACTGAAAAGTTCATAGGCTATGGAATAGTGAGGCTAGAGCTGTTAATCTTACATGCATTACATTCAACTCTTATTATTGACTGCATTGTTTCTTTCCAGGTGAACAGGCGTTTGACTGTTAGAAGAAGTCTTTTCATCCTGTTGGTCAGAAACGTCATCAACAGCAGATATGACGTCATCATCACTGCGATAGTGGTTACCGCCTGTTATGTTTTTCGATGGAGAACAGGTAACAAGTCAAATCAAGAGAAAATGGAGAATGATCAACCAGTTTTAAAGCAACAGTGACGCACAGCAACCACTGAAACCAAGGACTTGATAATTGTCCTGATGAAAGAAAATGTATTTCTTCAGTCTTCCTCTACCTTTGATCTTGATAGATCCGCGTAGCCGAGTTGGCATATTCCTTTCCATTCGTGTGTAAGGCAAACTTTACACGTTCATATTGAAAGTGTGATTTATATACAAACTGAATCTTGCTTGATTATGAAACTATTCTTAGCAGAGTGATCAAAGCACGTCGGATCAAACAGCGTTTTATTCTGTAAAGTTGGGTGGGAAGCGTTTTCTTTAATATTTTTCTCGAATGTTCAGGCCGATAGACGAATGTCATTTAAGTAAAATAAAAGATTCGCCTATGATACAAATGAAGATTTAATTAATTCATTAAAATTAATCTTTATTAATCCGGAAATTAACTCTATTGAGATGAAAGTTTTTTTTTTAAATCGGATATCCGCTAATCTTCTCTTACTTTGTATTGAATACTGAAGCATTTCGTCGAGGTGTTTGAACAGTGGCATCTTTTATATAACCACCCATCCGCAGTCCTAACTTTCAGGAATACAGGGATCATTTTGAGACACAATTTTTAGAGTCGGTCTATAAACAACATTGTTTGACCTTAGAAGAAACAGAATAGATTCAACGGTCAGTTCATTAATTCACACTTTTTTTTCTAGTACTGCTGCGTTCTTAGACTTATTTCCGGAAATCTAATAATATTTTACAGATTATGATGCTACTTAATCCCTTCTCATTACCAGCCGTTCTATAAATTGTAGTGCTGACGTACCACCATTTTTTTTATTAAACTTTTCTTTAAAAAATATCTTTCTCCCATATTTAAAATACCTCTGTTTACACCATAAATAAATAGACACATCCCTCTCAGTTACCGATGTAGCCTTCTGCTGATGACGTCATCTCATTATTTAAGTTATGCATTCTTAGTCATTTTCTTAAAGCAAATAAGTAATCCGATAAGAGTGCCTATCTCACCTACTCCATGATTTGTTTGTAATTCGGAATGTACTTTTTCTGCTGTTGGCATCTCAGTAAGTTAACGTTTTGTGCCAATGTTAAGAAATACAAAATATAAGTAATGGAAATAGAGACGCTATCGATGCAATGAATATTGCTTATCTATCTATCTATCTATCTATCTATCTATCTATCTATCTATCTTGGCGTGGTGTAATGGTTACCAAGCTTTTCTCGCTAGATCAGTTACAACTGAAAAGTGAGTTCGATCCTCACTAGTTACCCCATACTTTCGGCCTTGTGCCAAATCTAAAGTATGCTTTGAAAATAACTATCTATCTATCTTAATTTGTTCATTACTATGTTCATTCATCTCAATCTCTCTATGGATTTATCTAAATGTAATTTCTTTCTTTCTTTGCGTATTACAAGGAAACAGATACATATATATTATTTAGTAATATATATGTATATATGTTCCCTTGAATTTTTACCAATATCTATCTATCTATGGCATAGAGAAACACTGGCGTGAGTTACAGTAGTAGTATTTAACTCAAGTTAAATCACTGGTCTCTAAAGTCAGAAACAAATTACAGAACGACACACATTAGAAATATGCACAGAAAATCACACAGGAGCACACACGCATATATATATATATATATATATATATATATATATGGAGGGAGATAATGTGTGTGGTGCTTATATTCATGTACTTTCATGATTTAAAAATATTGACATAATTTCCTATTATTTAATCTCTGCTTATTCCCATAAAACCTTTTTCATATATTTAAATCCATTTTTAAGTTACGACTTCCCTTGTAAATCGTATTATTTAACCAGTTTAACGGTCTGAAATGGGGAAAAAGAACATAGTCTCTTGTTCGTAGTCAATATTGACGATTTGAAAGCAAAACACGCAAACCGTCACGTAGCTACATGGTGTGTACAAAGGTTAGGATATCCTGGAGTCTATAAAGATATGCAAGCAGCAAGAAGCCAATACTTACACTATACGGGTCATTCGATTTCCTCAGAGTTGTTGCCATTCCGGCCTTGTAGGTTACAAGGGTTAATACTCCTTGGCAGGCTGGGAGATGAAGTTTACATTAACACGACGATTCAGGGAGGCTTGTCGTAGAGAGAATTCAATAATCGATGGGGACATATTTTTCTTGTCAATGGATGGCTAAATGCAGCTCTTGGGGATGAAAAGCTCCGGACAGTTCCTTTCGTTTGAGTTCGATGTCATCGATCGAAACTGCGAGACAGGCTTCTGCTTGGCTGTCGAAGGTTAATGTGTTTGTTGCTGCAGTTAGCGGTCAAGGAGTATGGGATAGGAACTATATGAAACGCGCTCTTGGTGCCCCAGAAACGTTTTCAAGTGCCATCGGCACAATTATTTCGATTGAAATCCACATAAGTAAGAAAACATTGGGCAAATATTTTAATATCATTATAGCTAATATTTTAAATATATATATATATATATATATATATATATATATATATATATACAAAAAATATATTAGTAAAATAAAGACATATTAATTTATAAAAATAGTATTCTGTTTAAACAAACCTTAGTAAGTTAGCAAGAGCATTACGTCCTGCCATTACCCGGGATAAATAATAGGTTTGTTTTGGTTTGTTCTGTTTTGCGGTATAACAAACTCAATGTTTTTTTTAATGCCAATAAGATTGTTCCTACTGCTAATATATTTTTTAAACGTATTGCTTGTATTTTTTTTCAAAAATGTATTGCTGGTATTAAAAACTTATTTTTATACCTTCATGGTTTTTTTACCCCAGGTGTGGGGTTAACTATTGGCCCATAGCTGGCATCCTAACATGTGCTACCACGCCGGATTAGGGTAGACCTGGGAACACCAGTAAATTAAGAAATGATTCCACGCTGTTGAAACCCCTGGATCAGAGGCCTTGTTGCTGGATACAGTTTATCGCCATACCCAGGACGGGGATAAATCATGGATCTTTTCCTTTACATTTTTTAAGAATTTCACACTAAGTAAGGCAATAAAGCCACTAAGACACAACGGTTTACAGAGTTTGAAAATAAAAAGATTATTAATATTAGAACAATAAAAATAATCAAGTATTAAGAATGTAACGAATGATGCAGCATTTAAATTTTTGAAGGTCAAAGTTGATTGGAAAGCATGGCACCGGGACAGAGTTCCACAAGCGAGAAGTGTTAGAGAGAAAAACTGTAGGTTTTACTTATATATTTAGCAATTTCAACTGCCATATGAGAGAACAAAATACCCATCTAGTACTGCGCTTAAATTCATAAAGTCTAGGTAGCAAAACAATAACCATGTAAATGTTTATAGAAAAGGTACAAGGATACTACGTTACGAAATACAAATGTCGAAATGCCAGGTCAGGACCGACAACACTGCAGATTCTTTTTTGGATTTTATCAAGAATATCTAAATAAATAGAAGCACAAAAAGACCGGATGCGGCATTAAATCTTTAAGTTAGGAAGACAGACCAAAGAAAAAACTCTGATTTTAGTGGGAAAAGAGAAGTTTACATAATAAGATAGAAAGAAGGACTGAAAGAAATAAAAGTCGTAGCGTTTACGCTCTCTCGTTTAACGTATGTTTCAGTTAAATGGAAAATCTTTTCAATTTTTAATATTTTTTTCTTTTCTAATCTCTTTAAATAATAATCTGCATTGATAATTATGTTGACTTGAGCAATATATTTCTAAAGTTGTTAAGCTCAAATAGTTAAGTGTGCTGCATGAGAAATTTCACGGGTATTTTCTAATCAGCTTATTCAATCGTTAACTGAAGTATTATGTTGCTTCAGAAAATTCAAATCCGAAACCCGCCGTGAAATTTCCACGGGTCATCGTACTTAATTACTTTAATCTATATATCTATATTGTGATTTAATATGCTGATCGAGGTCATGCTTATATCAATACGTATGGCGAATAATATGCAGCTGCTGTAAGGTAATCTCGTTGACGTTTGATATTGTAATGGCTTCGATCTCTAATGGTCTTCTAACATACAACATGAAATCAAAATATCAATACAAGAAGGCGAGAACAAAGTGGATATATGTTAAATTTGCCGATTGCATTGTACTCTTACGTCAGGTCGTGGTCCATTTAAAATCCATCTAAATGTGTAAGTAGTAACTGGTTGCGTGTGCTTGTGAATACACACACATACATAAAAACAAAACATATATATATATATATATATATATATATATATATATATATATATATATATATATATATATATATATATATAATGACTGCGCGTTACCTCGTATGTCAATTTACGAGTATGGTTAGCTTATCCATATTGTAGGAAAAAATAAAAAGTATTATTAAAGGAAATGAAAAATGAAAAAGGAATTCGTAAAGAAAAATGAAAATAAAAAAGAATTGAAAAATGAAAATAAAAATTAAAAAGGAATTATGAAAGGAATTAAAAAGTTGTTTTATAAAACATTCTCAGCCTGTCTGAGGTTATTATGCGAATCAAATATACCTTAATAACTCAAATAATTTCTGAACCAACATTAGTCAAATTTAAACTCTTCCATTTCCAACCTTAGTAAGATATCTAATTAAATTTGCTGCTATTTTAATGGTTAGCTTTAAAAATATTTGGAATGTACGAATATAAACTGATTGACATTATTATGCAGATTAAACTAATATTATCTTAAGACGTCTGAAATCTAATAAGACCTATTTTTTTTTACTTTTAGTTCATAATATGGTAAAACATGGGTAAAGTAAAGAATACAACAACTGCTAAAAATAGGAAATATCAAAGTTATTGAGTAGAGGAATGTCCACATTGGAGATATCAAAGGGGCTTTGCAGAGACCATCAAATGATAAAGAAAGCTGTTGAAAATCTAAGTGAGTTGAGAACTCTAAGCGACGGAAAAAGCTTTAAGAACTTGCTTCCTCGAGATGAACGTGAACTAAAGTGAGTTATAGAGAAACAGCCACTTTTGACCAACGCTCAGATGTTTGAAAAAGCTTGAATTGAGAGAGGACAAAAAGTGTGAAATACTTTCGTGAATTGGGATCTGTAAAAAATCTCCTAGGCAACTTCTCACTAAAGCAAATATTTTAAAGCGTCAAAATCGGGTGATAAAATACATGAACATGTATTTATAAAAAGTAATTTTCAGTTCAGACGTGCCTGTGACTAAAACAAGGCAACAAGGAGTTGGTACTGTTATGGAATGGGCTGGAATTGTCTATCAAATCATTATTGTACCTTTGTGAAGCAGTTAAACTGAACTGTATTAACTATTGAGATTTTATGAACAGGAATGTCTTTGTATGGTACAAGTTCCAGTCTTTCAGTTAAAAGGGAAGTGTGTATTCGTGGATGACATGCTCTTTCTCATGTATCTAAGTTTAATTCTGAATTATTTGAGCATAAATGATTTACACGAGAGAAGATGATGGAATGGTGACCACTAAGTCTATTTGAATCCGATCGAAAATCTATATTCAGCTGTGAAGATTATTTTATTTAAAGGTGGCAAACAATATACCAACAAAGCAGACCTGTTGGAAGCAATTAAAAATACCATGTTGGAAATTGAAAAGCAACAAGGAAGTGGTAGTGTTATGATATGGGATGGAATTGTTGACCAAACCATTATTGGACCATTCAAAGTTGATGAAGCAGTTAAACTGAACTGTGCTATTATAATTTCATGAACAAGACTTTCTTTGCATGGTACAAACTACCATGTTGGAAATTGAAACTGCTGAAGTAAAAAAAAAATAACAAAATCAATGGATAATAGATTACTGAGATAGGTGTTATTGAGAAGAAGGGCCACTATATTAAAACGTAAAGGATTCAGACTTATATGTGTTTGTTATTTGTTCTATTATAGGTGTTGATTAATTTTTGATGATTTTATTACCTTTTCATTGACGTAAATTGGGTTTTTAACTAATAACTTCAGGTTTTTTAGAATACATCAAATAAATTCAATAAATCATTTTGATACTACCTAAAATTCTAATTCAGATTTAAATAGAATGTTTAAAATTTGACAATATTTTATCAAACCAAATTTGAATTATTGAAGTTTATATGATTTGCTTAATAACTTCAGACACGGTGTATTTCGTCGTTGGTACCCGCTCACATCCGAGCATCGGGATGGTCGTCTTATTTCCCTATTCCCTCTCTCCTCTCTGGTTGCGGTGACGGAGAATGATGTGAATCAAAGAGTTTGACGCGGCTTGAATTTAGTTTTGGTGGGCAACACTTCGCTACGGCCCAAAGAGGAATAAAACATGTGAGATCTGGTAAAACGGGTTTCATCGAGCGTTCGGATACTTGGTCCGCGTTGGTTTCGCCAGCTCGACTGGCGCTGCCCTCATCAGCTGTTTTGGCCGTTGAAGCCTGTATATATATGTGTGTTTAAAAATGAAATTGAATTATATATTTTCAACACATACACACACACGCTCGCAAACACATGCATACATACATACATACATATATATATATATATATATATATATGTGTGTGTGTGTGTGTGTGTGTGTGTGTGTGTGTGTGTGTGTGTATGAAGAAATATACTCTTAAGGTGTGCTATATTTATGGGATAAAGTGCTCAATATCAGAGATAGAACGTGTGTAAATATAAAAGTGAACTTCCAGTAAAATAACCGCCAGAATAGACTATCCACACTGCACCACTGACCCGTATATATAAAGAGCCCAGAAAAAAAAAATACACGTGGCCTGACAATTGCTTCTATCATGAAACAGATTGTCGCCTCAATGTTCACTTATATATATATATATATATATATATATATATATATATATATATATATATATATATATATATATATATATATATAGTGTTTCCTTGTAATGTGCTCTATCTCACTGAAAAAAAAACAATAAGAAAAAAGAATTTTTACGCATGTCTCACAAAGAAATCAACCCCAAGGATAGTTTTGTGTGGTTCCAGAAACAAATGTCTACCCGTAACAGTTGTTTCTTTTTCACAAGGCTCATCAGATCCAACATTCCGACCTTTAAAGAGTCAGAAATATTAACTGCGTCAGACATATTAACTGTTCAGGGGATTCAAACAGAAGTAATAGGAAGCCACATGCGAAGTGATTTAATCGTAAAATTATGATGTATTCGCCTGAACAACCATTCCGGTTTTACAGACGTTATGTGTGATCGAGAAAATCTGAAACATATTCGGAACCATTAATAAACACAGAAAAGCAAATACGGATGCTGAATTTAGAAATTCTAAAAATTTGAAAAATCATATATAGAAGCATAAAGACTAATTCGGCGTCAACGATTCCTGTATTTATCATTAGGACACTTTCTAAAAACTCATAAATATAGTATGGAGTGAAATTATCGAGATATAAGGGTAAGAAAATTGTGTTGCTCAAATCTTAGGACACGGTCATGTAGCTTTCCGAACGCTGATTTGTTACACCGGCATAAGTTCCATGATTGGAATATTAGCTTACATATATTTATCCGATTATTACTTCACATATGGCTTACGGGCGTATTAAGCTGTACTTAAACCATCATCATCATCATCATCATCATCATCATCATCATCATCATCATCATCATCATCATCCTTTGCGTATGCACAAAAAGACGAGAAAAAGGAATTTGAAATATTTATCTGAATGATTACTGCTTTTCGTATATTGTTTAAGGTACATTGATTTGCAGTGTGTATTATCGCGCCATACCAATATTACGTGAAAGCTAGGCATGCCCTACACCCCATAGGTATGGCTTGTGAACTATTATCAAATATCACTGAATGATTGTCTTGGAAGATAGAAAGCAACAAAAATAAACTGAAGTATTAAAAATAACTGAAAATGGTACATTCAAGAAATTTGAACACACAATTGTCCTCGCATTCTTTGGACCATGGAACATGTAATCGTCTGATGTTTCAAGTCACACAGAATAAGTATAGTTGTGGGTAATGCGTGTTTGTATATGACGGAAATATATCGTTACCCCTCTGAGTAGAGGTCGATTTTTGAGCCCGACTCAAAACCAAATTAACGATATGTAGGCTCTCTTTATATTTGAACCATTGGCGCAATACTCCTTCTTTATAGGACGCACCCTTCATTTGAATAGATATTGTGTTGTATGAAAATAATTTTATTTGCACCTCATGTATCCACTTAAAATCTAACTTTCTACTACCCGAACCAGATATTGAACTCTCAATTATTACGTCACCAAATTCACGAACCAATATTTTAATTCACGAGGATATTTTCCCTTGGGATAATACTGTACGTATAAGTTGTAATCTGAAACTTAATGACCGCGATTTCTTGCTTGCCTGCGTGCTGCTGAACACGCTACAACTCCCTGCGCTTCAATATATTCACACCGTTACCTTCTCTTTGTGTCGCTGTTAATAAACGCTTGATATAAACCGCTATCCATTAGTCCACTGTGCGTCGATATATATATATATATATATATATATATATATATATATATATATATATATATATATATATATATATATATATATATATATATATATATATATATATATATATATATATATATATATATATATACACGCACGCACACAAACAGAGAGAGAGAGACAGATAGGGAGGGAGAGGAAGAGACAGCCGAGTGCGAATTCCCCTTGAATCAATTAGATTCACTTACGGGCTATTACCCTTGGAAAGGTATGAATCCTCTTCTTCCCCCCCCCCCCGCCCAGCTATGGGTAAATAGCAGGACAGACTGTGTTCTATAGCCTTGGATAGCTACTGGTTAAGAAGGACTACTCTGAATTAAAAACCTGTGATGGGTCGTTTGTGGCCCTTGTGTCACGTAGTGCATCCGGTCTCTGTATTCGACTCTTCGATGTGGTTAGTTCTGCACAAACCCTTCACCCCTATAATCAAATCATATGTGCAGGTGTCTGGCTGTCAGTTCCTAAGTACTTGACCCTTATACGGCTATAAACGACGGAGAGTCAAGCATATATATATATACGTATACATATATATATATATATATATATATATATATATATATATATATATATATATATATATATATATATATATATATGTATATATATATATATATATATATATTCGTAGCTTTAATAGTTGTATATCTTTCTCTAGTGGTAATGTTCGGTGCTCGAATAAAGTTTAAACTTACCTTTCATTTACAGATTTGGTAAGTATTCCTAGCAAAACCCCATGTAAGGCTGGCATCGCACAATCTTTTCACCCTGATTTTCTTCTGTTTAACCTTATATCGTGGGAAGGTTAGCTTAGTCAAATATTCAAAGCTTTACGCACATCCTAACAGTGTTAAAGGTCGTTATTCGTGCCCAGATAAAAGTAAAGGTTTCTAAAGGCCAGTTTCTATACAAGCAGGTTCTCCACTTGGGAAATTAGCTAAAACCGACTTTCTCGTTAGGTTGCACGCATTTGACCGTGAGCCGTTCGTAACTAGAATAAGGCAGTACCATGAGATAAAGTACAGAAAAAAATATGCTTCAATGTATTCAGTAAAAAGTATTCTTCCTTTCATAGCTCGTCTTATCGAATGAAGATTTGGGAAGATTTTTCAGATCTAATACATGATCGCAGGGGGTTTTGTTAGGTACATATTTTTGCATAACGATTGTAAGAAAGTATTTAGTAGGCTACTGTCTATTTTCCTTTACTCATTGTCCGCAACTTACTTTAGTGATGGATGTTGACTGATACAGTTTGGAATCACTTTTTATTTTCTAACAGATGTGGGTTTTATCTAAAGGAGATTATTTTTTTATGGAATACATAAACCTATTCTATCCGGCGGGATTTTTCCATTATAGATGTACTGTCTCTATTTTTTTAAACATTTCACTTCAAGGTAATAAATCCACTAAGATGCAATAGATTATTTCGTGTGATAGAATAGGAGAAAAATACATGATTAAGTTAGAGAACATTAAACCAGGAATTAAGAAGATAACGATTGACTTTTCATTTAAATTTGTGAATTTCAAAACTGGAATCAAGAAGCCAGAAGAGAATTCCGCAAACGAGAAGTGGGAGAGAAGAAACTGTTAGCTTGGAACTTACAATTACTGGCAATTTAAACTGTAAAATTATGAGAAATGCGCTTAAAATCATAAAGTCGGGGCAACAAAGAGGAAAGTTCTTCAGAACAGTTGCTCTGTAATTATTTATAGAAAAGGCACAGGGAGGTGATCTTGAAACACGTCAGACAATCACGATTACCATGTATTAAAACAGACCAAGGTAAACATTTTACACCATATTTTCAATACGTTTTTTTTATTTGAGTTTAGATGCTCTGTATTTTGATAATACTTTAATATATTCATTTATAGTTGTTTTTTTAGCTTTTATTCTTCTTCATATTTTACAAATCTACCTTTTAACGTGAGAGATTCTAGTTTTTGAAAAACATTTGCAAGCAGATTGATGAATTGAAAACTATTCTAAACAATTCTTTATTCTCCCTTAATATCAGTTTTAAATTTGGTTCACTATTTTTTTAATGATTATTTCCTTCCATCAGTTTTTGTGGAAACTGTAAATGAAAATCGTTTTATAGTGACAATAGATTGCAGGTGTACCTAATGACAATCGCAATGATAAACATTCAAATACACCACCTGAAGTGAATTATACAACTCTTACCTTTACAAAACTTTAGATCAAGAAAACAAGGTGAAACATAAAAATGAAAAGAGAGAAAAATAAACTTATTTGTTCTCGCTATATTGAGCTGAAGGAAAACATGACACTTTGTTTCGACTTTAAACTTTCATTTAAAACGTTTTTTTGTTCCTATATTTTATAAGCATAATATATTGATTCTTGAATAGTTAGGTTAGAGGATTTAACCACTAAAACTGATATCCCTGTAAAAGCGGTTTACGTTCGCGCTCACGACAAAGCTATCCTTTTGAATGCTGATTTTACAGATGGCTTTTTAATGCTTTATCCCATGGTACTGCACAGTCAAATGCGTGAGAAGGATTTATCCAATTTTCAAAGTGGAGTGACTTCTTGTGTATAAAGTCCCCTTTAAGAGCCTTTAATTTTATCTGGGCCTGAATAACGACTTTTAACATTGTTAGGGTGTACGTAACACTCTGAACATTTAGTTAACTCTAGCCACTGAAGATTCTCATAACCCATTAATATAGGCACCTCGACATGGTGTAATGGTGAGCAAACTTGTCTCGCTAGTTCAGTTATTACTGAATAGTGAAATCGTTCGTTACTGGGTGCCCCATAATTTAGGCCTTGTGCAGCATCTAATCGGCGCTTAGAAAATCGCCATAACCAAATTATTTCTAAGTCTATTAATTTCGCTTTTTTATTTATCCGATCAGAGCAAGCCTAATGAAAAAGAGATCCTGTTTGAAGGTTAAAATATTTAACTATATTTTTGATTAGTTTTCTATTACAGGTAAAAAAAACAGATTACAATAAAAGCACGCAGACAGGTGCATCGAATTGGTAAACTATGATTAATTTCTGGAAGGTTTTCTTAATACTGCACGTTGGTATTTACCTATTATGTTATCGTAGGTAATTTCCGTATTTCTATCAACTTTATTATTAAAATGGAATTATAATTAAGTTTCCTTCCATTTTATATTCATCATTATCAGGCAGCTCTTCGGAATTAACGCAGACATTGTAAACACTCGCAACGGATTCTGGTTCGATGCGCACAGACGCGACCTGAATAGAGCATAAGAACCGTCTGACGTCTCAAAAAAACACTCGCCTTTATTATGTTTTTTGCCAGCCAGACAATTTTCATACTGAGCACGCTGCCAGCCTCGATTTGACTAAATGACGCATGCGCCTCGTCATTTCAGCGCCGATGCTCGAGGGTTTACCTCGCTATCAGTTCGCTCGTCCTATATGCACATTTAGCTTACGTTATTCTAGCCCTCTTGGACCTCGGAGATCATTTTCCAGCACAGAGTATAATACCGTAGATGTGATGTGAAATACCATTTAAGGAACTCTGTAATCTGCTTTTCTTTATGGAATGATTTACACATCAATTCATTTTGTAGCGATTGAAAAAGGTTACAAACAGTTGCTGCAAGATCAGTTGCATGTGTACAGAGTAACAGAATTTCGATAATTTTGGCAAGTTTAATTTTCTGTATGCGGCCTTGCGTTGTCGTGGTTGAGAACACTATATTTTCAATATTTAAAAAAACAAAAGAACAACATACTTTTCTACTAAACTTCTATAGACACATTTCAGAATTTGGACATATAAATATTCATTTCGTGTTTAATGTATTATGATGAACTCTAACCGAAAAATACCGCGACGAACCCACCCATTCACAATAACTTACTTCCATGTAGCTCAGATTTGGGGACGGATTAAAGACTTATTCAGTCAATCTACATAATTTTGTGTTAGATATTGCTATACGTAATCATTTTTCATCAGCTCTCATGATATATTTAAGGAATGAGTAGTTAGGATAATATATTCGTCATTAAAATTGGTTGTCAAAAATGGAAATTTCCTTATGAAGCAACCAAACATTTTGCTTATGACAATTATAAATATTTGTAAATTTATTTAATTCATGACCGTTATCAACATATTGTCTACATTTTATCCGCGTTCTAATGTTAATATCAATCATGTGAAGAAATGCAACGCTGGCCATTTTATGTCGGGAACATGGTCAACATGCACGTGGCACACATTTATAATCTAGTAAGATATTTTACCTAATCTAGTCTGGTACAAGATCACTTATGTGAGAATTCATCTGAGGATGGAAATCAATATATCTAACCATTATAAAGTAGCTAAATAAGAAAAGTAATCCTGTTAATATTAATCCTGTCAGGCACAAGAGAAATCTTCTGAGGATTGAAACTACTATTCTATTAACGGCTTCATTGTCTAAATTTCTAAAACTTACACAATGGTGAGGCGAACAGTTTTAATATGCTATCGTTTTGCCTAACTGCGATTGGCAGGAATGTGTATAACATTAGCGAAATACTGACTATACCTTTAGATCCGACTTATATATTTTAGTGTCAGTTAACGTATCGAATATTAAAATAAATTAAAATTATCCACTTTAACTTGAAATATATGAATAAAAATGCATTTACTTCATATATTAATTTTTCACCCACGTCTCTTTTCCACAGCATTGCAATAATTGCATTTTACGTAGAAAGCGATTTTACGCTAACAGCCCACACGATTTTTCGAAGCTGTTACATCAAGCTACACAAGAGTTTATTTATTTTTCGCTAGGGTAGATAATCGAATTACTGAAATTTGAAAACTCATTGACCTAGATTTAAGGCTCAGATGAGACTGAATTACAGGAAGTCATTTAGAATTAATCTCTTTATAACAAACACTAACACACACACAGACATACACAGACATATATAATTAATTTCTTTATACATCTGTAAATTAGAACTGAGAGTGTTGCTTAATTTTCAGGAATTGTATGCATAGTATTTATTCCCAGAGTAAAACCCCAAATTCAGAATATTAATCTTTAAAAAAATGAAGATACTTTTGACGTCGAAAGCTGGCGGAAAACAAATGTTAGCAAGTGATGGTGAGACAGTATAACATGAAAGACATTTTTACTATAAGTAAATTCAATTCTTAGTCTGTGTCTCACAATTAAATCTTTTATGAAGCAAAGCCCTGAAAGCCGCTTTGCAGTGTAGTTTAGATTAACGAGTATATTTCTGAAGACTGTTTTACTTTTTGAGCTCAGGTTCAAAGAAACGATTTCGATTGTTGATTTCAAGATAGAAACCTTTTCTACATTTGCATGAATAGCGTCCCAATTTCTCCTAGTGACATTGTGGCAATATATATATATATATATATATATTAATGCATGTTTCATTAAATAATATAGACAAGTTTTGTCTATTTATTTTAAGTAAGTTACTTTCGTATTGTCTGATAAGCATAATCACATTATCGTTGAAAGACGAAAGGAAAACACCATATTGACACATGTTTGAATCCAATCTAAGCTTTCGGCTTACATAAGCCATTATCAAAGATGACAATTTTAATAAATCAAACAACACACATACGAAACCACAATAATGGCCCGTCGTTGCTGTTTGAATAAGCTGAAAGTAACGACAAACTCTTATTTACGAACCAAGGAAGCGAAAAACGCGTCGTATATCGTGATGTCACAGATGACCACACGAGAGTGAAAACGAGAGGTATTAAGTATGGGAAGCCATTGGTATAAACGAATGGCTTCTGCTATAGATTATAGACATTTAAGAAAGTTTGCGGTGATTTTCATTGCTGCCGAATATACGCAATATATATATATATATATGGGTGTGTGTATATGTGTGCATATATATGTGTATATATGAAGAAATATACTATTAAGATGTGCTATATTTATGGGATAAAGTGCTCAATACCAGACATAGAGTGTGTGTAAATATATATGTGTATATATCTATATGTATATCTATGGGTGTGTATATATATGTGTAATATAAGTGTATCTATGTGCGTATCTATGTGCGTATATATGTGTATATATGTCTATATATATGTTTATATATATGTTTATATGTGTGTATATATATGTGTGTAAATATATATGTGTATATATATATATGTGTATGTCCGTGCGTGTGTGTGCGTGTGTGTGTGTGTATGACAATCATGTTCACCCTGTACAAGGTATACGAGGTAGAGGTTTACAGACTAAGAGGTACTGTTTACATGGATATATGGTAAACAAACAGCTATTCCTAAACTTGAACTGGTTAAAATTGCAATGATCGGGAAATGTCCTCTTGCTAGTCGGTTGCATAGGACAATCGTTCGCGGGAAAAATGCTAACCGGATGGAACTTGCATCTCACTAATAGAATAAGAAGGAAATGAGGTTGGTTCGCTACAGTGTTCGTAGCATGGTGTACCTTAGCCTTAGCCGTGAAACTGGTCTGACAAAGGAATGTAGGTCGTCTGCGAACTTTCTCTGGAAATAGCTGAGGGCAGTGACAGGCTTGCATCATTTCGTCTTTAAGAAACATGATTGTAGGGTAGAAACTAATTCTTCAGCCACATTCATCAGCGGAGAGGATTTTGGACACTAGCAAGAATGGAAAGTACAGACTAAGCAGCTCTTGTCCATATATGACAGCAGTAATCCATTTACGGTCTGATTTGGCTCTTGTAAAGATTGAGGACATCACAAAGAATCAAGTGTTTACTGAAGCGGTACAGGACATTGAACACTTACCCAGCATATTTAGCGACGGATCGCATGTAGAAGCTACGCTTGAGGTTTGGGTTGAGTTTAAGGACCGATAGGCGCTAAGACACGTGGTCTTCCGGTGAAATCATAAATTAATCGGGATTGGGAATACATTTGGAATTTTGGCAGTGCGCTCATATATCGTTTTATCATCAGCAGAGATATTACCAAATGACCGGAATATACTCCTAGGCAGATCATTTACGTAAAGTAAAAAGAATATTGGTTCGAGAAACGACCGTTGGGAGAAGCCTGTGTTGATTACTAGGGACCCGGAAGACTAGCCTTTAAAAATTACCTTTAGGGCCTTACCTGTTAATAAGGACATTAACTGAGATAATAGATATTTTGGGACAGAGCATATATAAAATCCCTGAGAAGTTATTTTAATTCGATTTCTAGCGGTACTATAAAAGCTAATAAAAATAAATGATTAAACAATTTTCTTTCATGATTCCATTCAATTACTATTAACGGATTCCTTGATTGATTTCTTATTAACCTATTGCAGGTTCTTTAAAATCAGATTAGTTTAACTTTATATTGTACATTATTCTTTGAGATACTACTTATTTAATGATACAACTTTTACAAATTATTTTATATATATATATATATATAACCAAGTATAGGATTGGTGTATCCGGAATAAATTTCAATAACCAACAAATATTATTCTTAAGGGAGTGCTCAATACAGCGTAGAGCAAATATAATTATTTATTCGAAAATTATAATAAACATGTTATAAAATCACTAAAAAAATAGCCATTTTGTATCAACATTTCTGGTGTTTTCTCAAGTGATGGTGTTGAATGTAGAATAAAGGGTTTTAAACGGTTCAAATCAATCAAACACCCCTCGCTAGTTGCCCTAGCGGGAGGTGTTTGATTGATTTGAATGGCTATTTTTGTAGTGATTTTTTTAACATGTTTATGCTATAATTTTCGAATAAATAATTATATATATATATATATATATATATATATATATATATATATATATATATATATATATATATATATATACAAGTATAGGATTGGTATATACGGAATAAATTCCAATAACCAACAATTATTATTCTTAAAAGAGTGCTCAATACAGAGTAGAGCAGATATAATTATTTATTTAAAAATTATAAAATAAATATGCTATAAAATAACTACAAAAATAGCCATTTGGTTTCAATACCTCCGGAGTCTTAAAAGGGAAAATGTTGAATAATTATACATTCAACATCATCATTTGACAAGATACCGGAGGTGTTGAAACTAAATGGCTATTTTTGTAGTGATTTTATAACATATTTATTTTATAATATTTAAATAAATAATTATATCTGCTCTACTTATAGCTTGAGTTATAAGCTAATTCTATAAACAACAGCCACCTGCACTAATGCAAAGCTCTTCAGTAAAATGAATGGAGCACTTTGGTTGACTGGCATTTGTTTACATTTGTAAAAACAATACGCTAGATTTAGTTGTGTAACTCTACCGAGTGAAGATAGCTCTGGCTGACACCAAATTAGTTGTGTTTCAATCCTGGCTTGAGGCATTCGGAAGTCTAGTCGCACTCAGGAGCTGTGATATAGCGAAACAGCATTGTCTGTGAATGACATAATATATAATATATATATATATATATATATATATATATATATATATATATATATATATATATATCGTGGACTCTCCAGTCATTGATCGACGCGAGCTGTTGATCCGCGCCTACCGGGGGCCCTTTTACGACGTGCGAAGGTCAGGCCGGTCAGTTCTTAGGAACAATCAGCCAGACAACAATTATCGTTGTGAAGGTTTTGTGCAGAACCACCAACACATTTTGAAGAGCCGAATACAGAGACCTGCTCCACCGTTTACCACAAAGTCCTCCGCAGGTTTTGAATTCAGTGTTGTCTTTCTGGTAGTCCAGTTGTCAGCCAAGGCTATAGAATCCAGTCTGTTCTGGCATTAACCAATAACTGGAGAGGAGAGGATTCATACCTTTCACAAGTGAAATTGGATTGGAATACTAATTTACCTCCGATTCCTCAATTCGAACCGTTATTCATTACTCCACCTTACCTCTTAATACCTATCTATCTATCTATCTATCTATCTATCTATATATATATATATATATATATATATATATATATATATATATATATATATATATATATATATATATATATGGGGGGGGGTGAGCACAAGCGGACGTGTGTTTCTGCGGGGAACTAGAGAGAAATAAAAAGAGATAACTAGGCAGATAGATAGGAATATGAAAATAAGGAAACATTAACGAGAGCCAAAGAGAGAAACAGACGTATGTAACGAACCATAGCTAAATTTTTCAATACAAATATCTTTTTTTTGTTTTAGCTGTAGCGAGCCAGTAAAGAAGTAATTTTAAAAAATAGCATTCATCAACTGTGAAGCGGCACACATGTCAAATAAAGATTAACCTCTCACAAAATGGAGTTTGTGAAATATCGTTCAACGGTGATTTTGAATAGAGAGAGAGAGGGGGAGAGAGAGAAATGAGATAGAGAGAAAGGTGAAGCGGTAAAGAGAAACAGAAAGAAAGCGAGATAGAAATGGTAAGTTAGTAATTATGTGTGTATTATATTTTTCAAATAGCGACAAATTTCACTTCATCTCTAACCGTTGTCCTTTGTCAGCTGAAAATCTCTCATGGGTTTATAAATGAATACATTTTGCATTCTGCTTTGTGAAATGTAATTGTCGAGCTCATTTTTCCGCAACAAATATTTACAACTACCTGGGCAATAATATGTAGGCCCTCGATATGCCCACAAAATATTCTTTACAGATTAGTGAATCTGCATGAATTTTAATAGTTTCCACTCTGATCTGACCACAGTATTTGAACAATAGTTCTTCTAAATTCTGCAAGTTACGAGTTATAAACACTGCAGCGTGATAATATTGGTTAAATACTTCTGGTACATCTTCAATAAGATTGATATAACGGGATATTACTAAATTTATCAACAAACGTAAAATCGTCCCTGTTTTCGCGAAGTTCCCGGACAACTCATGAAGATCTGCTGATTTTATGGTCTTGTTCAAAGATACAACTGCCATTAAAGAGAATAGATTCCATGAAATGGTGTACTTGATATTTAGCATTGGTGAAAGATTTCTTATGCGACAATGTGTCCTCAGCAGTATTCATGGGACCCAATTTTACAACTTTTACGATTTTATAACCGTGGTATTGCACTTAACTTGAAAGTTAGGTGGTGACATGATAAATAATGACACAAAATATTTTTTCAAATCGACATCTTTCTTTGAGGAAACGAGTTTAAAGGTGAAGTTCAGGTTCAAAATTGGAATTTCATTCCGTTGATTATTGAAAACATTAGAACACAGCCTTATGAAATTTATATTTGAAATGAATGCAGTTGTACTCAAGGACACGTGGCACAGTGGATAACGGCGTTACTTATATCCAGAGTGTGTGTTCAATACCTGATTAAATCGGTGGAGAAATCGGAGAAGTGAATTAACAGGAGATAACTGATAACTGACATCCATTAGACATGGCACGTGGAACTAGAACAGTCTACCCCAGTGAGTGAAATAAAGGATTCAGTTCGATATTCCAACCACTTGAAGAAGGCCGGAGCGTACAACGGCTGAAACGTTGTAATAAATATGACAACAAAGATGAGGTGACAAAGATTTGTTTTCACACTGATGAGCTGTGATACAGCGAATCAGTCTGTCTGTGGATGACTATATATATATATATATATATATATATATATATATATATATATATATATATATATATTAGGTGGAAGAAGTATAAATAATATTAGTGCGCCTGTGTGTTTGCTTGGGTTCCAACAAGATAATCACCACATAATATACATTTAGCCAGGTCAATTAAGTATTTGGTTGGACGCGTTCCTCTGTCCATTTTTATACTGTACTACACAAATATCCGCGTCTATAAACAACAGAATGGCACTGTCAAAGATTTGATTTTTTTTAAATCTTTCAGTTGTAGTGATTTTAAAGAAGTCATATATAATGCATCAAAAGACGCTAAACATATCTGAGAGAGTCCTCCTTCTTTAGAAATTATCCATTAATTCTTTTTCAGTTATTCTTGTGAATAGCATATTTTTCTCACTCTCTCATTCTCTCTCACACACTTTCTCTCTCTCTCTATCTCTCCTCTCTATCTCTCACTCACTGTCTCACTGTAATTCTCATGGTCGGTTTGTGTGTGTGTGTGTGTGAATTTGTCTGATTCAGGCATCTATCAGTCTCTCACAAACAAAAACTCTGATACACACATATGTGTGTCAGTGTATATATATATATATATATATATACCTCGAGGCGGTGTAATGGTTAGCGAGCTTGTCTCGCTAGAATGATTACGACTGAGTAGTGAGACGATTCTCACTGGGTGTCTCGTGATTTCGGCCTTGTGCCACATCCATGCTACGCTTGGAAAATCGCTATTATATATATATATATATATATATATATATATATATATATATATATTTGTGTGTGTGTGTGTGTGTGTGTGTGTGTGTGTGTGTGTGCGCGCGCGTGAATAATATGACAAGGTGGATGTGTGATTCGGCAAGAGAGTATGCTTCGTCTGGCTTCAGCTTAGAATTAAATGCATAAATGTAGGTAAGGAAAATGCGTTGAAACTCCGATTATAAAAGGGAACCATAGATCAAAATTGCCTCATTACATCCGATGAGCAGACAAAAGGAATATATGATAACACACACACACATATCTCTCTCTCTCACTCTCTATCTATCTCTCTCTCTCTCTCTCTATATATATATATATGTATATATATGTGTGTCTGTGTGTGTATGTGTATGTGTATGTGTGTGTGTGTCTGTCTTCGCGCACACACGAATGCATAACATTACTAATTAATGTATATGCGTGTATTAAACGCATACCCTAGTTTCGGTGGCCCAAATTAAAATACAACTTGCACCAACTGCTCACCAGGCAAGCAGACATATTTTCTAGTGTCTGGTTATATAATGATGACAAGTCTCGAATGAAGTAGAAGGATAATGACGCAGTGCATATCCCTTGTGGGTGAATTGACGTATCAAAAATTTGCGAGAAGTTGAGGTTTCCCGGAAAAAACAAATCTCCGTTCGAAATACAGCGAGAATTTTCGTCTGCCTGAGTCTGCAACTACGTGGAGTGGGAAGTCTCTATCACTCATTTCGTTTTTTTTCCATCACTGAAAAGTAGACGTCCAAATTTCCCTGTTCTGGGCAATAATTATAGCTAAAACATATAAACGTTGTATTATTTAATGCTATTTGAAACAAAAAATTTCCTTTTGAAAGGATGGCTGATTTGGTTTTCAGTATGAGACAGACTTTGACGTTCTATACTTAAGTTAATCTTGGCGACAAAGGTCGCAACATTGCTTAGTCGGTCCACTCTCGAACAAAGACCATGGTCACTAAACACCAAATCGAATCGCATACTAATTAACATTTCATGACTATGTCACGCTCGCACGCACACATACACACACATAAGCGCGCACGCATGCGCACGCACACAGACAGACGCATAAATGCATACTCACACACACACACGCACGCGCGCGCACACACACACACAAACTCAGATACACAAATAGGTACTCACACACGTACATATATATATATATATATATATATATATATATATATATATATATATATATATATATACATTTGAATTGGACATAGTCCGACAATTTATTAAAGATATTTTTTTTATATGTTTAACGTTCTTTTTATACTTAAATACTTGTATCTATAAAAAGAACGCCAAACATATAAAAAAATGTCTCTCCCCCTCTCTGTCTATATATATATATGTATATGTATATATATATATATATATATATATATATATATATATATATATATATATATATATATATATATGTGTGTGTGTGTGTGTGTGTGTGTGTGTGTGTGTGTGTGTGTCTGTGTCTGTGTGTGTCTGTGTGTGTATCTCAAGTGAGAGAAATAGATTAATGTTCGTGTATGTGTGTATTTATCTTGCTATGAGCTGCCAATTTTATTGCATTTTGGCAGGAACAGATTTCCACGCACATATTTATACAAATTTCTCGGAGAGTTATGGGAACTTCCCACAAAATAAATTTTTAATTGTTCTTCAAAATGAAATTGTCAAATTTGTACATGCGTGTTTCTTGTTTTGGTCTTTTGCGTCCACGTGAGGACAAGTCCGCTCGTTGGAATTTAATTCCTTTGACAGATATTAAATACTTAATGACTTACTTAGTTCTTTCAATTATTTGACATCTTTAGGTTGTCATCATGTTTCAAAAAACTGTACGACTGAAATTCATCCTGAATGCAGGAACTTGAAATATTCGATGATTAATGAGAGGTTTCGATAGAAGAAATTTCTTGCAGCGAGTCTGCATAGTAGAAGAGAAATAAACGAATTAATAATATATTAGAAATCATGTTTGTGTGATTAATGAATATTTGCTGAGAATATTTCGTAGTTTTTGTTTTCATATTGTGGACGGAAGTCGAAATAATTTCCAGCAATATGCTACGCACCCTTTCCACGCTGCCGCACTTTTAGAACTACATTAATTTATTATAACCTTAACCAATCATTCACATTGATTTATAACAGGCATTGAATTTGACTTTTTTTGCCAAGAACGCAAAGCCAAAGCTTTCTATCTCTGTACTCACAGATAACACCTGGACAACCTATGGCAAGACCTTTCTCCAGAAGAGAACGTCCAAGATAACAGTTGGTAATGACGATTATGTCCACATGGATGGCGCTCGCTAAGCCATTCCTGAAATATGCTAGAAAAATATTCCTTACCCCTTCAGTCATGCTTCAAACTTTGACAAAAATTATGGAATTAAAAGACTTAGAGAATGTTCACTTAATTTTTCTATTTAGAAGTAAAGAAACTGTTGCTATAAGTTTTTTATTCAATAACTGAACATCTTGTCCTCATGAAATTATTCCGGCTTACGGCTATATCACGATGAAATAACTGTTCTCCTACGATCAGCAAAGTTAAGCGTCTGATCAGTACCGAGAAAGTATTGGAAATACCAGACACTGTATGGTTGGGCATGAAGTTGGTGTAATAGATAACTGCTTGGTATTGGAAATCGAAGATCCGAGTTTGAATTCTAGTCGGGTTAGCTATTTTAAGCGCAAATAACCTTAGAAAAGGTATGAATCCACCGATTCCACCCCCAGTTATAGATTAATTAGTTGAACGTGTATCCTTAAAATCTTTATTATCTCGATGTAATTCTAAAAATATTTTCTGACTTTAAATAACCTGCAACGGTATCTGTCTATATTTCTGAGATGAGGTATTATGTAAACTCTTTACATTATTCGGACTCATCTCTGTCGCCATATTTATTACAACGTTGCCAAGGACACATGGCACAGTGGATAAAGGCGTTGGTTAGATCCAGTGACAGCACCCAAAGAGTGTGAGTTAAGTGGAGGACTTGGAGAGGGGAATTAACAGGAGATAACTTTTAATTGACATCCATTAAACATGGCACGTGGAACTAGAACAGTCTATCACAGTGAACGAAATAAATGGTTCAGTTCGACATTCCAACCACCTGAAAAAGGCCGGAGCGTACAACGGCCGAAAGGTTGTAATAAGTATGGCGAAAAAGACGAGGCTAATAGTCCGAATAATGTAAATAATGAACCTGTAACGGGTTGTTAATTCGTAAAAAAAAAACAAAATAAAAAAAACAATTACTCATAAATTATACAATAAACAAACTTGAGTATGTTATTTATATCGACAGCATAAAATCTTCAAAAGCATATACAGGAAATTTAATGTTATAACACAATATTGAGTAAATAATTATGGAATTAATCGGCATAAATTAGAATTAATATGTAGTTGCCCTTAACACTCACGACTTAAATAATAGAATCTACCGTTCTATATCAGGTTGTACACACACAAGTGCTGAGGCAACGCTCTGGTGCAATCTCTATTACCAGACACAATGAGTCCAGTAATAATAACCTATCATGATTTATCTGACAGCAAGTTAAGCACGACTTAATGTCATGCAAATTAGGATACAGCCAAAGATGACCTTCGCTGATACATCTTGGAAAAAAGTTAAATCTTCAATTATTTGAAGTATTTTAAGCAAATTGCTGAAATACGATGGTCCACCATATTACAGAGAAGACGTAGTGTGTCATAAGCTGTGAAAATACAAACTACTTCGCAATATATCAACACTATCATAACTAAATAAAAACTATTTTTAAATTAAATTACAGGGATATTGTTAAAATACGGTGAGTCATTGGCAGAAAAGGCTTTGCATCAGCGACATAAAATCTGACTAAATGAATGTATAAAAATAAAATAACTTTCTTTGTCAGTTGAAAACTTTTCAGCAACCCTTTGTAGACTAGTCAATGGCTAAAACAAATTGGATGCTATCTTCCATAAACGAAAAAAGTGATCACCATCTAAATATAAAATTCTGTGACTTCCGATAGTCCGTCATACACTTTAAAATAGCCATGCATTGACCGATAGAACAAAATTTAAGGTGGGGCTACAATGTACAGATGATTTTACTAGGGTGCGTAGCTTAGTAGAATATTTTCATTATTTTGGGGAAAAATTAAAATTTTATTGTATGGTATACAAACTACTCCTACTATTTAAAAAACAAATTGATTAAAATAGCAAATAATTATTTAATCAAAATGCAATATTATTATTATATTTTCTTTAAGGCTTTATATATAAAAATCCAGTTTCTGCGTTTACGAGAAGTATAAACAAATCCCAAGGTCAAACGCTTTACAAATTTGGTATTTGGCTCCGGAAATAAATATTTAATCATAGCCAGTTGTATGTTACATGCTCAAGAGTAAGAAACCCTAAGAATTTATTCTTCACTGGGAAAAAGGAAAAAGAGTAAATAAATTTTCTTAAAAATATTGCTTCCCATGAAGCCCTATAAAATTAAATTAATGATTAAACCATAAACCATAACGGTTTTTGTTAAATTATTTTCCCAAACAAATCATCTTATCCAAATTTCATCGTTCGTTTTGCAAAATTGAACGAAAAGTAGAGTTTGTAAATCTCGACAAATATTGTGATAATTTCTACTTTGTTGAAATTTCCAACAAAAAAGATTCTTATAATCACTCATATAAGACAACAGGCCGTTATAAATCGATTCGGTTGCTTGGATATACATCATAGTGTAAACCACCACAACATTTTTCGTTATCGCTCAAATGTCTATAATATGATGTTTTAAAAGCTTTTGAATCTTTTAAAGATTTTAAATTCTGCTTAAAAAGTTTGTGCTTTGCTTGGTTCGTTTTAAGTTTTATCGTACGCACATTAAATTTTTAATAGAAAAAGTTCCTACCTTGCTTTTGTAGCTAACTCCTAACAATGAACACTGGGTATAGCTCTGTTATTTTGGGGAATAAGTGAGGGAATCATTTGTGGTCGGGCAGCAATGTTGGTAGGATCTTTGATCTCGTGGTGCATCGTTCTCTTCTCTTCTTTTTGCGAAACATACCCAAAAAGAAAAGAAAATGCCGCCTGCAAGCACAAATGAAAGACGTCGCTTTTCAGCTTTGCAAGGGATTTTATTTCTATTGCGATTGATTTTTATCAGAGGAAGATTTTGCTTGAAACAAAAGTTAAATCCAAGAAAAAAGCGATGACTAGTCGAAAATTGATAAAGAACATACAGAAAATGAAAAAGAATCCAAAAACATTATAAAATTTCAGCAAAAGTATGAACCAGTATGAACTAGCTCAATATTAGTGGAATCAATTTGAGAGCCAGATCTAAAATCACTAGATATAATATAGATAAATAAATAATTTGAACATTTCCAAAAGTACCAAAAACTAAAAAGTATGGTACACGTAACCCGAAAATAAACTATAATCATAATAATGACTTTCCACACTACTTTAAAAATGTGGGAGAAGGAAATATAGTACTAGCAATATTGATATAAACTAATGGACTTGAATAAACTCTTTTCTTGAAAAATATTGAGGAAATGATTTTCTAAATCTCTAGTGAAAATAACATTAACTGTTCAGTCAATGAATAAAATATTTCCAATATGGAAATGACTAATTTCACCATTACTATTAGTAGAAATATGATGGAGTCGATGCGGTAGAACAACTTTAACTTAAAAATCAACCAAAGGTCTTCTATTTAACAGAATTCAGAAAATGTTTCATGGATGGAAACGGTCCATCTTTTTCTTTCTCTCTCACCTATGGACAGGTTCACACTCCTACCCGGAATTTTTTGACAGAAGTAGAGATTTTTCGCTTGTCTCCTGTTTAGGATTGGGTTTCTGGTTACTTCTAAAGACTACTTCAAATCTATATTTCTAAAGTCAACGACTGAGCTCTGAAATATTATTCCCTGAATAAATATTTATCGCTTCAAGTATAGAGTTAGCCGTAATCTTCTGAAGAACTTAATTTCTTCGTCTTCCTTAAGTTCACACAAAACGCTCTACATACAGTAACGCTCTACATTGAGTGTCTCTTAAGCCTTGTATAGGGTGAACATTAGTAAACAAAAAAAGCTCTCACCATCTTTCTCTCTCTCGCTATCTCTCTATCTCTCTCTATATATATATATATTGGTAGTATATATATATATATATATATATATATATATATATATATATATATATATATATATATATATATACAAACATATATATATATATATGTATATCTGTGTGTGAATTTGAAATATGTTAAAACTGACTCAACAAAGAGCACTGAATGTTTATTTTCATTACACAGAGCAAATTTTCTTTACCATTGGAATTAAGATACCTTTAGTTAATGACCATTTTCACCTACGAATTTTAATTTTAAATTTCGCAGGATTTTTCAAACTGTTCATGGTATCAGTTTGTAGTCTACTGTTTATTTGGAGAAAGAAAAAGAGAGAATGTGTTATAGCGGACTTATTGTGAGGTATGGGGAGAAGATGAAGGCATCGTTACTGGAATCATATTATAGAGTTAGGAGAGCCTGGGTAGGGGAGGGAGGGAGGAAGAGGATAGACCGATGGGTTCAACTCCATCCTAATGGTCACAAGGTCAAAATTTAATTCGACGGGAATTCACGGAAATTAGCGAAAACGGGAAAAAACAAATAAGAGGTAACATTGGTAAATGAAAAAGAAGTATATATATATATATATATATATATATATATATATATATATGCGTGTGTGTGTGTGTGTGTGTGTGTGTGTGTGTGTGTGTGGTGCGATGGATAAATTGACTAAATTCCGAAAAAATGAAATTTATGCTGACATCTCACTTGAACAGATAGATTTACAAAAATAACACAAAATATCTTGGAAAAGTAATGAGTAATTTTGCTTCTCTCACGGCCTACAGACGACTTCCTAATCTTCATCAACACCTTTGGGCGGTTTCCTTGTTTAATTTGGTGAATGCTACAACAATCCTTGACTTCAGTTCATCTTTGGTGTTACAAGGAGTTTTGTTGGTCCCTCGTTCAATTGCTCCCCACCCATGATAATCAAGGTCATTGCAGTTTGGGGAATTAGAAGACCAGATGTAAGAGGGGATGTGGTGGCAGAAATTGTTTGACACCCATGACTGGGTTATACTGCTTGTGCGGTATGCTGCAGATTCCTGCTGCCAGACAATCTTTCAGCAACAACCATTTTGACACAAGGCTGCTCTAGCTCCTCAAGGCACTTGCTGTAGGCCTCCGAAGTTGAGTCTGAGGACACCACTAACAAATTCGGGAGTTCTTTTCTCGATTTGAGTGAGTTTTTCAAGCTGCCGTACATTACCATTAAACTCACCCGTCTCTTTCTGAATGCTCCGCACTGTACTCAGATTGACGCCCCAGAATTCTGAAATTTTGGAGGTTCCGTCGAGAATGACAAACACTACTGTATGATGTTTCCAGATTCCTGTCGGAATGAATTGTGTCACGGTGTTCTTTTTTTTTCTCACAGACGGTGCCCTACTGATTCTACTATACTGTGCAGCCGACAAAATTAAATACAAACGACGCGCATGCGTGAAATTAAAAATATAACATGGCGCCAATTTACCTATCGCAACATGTATATATAAGTGGAAACTGAGTTCGACAGCGAACGGTGAAATTCTGTTTAATACATAAACGCACTTTTCGGACGAGAAGATTGCGATCAAGCAATGTCTATCGCCACGCGGTGTTGACATACTTATCCATTTTCATATTTACATACACTGTATCTCCGATTGTTGAGCACTTTTACCAATAAATATAACACTATTTAAAACTATTTTAAAATTATAAAGCTCTTCATTAATTGAATTGAGCACTATAGCTATTTGGCGTTTGTTTACATTCGTAAAAATAATACGCCAGAAGTTCCTTTTCCTTCGCTGATAGCTCAGGGGTAGAAATTCCAACTGGTGCCAAATCGGTCGAGTTTCGATCCCAGCTTGACGCAATGTCATATTTATACAAATAAATTAGTAAATAAATGCACGATACAGTTAAGAAAACCTGAATTAAATATCTGACAATAAATAAATGATAATGTTATTCCTTTTCCCACAAAAGAATTGAGCGGAGATGCACCGGAATTCTACTACCCCCAATTCTAATTACCTGGAGAGTTATTTACATTTAGAGTGGCTTATATCTGTCAGGACTGTCATTGAGTATAACTGGAGCTAGGATCCAGTGATTACGCAAGTCGTGACTACAGGGAAGGTTGAATCACTCATTTGAGAGTTTTTCAAATTAAGTCTTTCATCATATCAATAATAGGAAAACTTGTTTCCAGACTGCGTCTTTTCATTGAACTCAAATTGTTTATTGCTAGTGATATTTTATAACTATGGTATGCCAGATTGAAAGTCAAAAGAGGAAGATCCTTAGCTGCCAAAGAAGCAATTTAAAATTTCGTGAGAAACAATAGTTTAGAAAAATTTTGCTACATCCATCTGAAATCATGCCTTTAATGTCAGAATGAGAAAAGGATGTTATTAAATCCAATACATTTAATAAGAATAGACGTAAATTAACTTAGTATGTAAACCGATTCCGTAGTAGGAATAATAATTACGCCCGTCAAAGGATGGATGAACCGCCTTGTTGGGTAAACGACTAGCGAGGAGAATGTGCTAGACTGAGATCCAAAGTTATGATTACAACCAGTACGGTGATAACTTGGCATCGCTGGACGAAAGGGTTCTTTAACTGAAGTCTAAAGCCAGTGCGCAGGCTTGCCTAACGAACTCAATCGGCTGGGGTTTGAGCGAGAGAGGGATAGGATTCATCAGGTCAAAATACCAAGACACGTTATGCATGAATGAATAGTTTTCCTGCGCTTAATTCGTATATATGAAAAGAACTGGTGTTCTGGTGTTCAGCTGTACAGAGACATTTAGACCACACCCGTTCATAGGACTTATGATAATGATGATGACGATGATGATGATGATAATAAATGTTGGCCTCCTTGCCTTGGGGTAATATTTCACTAACCCATCGAAAAATCCGTTACTACTGTACAATGAACTTGAGCTTCATTTGGGACCCTACGTTTGTGTTCATGTGACCAGATGAAGTTAAGCATAGTAAATAAGAATGGACAATACGCTAAATCCAATAATGTTGAGCCGAGCTAAACTCATTGAGTAATGACAATTATTTTATCAATATATGGTTCAGTGATGATTTCTTTGATTCTTGTGTTTGATCTGAGAATAGTTTGTTTAACTTGTTCCGGACAATATTTAGCCTTAGTGTCCTCAAGCAATTTCTGGCGCAATGCCCGCTACGTGAAAGACGTATTTCATTAAGAACAAAGAGGAATTCTAAGCGGATCTTTGTTAACGATTGGAATCTTGGAGATTCTAAGTTCAGATTTCCGAATTCAGAAGCCTAAAGCAAACTTTTTTTTTGTCTGTATCTCTATAATGCATATATGAGATAAATTTACTAGACTGATGTATGTGTAATAACTACTGTTACTTTATTCAGAAGATCAATAGTGTGGGCAGTGAAGTTTACATTTGTGCCTCGAAATAACACATTGGATTAAATATATTTGGTGGATGCTAATGTTTTCTGAATATTTCACAAGATAATTTATTCAACTAAGTTTCTAATCTCATTATTCAGTTATTCATTTTTTCTGGCGGTATCATAAGTTATTCTACTCATAAGGCAAAATATTACTATTATATCGTCATTTCTAGATAAAGAATTATAATAAGTATGTTTTTCATTCGGTCTTGTATAGCCGTCTTTGTTGTTATGTTCACAAAATTTCAGTCTTTTTGCCGTCCTACCTTTTTCATATCGTAACATTGGTGTTTTTAAATGAACCCATTGTTCGATGCGTGAGGATTGGGTCTTCGTTCCATGATTACCAGATCGATCCTATCATCAATATTAATTAGTCTGGTTTGTAATCTTGCCAACTCTTCCTTTCTGGGACTGAACTAGAATATGTCATTTTCAGACCTAACCTGCCTAGAAATTGAACTAATATCTATTAGAAAAATAGACACGTTTTATTTAAAACTGAGCCTTTAATCCAAACTTTGTTTATTGAAAAATCCAGTGTCTTAGATACGTAGATGAATCTTTTATTTAATAAAGTGAAGGAGGAAATATTGCTGGTTAACATGAATTCAATACGACATTCAATCGAGATTACATTTTTAAAAAAAGAAGTTTTTTCTGGTTTTCCTGCCAGAAATAACGTGCATTGAATATAGTTTTACGTGAACCAGATATTAAAATATATTTTTTGATATTAAACCCCAGGCTGCCATTCATTTGTTTTTCGGGAAGAAACAAAATTTTAAAACGAATCCCTGAATCTATCATGCAAAAATGTGTTAGCAAATGTCTGTCACATTGAACAGTGTGTCAATGTTATCCAGGAGGCATCACAGTTTGGGTAGAAGTTATCCCTGTTAACTTCACAAAATATCTGGACCTCCTTGGACAAATTTCCTCCAGAAGTAAAGGAAACATTTTGGGTTAAACATTTATGAGCATGAAGCTGCCAGTCGAGTAGTAAAATTCCCGAAAGTCGACAAGTAATGATATCGAATGGATACCTCCATGTTTATTTTGTAACAGGTTCCGGCGATCTTGGAAAATCAACGGCCGTGGTTATTTGAGATGGAGAGAAATTTAGTTAACTAGTGAATCAACCAGTTAATGCAGAATAATACTCATTGATTTTTCCTATATCAAAAAAGGTGGTGTTGCATAGCCCCTTCGTGTTAGGGGTAATCTTGGAGTGACGATCTTGAGGCGACAATGATAAAGTCTTTTTTTCTTCACTCGGCTGGGTGATTATTAGTTGGTTTGTTCGGATGTAAAATGAAACATCAACCAAGGGGATATTTAAACTTTATTAACACGTCGACGTATACATTTTTTAACTAGCCAGTGGCTCACCCTATCACCACCACTGGAGAGCAAGTTCCCAGGATCCGAAATAAGCACGTCTGATCGCTTCGACGTGTAAACATTAACTCATCGAAAACGCTTTATTATTGTAACATTCCCACCTTCCGCTAAGCCAATCAAAATCGACATCCATATTTTGTCTATCAGCTGTCCACAAGGTCAGCCTCAGAGAATCTGAATTAAATACACTGTCACTAAAAATATTAATCTGAAACTATTATTTAACAGGTGGAAGATGTTGCTGGAGTATTTTTCTCATTCTTAATTACCCATGGACGTTGGAAAAAGATAGCGGTTTTGGAGAATTGGCAGTTTGGGTACATATCGTCTTCCAACTATTTCCTGTTGCTAAAACTAAAAGCCAATTTGAAAAGAAACAATTTAGCAGTAGGACAGTGTTTCTAAGACTAAAGATCGGAATTTGTAAAAGGGTTAAACTGACTTGTTAGGTTTGTCAAAAAAAATCTTCGAAAAACCTTGAATGGCTTTTCCACAAAAGGGGCCAATAAAGAGATATTTCGCTTGATCATTAGTGTATATATATATATATATATATATATATATATACAATTGCGGCCAAAATGTTCAGAACGGCATTGTTTTCGTCAGAAAAGTAGGTATGAGTTTTTATCAAAGTTGTTTTATATTTTATAATTTTCACAGACAATAAATACAATATTAATTGTTATTGTCTGAGATTCTGGTGTAATTTGAGAGGATAATACAAAAGTTATGGATGATTTAGTGATTTACTCCAAAACCCATGGCGGCCGAAATGATCAGAACGGTCGGGAAAATAGCAAAATAATAAAAAATGACAGAGAATACTGGAATTATTTAATATTTAGTGTGAAGCCCTTTAGCCTCAATCACTATTTGACATCTTCGACTGCATGAGGAAATTAAATTTTCAATTGCTTGCTGAGTGATCTTATTCCATTCTTCCTGAAGGGCATTCCATAATTGGTCGGTTGTTTTAGGATTTCTGGCTTTCGAACGTTCTCCTAAAATATTCCACACATTTTCAAGAGGATTGAGATCAGGCCAATCTATAACAGTAATCTTTTCAACCTTGAGGAAGTTCATGAACACTTAGCCTTGTGACATGGGGCATTGTCCTGCATGAATATGGGTGACCGCTTAGTTGAATTTCTCAGCACAGGCAAGACATGATCTTTTACAAGTTGTTTATAAACTCCTGCATTTACCTTTCCATGTAATCGCACCAAAGAGCTCACACCTTCTCAGATATCATCCCCCAAACTATGACACTTCCTCCACTGAATTTAACACTAGTCTTAAGGCATTTAGGCGACAATTTTTCACCAACTTTTCGACGAACGTACCTTTTCACATCTGAGCCAAATAACATAAACTTAGAGTCATCACTGAAATGCACCGTTTGCCATTTTTCTTGAGACCACAACATACGTTAGGTTGCAAAGGTAAGACGACACTTTTTATTCTTGGAGCTGATCAGTGGCTTCACTGCAGGTGCTCTTGCTTGTAGGTCATGTTCAACTAAACGACGTGACACAGTTTTTCGAGATAAAGTTTTCTTCAGTACAATGCTCATTTCCCGAGAAACAGCAGCAGCAGTTTTAAATCTGTCCTTTTTAACCAACTTTACCATAGCACGATCTTCTCTATTGGTCGTTTTCCTTGGCCTATCTGTAGACTTTCTTGCTTCACACGAACCACAATCATCGTAGACCTTAAGAATACCGTGAACAACATTTTTGACTTGTTAACAATCTTTGCAATAGACCCAATACTTAAATTATCTTTCTTTCGAAGCTTAATAATATTGTTGACGTATTGGTAACGGAGTAAGTGGCATTATATTAACAAAGTACACTGCAGATATTCTAACTAATGTTTAGTAAACGATCCGTCGCGTAAAAAAAATTTAAAAGATAGAGTTCGTCGGTTAAATATACTAAAATACGGAGTAAAACAACAGTTCTGATCATTTTGTCCGCCATGGGTTTTGCAGGAAATCACTAAATCGTCCTTTTTTTATCCTCTCAAATTACACCAAAATAATATCATATTTATTGTATGTGAAAATTATAGAATATAAAACAACTTTGATAAAAATTATACCTACTTTTCTGACGAAAATAATGCCGTTCTGAACATTTTGGCCGCAACTGTTCATATATATATATATATATATATATATATATATATATATATATATATATATATATATATATATATATATATACTTATTGCTGAAAACGTTATTTTAGTGGGTATACGTATTTGAGTTGCTGCTCTTGTTTTTTCTTCAAAATTTAAATTAATAGCAAAAAACGTGTATAGTAAGAAATAATTTCTGATAAAAAATTCATTAAAAATGTTTCTCTATGTATAGGCATATGAATGTAAGCATCTCCTCAAAATGCATTAACTTCCATTTTTCTTTTTGTATTATCTCATTGCAAAATGTAAGACGATTTGATGAAATGACCACAAGTCAGCAGAAATGTTTTTATATACTTTCTCAACTCATGAAGTGTAATGATTTACAAAGCGTAGCTTAGATGTGGCACAAGGCCGAAAGTATGGAGCATCCCGTGAAAATCGAATTCACTACTCAGTCTCAAATTGCTCTAGAAAGATTGCTCTCTAACGATTACACCTCGTAATCAAATAAAGGCACTATATTTAATGTGACTATATATATATACATTTTTTCGCATTTTCTATTTCTTACATAACAATGAAATATCCTATTCTGTCTTGATAATCACTTCACACATCCGTCTATGGTTTGTTTTATTACACTTTTTTTCTTCAAGATGTCAGAAAGAAGAAAACTATAATCACCTAAAAGTTCTGTGAGAGTTTTAAATTAAATTTGCAATATTATTTTTATTTTATATCTGATGCCAGACAGACTTTGCTGAAAAAAGTGTATCCAAATTACTCTCTCGTGCTAAAGCATGACAAAAGTTAAATATGATAGGAAGTAAAAGATTTTCTTTTATTTTCCTTTCATATTCGTTTTTTCAAATTTTATGTACTAATGCTTATCTCCGACAGAACAGATTTGCAGCATAGAAACATACAATGTAAGCAATTGATAGATCATGAGGACGAATATCTGTATGTTTGTCCAACAGGCATTTTACATTGACTTTAGTTATGATAAAAAAAATCATACCAAAAATTATTTCAAATGCTATTGGCGTTGACACTGTTCTCGTCTTTTCTACTGACGAGTATGAGAATATTTTATGTCATATACACTATGTTATGTATAACTATTAATCCTCGTGAATGCTTCGCGGTTGATCTATTTTAATTCTGAAAGTAGTTATAACTCTTGATTTTCTGATTGAATAAGCCCCCTGAAATTTCCACGACTATAAGATACTCGTCGAAATGTCAAGGGACTTATTTAATTAGTAAATTAAGAATTATGACTACAAACTCTAATAGAACAACCGCGAAATTTATCTATTGCATTATTAAATATCTGAAATTAACTAATTTAACAAAATACTGCAATAATATAATTATGAATTCAAGTAAGTATTTAAAGAAGAAAAAGGTTACAAATATCAATTTCAGAATTAGCAAAGCTTTCATTTCACTGAAGCAGGTGTTAAAAGCAAAGAACTTCTTTCTTTTTTCACTTTTTATAATTTGTTTTATGTAAACTTTCTTTTCCTTACTAAAAACTAACAACATCTCTTATTCTTCCCTTTTTCCTTTCATTTAAACTGGAATAGATCATTCTACTTCTCTAGTATTTGTAGAGTGTACAATCCGTCTTATTTAACGGCCCCCGCACATGAGTCGTATGTGGCACAAGGCTGGTTTAGCGTGGGTTCTTCGAGCCTGTAGGCTCGGCCAAAAATATTCCCTTCGAACCCGTATAAACGTGTCCAGAGCCTGTCTACCTCCCCAGACGAAACTTTGCCCTTCGGCAAAGCTAAGTCCGGGTTCATCTCCGCTAAGGCGGAGAGTTTGACAGTCATGAAGGGTTTGGGACCGTAACCATGGTGAACAATCCGTGATTACTAAAGGAGAAACAAGCAGAATTATAATACGATATTTTTGGAATTTTTTAATATATGTCTATTAATTAATCGTGAAGCATGTCGGGAATTTGCGTAATTATTCGGATAGCCTTGCGGAATATTTCGGGAAGAGGCCGAACATATATGTTGTTGTCCTGTTTAATGCGCGATTACATCATTATTGCTGAAGGGGAAACTTGATTGCAGGTCAACACGCCAATAACGCAACCAGTTCTAACAGCACCGTGATTTATACAAATGACCCATAATCATGGAGAAACTCACGATTAAAGTGATAATATTTCTCACAGAGAAATATTTGAAAACAGCCGACACCTAGTTCATACGCCATTTCCAAATAATTTGATACTAAAACAAATAAAAGAGCGAATTTCTCAAATGGCATAATTTATTAATCAATGGTCTGTCTAATACAAATATCTATTTTTTTTTAATTTTCTGATCACATCGCTTGAACAATTTTAACAGCATTAATAAAAATGGTAGCACATGTATCGAAAATAAAATAAATCGTGAGGTATGAGATCCAAGGCAAAATCCCGAAAACATAGATTAAGAAAAATTCCTACCTCATTGATTCCATTTCAGACTATAAATATTCACGGATATGTTCGTAACACTTACTAGTGCCAAAAGTGGGATTGACAGATCTGTTGCAAATTACAGCCGTGTCCATTGTATTCACTTTCTCACAAACACCCTTTGTAATGTATGAATCGATTTTTTTCTTGTTTCAGCTAATAGTTAATAGCACGGCAATATTCCTTATCTAAGTTTTATTTGTAACCAGTCTTTGATTTTCAGAACTCTAAATCCCAAACCATTTAGGCACGTGCTAACGACTCTATCACTCTGTCTGTATGTCTTTCTCTCTCTTAAAACTTACCTGGCTACAGAAACATCCAACAGAAGCATTGAGATCTAGGCAGCTTACAGTGTAAATACACATGATGATTTTCACCTCGATACATACTGTTTATTAAGAAGGTAATCTCGGTTCAATTTTGGTCTAATTATTCCTCAGTGTTTATATAAACGATGCAGCTTTTTGCCAAAATCTGTTAAGGATCTCAATAATTATCAATAGTTTCAAACTCAGATGTTAGGATGTTGACTAGAAAAGAAATAATCAATCTCAGCATAAAATGCATAAAACTCATAGCCTATTTATCGCAAACGACGTCAAAATACAGTGTTCTTTTAATACAATGTGTCAAATCTCGTGAGATTTCATGAGATCTTGGACATTGAAAGCTCGGTTACTTATACCTTCCAAGCAGATGTTTATTCTGTAGGAAAATAAGGCTGTAATTGACTAATATTTTCAAAATTATTAATTTGCAGTAGCTGAGGCTACTGCGGTACAAAGATGAATATAAATATTTACACTATTTCCATTTATGCTCATATACATGACTTTTCGGCTTTGTGTGTTCCGGCCATCTTCATGTGGTACACGTTGGATTGTCGAAGCGATGTAAATAGTGTAAACAGTTACAATACTGCATCTCAGAAATATAGAGAGATAATGAATAGAAATATTATATATCTGTCTATATTTCCGAGATGAGGTTTTGTAATTAGTTACACTATTTACATTGTTCCCACTGTCTTCATTTTCCTTACAATGATTCACAACGTTCCTCAAGGACGCATAGCCCAGTGGATCAAAGCTTTGATTGAATCCAGTCATGTGACCGAAAGACTTGTGAGGACAATACCTGGCTACAGCAGAGAAGAACAAAACTTGGAGAGTTGACTTAAAACGGAGATAATTGATACAGAAGAGTTATGGCATATGAAACTAGAACAATTTACCCACGTGGACGAAAGAAATTGTTCAGTTCGAAATTCCAATCACCTGAAGAAGGCCGGAGCGAACAACGGCTGAAAAGTTGTGAATATAGCAACGAAGATGAGGACAACAGTCCGAACAATGTAAATAGCCTAAATAGAAATATTATTAAAAGTAATACTTGGTCGGGGACAAGGTAACGCACATTGAAAATCAATACGTGTTATTCTGGATTTTATGTGGAGTCGAAGCACAGTGGCTGGCACTGATGTTAAATAAGTAAGTACTTCAATCACGAGTTAGATGAATAATTATTACTGGTCGTTGCCTAGAATATTATAAAGCAAAGGTAGTGAAGTCTCAAATAAAAATCATTACATTGACGAAGATCACGACCAAGATGAGGACAACAGTTTGAAGTAATTCATGTAAATTGAATTATTCATCTAAAAAATGAAATACAAAATGAATGAAAAGCGGACCGGAGACGCAATCAACAACAAATGTTGAACAATTAGATATTGAATATAAAGGCTCCAATAAATACATAAGTTCGGGTCAGCGCCATAGTGGATAAAGGATTTGATTACTCGTGTGTTGCTGCTGTCTAGTAGTTATGAATTCAGCTAGGGAAACACTAATTCACTTGTAACGAACATTAACTAAAAATAGATGGACAAAATAAGATATTAACCAACTGATATCTCGGGATAGCCAAAACAATAGACAAATGATGATGGCCACAGAGCATTTGACCGAAACGTTGTATATATGTATAACAACCAAAATGAGAACCATAATCCGAAAGAATTAAATTATATAAAGACGTAATTGTTAACCACCCTATTATTTCTTGTTTATAGAGAGGATATTTTTTATCTTCGCAAACGAAACACCGAATGCCATCGGAATATCATGAAGGAATAATCATGGTCCTGGGACATTCTGGAAGATAATGGAATAATTAGAATTTCATTTGAAGTTGTATTTATGAAATATTGGAAAGTGAAGAATGCTTTAGTCGAAACACTCCTTAATAAATAACAAATGCGTAGAACATAGTCTAAAAAATATAAGCAATAATAAAAGCTATGGTAGTCAAAATTTTATTTTATTTTCTTATGAACTTATTTAAAATTTTAGTATATACTTTTAGTAGGAAGCATGGTGGAGTTCAGGATAGCGGCTAGGACTGAGAAATCGGAGAACAGAGTTCGAATTCCAGTCAGATCCATTACATTCACTTTCATGCTAATAAATATTCTTGGGAAAGGTATGAATTGTCTTCCTCTCCCCACACTAAGCTATGGTAATAAATATTCTTGGGAAAAGTATGAATTATCTTCTTCTCCCCCCTAAGATATGGGTAAATAGCAGGACAGACCGGGTTCTATAGCCTTGTATGACAACTGGTCAACCGCAGAAAACATCTGCCTCGTCAGTCATGTATCGAATGATGTATAATCGTCTAAGCGTATATCATGCATAGCGATACTGACTGATATAGTTTTACAGAATGTAATGTGACGGAAATGTATTTTTTTCTTCAAATAAAACATTATATATATATGGTATTAAAAGAATCTTGCCACAATCTATCGACATTTCATTCGTTCATATACAACATCACTTCAAGGCGTTTATGATCATTAGTGTCCTCAACCACCTGTCCCTTGTAACTTGCCATCCTGGGTACGACGATAAACTACATCCGCGTCCTGGGTAAGACGATAAACTATGTACAACAGCAAGGCCTCTGATCAGGAGGTTTTGAGGAGCTGGGGTTCCTAGGTCTACCCTGACCCAGGGTGGTAACACCTGTTAGGGTCCCAGCTATCGGCAAATAGTTAACCCCCAAACTGGGGTCAAACATTATGAAAGTGTAAAAATAGGTTTTAATAACAAAAATAGTATTTGTAAAAAGATTATTGCCAGCAATACATTTTTGAAGAAAAAAATATTACCAAAAATAGATTTATGAAGGAAAAACATATTACCAGCAAAAAAAAATTTGTCGGCATTAAATAACCCATTGCGGTTGATATGCCTTAAAACAAACAAACCAAACCAAACCAAACCAAACCCTTGTAGCTTCAAACGACGTTTGACTCCTGAAATCCATCCTTGTGATTCGCCACCATCCATGCATACAAACACATTAAGTAGATTAGTCGCTCGTTCCTCCTGCTTCCGTTAGTTTCAAAATGTTGTATGAATGATAGATATTTCAGGCCCTCTTTCCTCGTTACTTGTTAAAAATATTTCGTTTGTCCCTTTCTGATTTTATCAATTCAATATTCCTTATATTTTCTATTTTCTTTAAATTCTTTTAGCTGTTCAACTTCTCTGTCCATGGCATTCTCAGCATTTGTCAGTAAAAATGCATCTCTGTCGAGTTAAGTCTAACGTAATCGATAATATAAGTTTCATTTTGGGCTCTACAAGGTTAAATAGATTGAAATTGGAATAGGTATATGTTATCGTACATCTGGGGGGATTGATATATGTTTGCGAACATTGACCTTTAAAGATACGCCAAACCGTCACCATATTTTCCACCTGCCACAATGAAAACCAATTTTCAGTTCATATAAATTGTGCATGTTTACGAGCAAATCTGTGACGAATCCCAGAGTTTTTATGTGCAAATATTTTGCTTCCAAGGACTAATAACGGCTCTCCATATTTCTTTATCATAAATCTGTAAAAAAGGGGCACGGAAAATAGTACTGCGATTATCGTTCAAGATTGTAAAGCCATTTCCCGAATTTGTTGTTTTTTTTTTTACAGGATATCAACACTTTGCAGTTGATGTCAATCTAGAATATAATTTAGATTATTTTTTAGAGATAACACTAATTTAGTGATAAAAGTCTCTCCTAATTAAAACATAACTGATAGAGAAGAGTGGGATCCATATCATTCTCAAAGGTATTTGCGCGTAACTGAATATAACGAACCCAACTTGAATTTGATCTCGGCTCGCCAATTAAGAATACCGAGACGTTATGCATCATACCATCCGCACATCCACCTGATATTCATTTGTGTTTTTTTTAATGTTCAATTATAGGCGCTAAAGAAAAAATTGCATGTCTTTTATAAGGTACGTTCAATTTTCTTGGAAACTATATATAGATTTTATTCGTCGTCCATATTTACAAGAAAAAGTGAAATATTTGGGGGCGTCAGGATGAAAAATGCAACTCTAAAATTCGAAGACGCATTAGAATCGCAATTGTTAGAAACAAATAAAATAGT
>OZ038475.1:25000804-25033304 GCA_964036315.1 Acanthosepion esculentum | reverse complement strand
AGTGGCAGATATTAATGACGAAGAACATATATATCTACTACCTTCAGTGTCACATCTGTTATAAATATTTTAAATCACGGTTCGGTTTAAAGAGATATTTATGGTTCTACTCAGATTAGGTAGACATCTGGGCTCACACAGAAGTGAGGTTGTTATTTCTTTTCGGTTATTCGTGGACTGGTTTTGAAAAGGTTGGACATAAGAACATTTACCGTTACCGTGCAAAGTAAAGCTAATTATCAATATACTGGTAGTGATCAAGATTGTATGAGTAGACACACACACATATATATTATGGTTGGCCAGAAAGTACTGACTGCTTAGGAAGAGGAAAGAAAACGAGAAAAGTTTATGGAGCAACACCAATATTTCTTTTTCAAAATAAAGGCAATCATTCTCGACGATCTTCTCTCAATGACCAGCTAGCATAGGTACCCATCCCAGATACCACTCCGCTGTAATCTGGGACAGTATCGGGACTGGATAGTGGCTGTAGAAAATTCTCCTCAGTCAACCTGGCAGTATGTATCCTCGCATTGTCTTGGTGAAACAAAGGCCAAACTCGACTGACTTCAACAGCATTTCCTTTCTTTAGGTTGTCGTCCACGCGGCCTAGCTGTTGGCAACGGTGTTTAGATTTGACGGCGCGCCGTGTGGCACACGCCCAAAATTTAATACTCCATGGAAATTTCACCAGACAGAGATTAACATTTTTGGTTTTCTTTCCTTTTCCTAAGTGAATCGAGACTTTCTAATTAAACATATATATATATATATATATATATATATATATATATATATATATATATATATATATATATATATATATATATATGTCTAGCCACACTGATGAGCTGTGAAACAGCGAAACAGTCTGTCTGTGGATGACAAAAATAATTTCGGTTGAGCTCTTTGGTCTGAGGTGTGAGTTTGTAAACAGTGACTATTTAAGCTAATATTGCACGACTCTTCGGCAGAATTGAATCACTGTCAGTCACTGTGTGTTTATCTAAATCTAAAAATAAACACGCTAAAATTCAGTCGTGTTTCGATCCTAGCTAGATGCAACCGAACGTCTAGCCACACCGATGAGCTGTGAAACAGCGAAACAGTCTGTCTGTGGATGACAAATATATATATATATATATATATATATATATATATATATATATATATATATATATATATATATATATATATGACAATGAACTTGATCAATTCCTTACGAGAACGAGATGGAAGGCACTATTTTCATCATTGAATAAATATTTAAAAAAGAAAGAAAACACAGAGATTTTCAAATCTACCAACTACTCACCTGCTACTGAAAAACTAGCTAACTTTGAGAAGGATATGCTTGGTATTAATGACAACATCAAATTCCCAAAAGTTAAGAGCAATTCATAAAAGCTATTACCTGCTGAAGTAAAATAAAATAAAAAGTTCTCAGATATTCTGATTAAAAGCGACAAAACAAAGAACATTTTTACCATAAACCCGGAGGCTTGCCGGAAAAAATAAACGGAGAACCGTGAGACTTGTAAATTATATGTATAAACGATCAGGTGAAAAATGTCACAGTCAAACTAGGGATAAACGAAAAGGTCCGCAAATTTTGCTGTAAGCAAGCATTTCTAACCATAAAGGACCATAAAGATGAATTCCCCAATAATCCTTCTTTTCGGCTCATAAAATCAACTTGAGGAATAAAATAAGCCAATAAATATTGAATAAATATGCGACACATTAAGTATTGCCAGACAGGCAAATCAATGGAAGGACACAAGTGATTGCATTTCTTGTTAACACAAAATTAAAAAGAAAATCAAATATGTATTTATAAAATAAGACATTAAAACTTTTATCCATCTATATCTGTAAAAGATCTGCTGGAGGCATTACACCTGATCAAACGGAAATAATTTTATATTGCCGCAAATTAATTTTATTCCACACTGAAGTAACATTGCTTAAGAATATAAAAAATACAGCTTCGATCTACCACAAGGTTCATTTGATGGCGCTGAGGTTTCTGAGGTAATAGGTGTAAATATTTCATATAAAATTAACAAAATTGTACATATAAACAACAACGGCCTATAGAAGGATGACGGCCTGATGATAGTGCCAGACAACAGAAGAGCAAATGACAATATAAGAAAAGCGCTTTTCTAACTCTTTAAAAGCCTCGGTTTTGAAATAGAAGTCGAAATGAATAAAAATGTTGTCAACTATCTGGACGTAAAAATAGATCTACAAGCTGGCAGTGTCTCCTCCATACATGAAACACAGTGTAATATTTAACCAGCCCGCAAACATAATAAAGGACATCCCTAACGAAAATAGTCTATGTTATCCAGAAACTCTTCTAGTAAAATAAATGCTTGCGGTTAAAATGAAAAATGTTTGCAATAAAAGAAATGTGGAGGAGAAAAAAATATATATATATGAGCAAAAGGAGCTAGAGGCAAATGACAGCGAGCCCCAACAAACACGTTGTTTGCACAAGGAAGGCCTGCGGGACCCGATGTAAAGTGCCTCCAGCACCTTAAGGTGAAATAAGGAGTGTGACCGTGACAACACGGTGAACCGGTCGACACTAAAATTTGCAGCACAAAATCTGCTCTTTAATAGGTGCTCGCATTTTTTTCTCCTCCACATTTCTTTTATTATACATTTTCTGTGTTTTTTAATTTAAATAAAATCTCCCGTTGGAAGCCTGAGGAGCGGGAACGAAACCGGTTGCTTTGCCCGTTTTTAATATGTCTAGTAATATAAAGCTTCACATTTTTATGGATGTGATAAAATTTTGTACCTTCAAAAATATCTTTACACACACACACACACACACACACACACACACACACATATATATATATATATATATATATATATATATATATATATATATATATATATATATATATATATATATATATATATCACATTTTCTTTTAAAATGACTGGCAAGATGTATATGCAAACTTTTATATTTTTTCTTCTCATGTGCGAACAATTGTCGTCATTTTGGGTCTTGTGAAATTTCCAAATAGAACTGTAGCAATTAGCCCAGTGTTATTATATTTCGAACGCCGTCGGCTAATCAATATCCCATTTTCAAGTATTTAGTTTTCGTATTACAAGTGGTATATTGTTGGAACATAGGACTGTTTTTAATTCCAACATACGACGAACCCATTGCGGCTGTAAGTGATGTTATTAAGAGCTTTTGTTTAATAAGTGTATGAATGATTTTTATGTTGTAATTGAAGGCCTTGTGAAAAAGAAAACACACTTCCACTAAGAACACTGGATAATATACTGTGCAATTTGTGGTATTAAACTATGTCTATTTTCCAATCATTTGGAATAACACAACTAGTATCCCTGAAATATAACTGATTAACTAAAAGCGCTCAGAACGAACGAATTGTCTTGTAGATAATTTTAGCACATACTAAATCCCAAAAGAAGTCTTGTTTTGCAATCAAGAAGGACATAATAAAATATTCACAGTCACTGAAGAAATACATAATAAAATTTTTCAGTGATTTTTAATTTAACATGTAGAAATAGATACACCATAAATAAATATATATTTTTTTATATGCGCAGTACTTATTGGAAAGTGCTCAATATCAGTGATAGAGATTACATTTTCAGTTGTATGGATATGAGTTTGTGGACTAGAATTAAAATTGCGTATGTATGCATGCTGGAACGCATGAATGTGTATCTGCGCCTAATCTCGAATTGTTTATGTGGGTGTGTTTGTGAACTAAAATGCGTACATCTGTTTGTACGTTTGTGTTTGTGAGAGTGTCATACCAAAACAGAAGACACAGGACATTTCCCCACCTCCACCATCAAACACAAGCAAGCATAACTAGATCCAATTTTTTGACAATGCCAATGTCAGATCTGTCTCATGTTTGATGTAGTTGCATATTTCTTGTAGTTGCAAAAATATTTTCGTTTCAAACATTTCGGATTATATTAAATTTGAAATCTAAAAGGATCTTGACTCTAGAAAGACAAACACAAAAAAATATTTCCGTATTTTATAACCACCATAAAATACGCAAATAATCAAAATTTTGACATTCCACACTGCATGAAATGAAAGGTTAGGAAGGAAACCATCATCAATATTGGAAAGAGCGATAACTGCCACTGGATACGAAAACCCTATTTTTCAGAAGCATTGTTTTGAGAGAAGGATTTTATAAATTTTAACCGACAGCAGTTCTTGTTTGATATAATTATTTATTAAACTTTGAATCTAGTAATTTGTGATTGTGCCCATTTAAATGTTTGATATTAGAAGTTGACATTTTCTCCCTAACTCAGCATCCGTACACGTATTCCTAACTCAGCATCCGTACACGTATTCCTAACTCAGCACCCGTACACGTATTCCTAACTCAGCATCCGTACACGTATTCCTAACTCAGCACCCGTACACGTATTCCTAACTCAGCATTCGTACACGTATTCCTAATTCAGCATCCGTACACGTATTCCTAACTCAGCATCCGTACACGTATTCCTAACTCAGCATTCGTACACGTATTCCTAACTCAGCATTCGTACACGTATTCCTAACTCAGCAACCGTACACGTATTCCTAACTCAGCATTCGTACACGTATTCCTAACTCAGCGTCCGTACACGTATTCCTAACTCAGCGTCCGTACACGTATTCCTAATTCAGCATTCGTACACGTATTCCTATGCTCCCATATTGCATAGTGTGATAACAGACGACGAGAGTTGCATGCTCGTCTGCTAGTCTGGTTATACTATTGCCGTAGTCGCCTGCTCAAGCACGTTTATGCTTCTTCAACACCCGCGCATCCAAAATGTGGTTAATATTGCAACTATGTTGAAATGACCTTAACTATAGTTATTTTCTTTGAGAGGGCGATAATTTGGTGTAATCTACAGTTTTAAACGAGTCCAGTTAGTGGAAAATCTCAGTCCTGATGACTTGTAATTTTATCCAAGCGCCATATTCGGTGTGTTCCTAAATGTTTCACTCGCCCATATTCATTAACTGAGTTTGTGTTCTAACAGTGCCATTGTTTTCAGTAACGGGAGTTAGGATCATCATTCCAATATTTAGTCATGAAGTAGCCTCTTTAACAAATCGAACATGGTGAAATTCGCACGTTGGTCTCATGGTCGGAACGCTAATGTTCTAGACACTAGTCTACTATATTTATTAGATACTACCTCAGTGAAAGTACGCATAGCGTTTTTCATCGTTAAATACTTTAACTGCCACTGATATACATCTCCACCCCAGTCTTTACAGCAATTGTACTTTGCATACTTGTACGCAAGAATTGTTCATTATAACCGCTCAAAATGGTCTAGTCGTATCATGTTTAGCGAGAGCCAAACTTAAAAGGGTAATTGTATTCAGACTCGATGTCTAAGTCCGCTCCATAATGCATTTGCCAACTCCATTCGTCGATAGTTCTCAATCCTTTCTATAGTCGCATCGATTTTGCATTCAGCCTGACATGAAAGAAAGCCAACAAAAGGTATGTCATTTTCTATACACCCATCACCTCCACCAACACAATCATTAATCTCTTAATTTCTTTTAAACATTTTCTCTTCGACATTTTTTTTATTTTTCACCAAATTTTGCTGTGATGGGGGAGAGGGTGATTGAAGAAAAAGACGACAATGTATATAATTGCTAACCTTTCGATGAAATGTTCATTTTCTATCAAAATAATCACTTTAAACGAAAATTGTCTTCCACAACAAGAACTGAAAATCGATGAGGTGCAAGTGAGGCGATTAAAATCTTGAATTTTTCAATACACACACACACACACACATATATATATATACATACATACAAATATTAATCATCTACTTATTATATCAACTTGGAATTGCTATTATCAGTTATTATTAATATTAAAAATATTAATTTTTATATCGAGTAGTATTTATTTTAACTTAATTTCAAAGGATTCATATCTTACATTGTTTTCGGTGCCTCTTTCCACGAACGTCTACATTCAAACGGAAATCTGTGGCGAAACTTGGAGTTACACCTCTTTTGCATTGGGAAAATATCAGCTATCAAACTAATCTCAAAATCTAATCGTTTTTGCATCATTTTTAATTTGTCTACCAATTGCTGAAAGTAAAAATAGAATATATATATATATATATATATATATATATATATATATATATATATATATATATATATATATATATATATATTTAAAACTATTATGCCATAGTTAACTAAGGGTTTTCAAGTATTTTTTTTAAAAATAATTATAATTTAGTCTCTGCTTATGTATTGAGCACTGTTTTTTTTTAAAATAAAAACACAATTACTAAATAACTTCGGATTATTAACCTAACGTGTTATTTCCTATTTTTCTATATACTCACACACACACACACACACACACATATATATATATATATATATATATATATATATATATATATATATATATATATATATATATATATATATATATATATATGTATATATTATAAAATGGACAACGTCCGACAATTATTTAAGACATTTCTTTTATTTTTCTATTTTTATCTAATAGATACAAATATTTATGTAAATTCTCTGTTTATTATAAACAGTATTAACAACATTTCCCGTCCTGAATGTCCTAGAAATTTTCATAGAAAATATGCTTCCTTCGACAGAAATCGAAACTCTATCTTATACGGAACCGTCATATAGCCTGACGTGCCTTAATCGATTTGGCCACAGAGGAGCGTTCGTTTAGCAACGTCGATTTTACTGTTTTTAAACATGATTCTCCTTCATTAATTCATCTGCTAAATGCGTATCCAAATGTAAACAAATGATGTCATACATTATGAAATGGACAAAGTCCGACAATTTTTAAAGATATTTTTATGTTTATAATCACGGAGAATAGAGGGACAGCTATTATTGCCGTTGTATTTCGTCCTCTGAGTAGCTTTTTAAAAGCTATGTAGGACTTATATTGTTGCAAGATTTTATATACAAAAGCTAAGATGTCAGTGGTACATCAAGGCTCTTAAATTTGAATACATCTATGAATGTTCATCAGGTGACAAAAAGTTCAGTCATAACATGTGGAGGACAAAAACGTCATACTTCAAAATCCTAAGCAGAATTCATTCTCAATGTCACTCCTCATATCGTAGACAAGAATGTTTGCTCCACGTACCGAACGAGAGTAAATGAAAAAGTGTCGAGATGAATAAAGGTAACGTTAATTATGGGACACTATGTGTGGTATTGTCATTTTTCTGAACATTTTATCACCAACCAGCGCTACTACTTCATCAGAAGTATATACAGTGGAACCTCGGTTCACGAATTTAATTTGTTCCTGAAGGCCGTTCGTAACCCGAATTATTCGTAAACCGAAAGTATTTTTCCAGTAGGAATCAATGTAGAGAAAAAAGACGCAGTACAATAAAATTGTAAAACAAAAACACGGCACCACACAGGAATGTATACAATATGGCGGTCGGCTCAGAAATTATTCCGTTCGGGTTAACTCCATTCAGCAATGTTGCTCGATAACCAAAATTTTCATTGATAACCGAGGTATTTTCATCTCGAATTGTCTGTCCGAAATAACGATTTGTTCGATATATGAGACTTTCGAGAACTGATGTTACTGTGTAATTCATTCTACAAATGAATAAGTTTTATATCTATAAACCGTGGAATATATTAAGCATGAATACTATGTCGAAAATCTAAAATATAATTTACACGAAAGATTCAGCTTGTCCGTTAATTTTCACAAGTTGCATTAATTTATTTTCGCGCCTGAAATGCATTCATAAAGTTCATCTTTAGCATACGATAATTCAGGTTGTAAATTCAGATTCATAGCTGTTTAATAAACCTAAATTTAAAAAGTTTTTCGAATTAAATTAAATGGCATTTGCTTTTCCTTATACGCGCTTATTAAAACTGCCAACGACTTATTGAAGCAAACGTGATTTGAAAAATTTGCTTTCAGTGAAATGGAGGCAAAGTATCTATTTTCTCAGGAAAACAGCAATTTTGTGAATTCCTGTAACGATCGCCATTTTTGTAGACAATTTAATTTTTTCTTTCACGAATCTTCAGCAGCCTGATGAATCCTATTTTTTATAACTCTTCTTTTTTAATAAGTTCTACATCACTAATCAGCTAGAGTCGTAAGTTGGAAGCCTCAGGTATTTACATATCTGCACCGATTAACACAACATACAGAAAAAAAAATATATAAATGGGGGTATATATATGTATATAATTCTTAACATATATACGGATGTAAACGTATGTTACCGTGTTTACTCATAAGTTTGCGCACTCACACATAAACACTATCACAAATATACTTGAACATACACTATTGTGCAAATTAATTGAAACAACCGCTTTAGTTTCCTTTCTTTCAACATACGGTTAGTTTTAGACCCACTGATGTGAAAGGGTGTAATCGATTTTTAATTTTTCTCAGATTAGGTCATTTACAGTGGTAATATGAATATGTTTTCGGGGTGTGTGATGAAATTTTGTTTGGCCTTGAAAAATATTGCGTCACCCGTGACTGCATCAGATTTTCATCACGCCTAGTCAATATTATCTTGACTGTCGATTAGTTGTCCTACGGCCATTGTCTGCGATGCACGTTACTCATAGAAGGTATACAAAAATGTAACGCTGCACGAAGACACTGGACAGCCTTAACAGTGAGCAAATCAAAGTGCTATCGACTGGAAACTCTCCTGATTTAAATCCAATCAATCTGTGGTCAATCTGCAAAGAACAACACCGTGAAATGGACATACAAAGTACTAACATGTGCAATGTGATATGTTTTATTGGCAAAATGTGTAAATAATAACGGAATTATTCGTTTTGTTTTAATTTGCACAATTCTGTATTTTTGACCGTATTTCTTAATATAGGCGTATATTTGTGCGAATGACATAAGTTATTGAAAAGATTTTCAATTGGGCACTGTTGAGAGATAGGCTGATTCTATCTGTCTATATTTCTATGTCTAAAGGATGTCAGTTATTAGTTATCTCCCCCTAATTCCCCTCTCCGAGTTCTCCACTGTCTTAACCAGGTATTGAACTGACACCTCTTTGGGTCCTGTCACTGGATCTAACCAACGCCTTTATCCACTGTGCCATGTGTGCTTAAGGACACATGGCACAGTGGATAATGGCGTTGGTTAACTGGAGATAACTGATAACTGACATCCAATAGACATGGCACGTGGATAACTGATGAATGATATCCATTAGACGTGGTGCATGGATCTGGAGCGGTCTGTCCCAGTTCGACATTCCAACCACCTAAAAAGGGCGGAGCGTACAACGGCCGAAACGTTATGATAAATATGGCCACAAAGATGAGGGCAATAGTCCGAATAATGAAAATAGTGCAGGTTGATTCTATAAACAACAGTCACCTGCCCTAATGCAAAGCTCTTAAGTAAAATGGATTGGAGCACTATGACTGATTGGCGTTTGCTTACATTCGTAAAAACAATACGTTAGAATTATCTGTTTCTCTCTGCCGAGTGACGATGGCTTAGGGGTAGAAACTCTGACTAACACTAAATCCGTCGGATTTCGGTCCTGGCTTGAGGCATTCGGATGTCTATTCGCACTGAGGAGCTGCGATACTGCGAAACAGTACTGTATGCGAATCACACACACACACACACACACACACATATATATATATGTATATACAAATCTGCATATAAATATTGGTGTGTGTCTTTATGTGTCTGTGTATACATATATATATATATATATATATATATATATATATATATATATATATATATATATTAAAGAAGATTTTTCTTATCAGACAAGGAGAAAAGTCCGCCAAAAATGTATGACTTAAATGTTCTTGCCTTTAAAGAACAGTGTGTGCATACATATATACAGAGTCTACCCGAAAATATATACATACTTCAGGAAAGGAAAAACTTGTCTGTCGTAATTCTTTAAAATTGAGATGACACTGTTTACTCTAGTACGATATTTTCTCGACAGATGGCATTAGATTGGCGGCCCTTGGACAAGAAATTGAAAATGTATTTCCAGCAATACCATTGGGAACTTTGGCTAACGTTGCCCAAGCAGTAGTTTGCTGTATTAATAAATGTCTGGAATCTAAATGCTACCATTTTGAGCATCTCCTGTGATTGTAGAGTCCACAGTTGTATTAAACTCTGACTATCTGAATTAATGCCTGAATTGTAATGTACTACATTATATATACAATTCTTTCTTTTCCTGAAGTGTGCATACATATTTTTTGACGGATACATATTATATATATATATATATATATATATATATATATATATGTGTGTGTGTGTGTGTGTGTGTGTGTGTGTGTGTGAGAGAGAGAGAGTGCGTGTGTGTGCGTGCTTACGTGCGCGTGTGTGTGTGTAAAGATACACACATATATATATATATAGAGAGAGAGAGAGAGAGAAAGACGGAAAGAGAGCTAGTGTGTTTGGACACAAAAATCAATGCAACACGGATTCATGGTTTAATTGATAATTAGACAGTGATTCCAACCGCTGCTTACATTATATGGCTGCTCTATTTCCGATATTCATCATAAATAAGATAACATAAATTTAAAATAATATACATATACATATGTATGCTTACCAATAACAACAATTGAATTATGGTGATTTTATAAGCGTAGCTGAGATATCAAAACCTCAACCCCAAAAAGCCACTGGCATAAGCAACATCCCAATATGTCGTCCTGGGAATATCAACCCAGAATTTTCCTCGTTCTAGCCAAGATATTTAACCACTGCTTGAAGGATAAATATTTCGTAGCTCTGTGAAAGATGGCAAGAACACGAGCAAACGATACTCCCCACCCCCAGTATAGACCCAGTCGTCTCCTCAATATCATCAGTAAGGTTTTTGATGCCTTAATCAAAAAGATCTTCGAGCACCGGTTGAGGAACAACCTATTATGCGACGAGCAGTGTGGACTTTGATCAGCGCAATTCATTGCTGACATCCTAACTAGCATTACACATAGAATTCTTGAGGCTCTCGATGACACACCTATAACAAGGACCATGGCATTAGATACCTTGAAGGCCTTCAACAAGTCCCAAAGCTTTGCTACACAAGCTCTCCAACTATGGAATCACTGGAAGAGTTTTCTCTATTATAAAATCTTTCCCAACCGGTAGTTCCCTAAATGTAGTTATTAATAGCCAGTCCTCCAATGCCCTGGCAGTCAAAACAGGCATCCCCCAGGGATCACTTCTCAGACCAACCCATTTTTTGAATTATATAAATTATCTACCCAAGGATGAAGTCCTAAATGGTGAAATACATCACAAGAAAAATTTTTCCATTTTGTCATACATTTTTTCCCAATAATATTCGTGATATATAAAAATACATATCGGTAACTCATATAAAGTCCATCTTCTCCCTAACTTCCCACATCTCATTGAACACAATCTCAGTAATATACTCATTTCAGCAAGAGAAGTCACTAGACTTACCAAAAACCACAATCCCCCCACCAAAAAAAAGCCAGTAGTCATCCTTAAGAGTATCACCTCCAAATTATCCCCAATTCTAGCAAAGTTATTTAGAAGCTGCTTGAAGGAGAAATCTTTCCCAGATATGGAAGGTGGAAAGTGTATGCCTGGTCTCCAAGAATGTGGGCAGCCAATCCTCCCCCTCCCACTTTCGACCTATTAGTCTCCTCGGTGTCATGAGGAAGCTTTGTGATTCTTTAATTAACAAGGTCGTTGAATACCTGGATAGGAACAACCTCTTGTGTGACGAGCAGTATGGGTTTTGATCAGTCCGATCAACTACTGACGCCCTAGCTACAAAAATAGGATTGACCCGAGAAGTGACCGCTGCGGGACCTCTGCGTTGACCGCCAGGGCCTCGGAGGACTGCACGTTAATAAATATCTTCACGTATATACCTATTAGGAAGTAATTTATAATATAGAGATCTGTTGAGGCCCTTGATAGCACACACACCGCAAGGACAATAGCATTAGATAGGGGTTTTGCAAAGGCTTTCTACACAATCATTCCAACTATGGAATCACTGGAAGGGTCTTCTATATTATAAATATTTATTAACGTGCAGTCCTCCGAGGCCCTGGGGGTCAACGCAGAGGTCCCGCAGCGGTCACTTCTCGGGCCAACCCTATATTTTTTGGACATAAATGATCTACCAAAGAATAGACTGAGATCATTTGTAAACGGCTGTGCCGATGATACAACGAAATACGGGCGCAACTCTAAAAGTCTTGACGATCAGAGATTGGCAGTTGTCCTACCTTCCGATCTAGCACTAACTTCCCAATGGGGTCGGTGAACTAGCTGGTTACATTCCATGCCTCAGAAGAATCAAACTGGTTACATTCCATCAGGCCGATCAGACCCCGCACTACCGTAAGTCAAGATGAATGTATGACCTCTCTGGAAGGTCCCATGCCTCGAGAGGTCATTGGGCCTCGAACTCACATTAAACCTCAACTGGAATACCAGTGTAAGTGACATAACCGGATCCCTGTACCGCTCTAGTAAGTACCTTTCTCCACATGCCATCCGCTAACATGAAAAAGATATGTAAATCCCAGTCTTTAAGAGCAAGATCAGGCCGAAAATTAGGTACTGTTGGCATATTTGAGCAGAAAATGCTCAATTCTCACTTTCCATTCTTGATAGGGTTCAAAAGCTTCTAGGAGAATAATTATTCTCACAGGCAGGATGTTGTGTGCCTCTTACTCTATCGCTACTACTATGGAAAGTATTCGGAATGAACTGCATTTCTTGTTTCTGACCTTCACGGCTAGGACCCGACATGCCGCTTACATATAGCAAACCACCCACATTCCTTCCTTATTCCATAGTCGAGAAGTAAGTTCCATTCAAATAGCTTCTTCCTGCGGAACATTTCCCTATGTAACAGACTACCTAGAGGATGTTTCCCCGATCGCTACAATCTTAATCTGTTTAAGTCTAAAGTAAACCGTTATCTTCCCTACTATCCATATGAACTACCCCTTATCGTATCCTTCTAACTCGAGTGGCCCCTTGACCTTGTACAGAGCGAACCTTACTGTTAAGAAAATATGTAGTACGAAGGCGAAATTATGGGGAAAAAATTGAGAAACGAACACACTACTCAGCAGCAATATGTCCTATCGAGGCAGGCTTGCTAACCATTACCCCACGTTGAGGTGTCATACTTTTATAGAATTATTATGAACTATGATTTTCTTTACACAGTAAATATTTATCGTAAACATAATATCTTTGCAATGTTAAATATACTTTTCAAAGTTAAAGAAACTATGTCGTAATAGTTAATATCTAAATGTAGATAAGTAAGTATAGATCTATCTATATATCTATATTTCAAAAATTATATATTAAATTTACATGTTACTGGCAGCATGGCGCGGCGTTGCCCGTGCTTGATTAAAAAATCGTACGACTCATACAGCAATCGATATCACTTGACTTAAAATATTTTTACCCTTCCTTGCCTTTAAAGGTGTGTCCTTTGCCGTGCTGATGTTGCTACATGAATTACTTCTTGCCTATCTCACACTGCGAATTTTTTCTAAGCTCTATACTAAACATTAAATCTGTTACGGAAAAAGAACTAAACAAAATGGAACAAAACGATCAGCTTTAAAAATGGACTCGTAACTGGAAAAACCGAATGATGAAAGAAGATTTTAACAACAAACATTTTTTCACACCCAACCCAGTTCTGCGGAATGAGCCAATTGGAGTAGAGTGCCATGCAGATTTAAATTTTTCCCACTTGTGACGAATGCAGCTATCGATTTTTTGCATGCTAGCATGGTAGTTAACATTCGTGTCAGTCAGCTGTTGGCTCTCACGCTGGCCAATAGAATCTTCCTGCCTATTCGTGGCAGCCAGCTATAGGCTGGCACTCTGGCCAGTAGAAAATGACCGCAAACTACATGAAAACTGCCGTAGAAGCATGAAAAAATCGATTATTTCCACTATCGATGGGAGTTGGGAAATGCAATGTCGGTCTTGCCCTTTTTGCTAACTTTGAGCAAGTGCATGTAAATTTTGGTGCAAATCCGTCGAAAATTGCGGCCGTGCATTCGTCACACACACACACACACACACACACACACACACACACACACACACACACACACACACACACACACACACATCATGCCTTTTATAGATAGAGATTTATATTCAAGAAATAATCATATACAGGGTGCGATGACCTAGCGAGAGCAAATATCGCCATTTTATATTTTTAATTTCGCATATTAGGATTGTTTGTTTTTCATTTTGTCGTTTGCATAGTATATTACGGTCAGTTGGACATCCTCTTTAAGAAAAATATCAATATGACGCAATGAATTGGAAAGGGTTTAGTTGTCAATCTGACAACAGTGTAGAGTATCCGGTAAGAATTAGATGAGTCTAATTGTTATGACAAAAGTACGGCAGCTCGGAAAACTCATTATGATAATTCTTATAAGAAAATAACTCTCGAATATGATGATGAAGGCCTCAGACTCTACACGAAGGCCTACACCATGTGCCTTGAAAATATATTGCTGTCTCTGTCAAGAGAGTGGATTATGGAAGACTTTATATCTGGGAACAAGACTGTCCCATACCACACAAGTGGGAGAACACAGTCATATCAGTAAGATGATTTCGACGACCACATCTGGCCACTTAAGTCCCCAGACTACAAACTCCTTGATCATTATGTGTGGGGCAAAGAGACCAACAAAACACCTTGTAACAACAAAGCTGAATTGAAGACAATGATTATGGCAGAATTCATCAACTTCAACAAGGAAACCCTCGGGAAGATATGCAAAAGATCCGAAGTCGTCTGGAGGCCGTGGTTGAAACCAAAGGCGATTTTATTGAATAAATTTACTCTTTAGTATTTCAAGATATTTTTTGTGTAATTTTGGTAAATATATGTCAAAATGAGATAAAAAATTCAAATTCTCATTTTTTGCATAATTTAGACGACAATCTATCCATCCCACTATGTAAATATATATATATATATATATATATATATATATATATATATATATATATATATATATATATATATATATAAGTTCTCAATTTTGCGTAATTTAGACAGCAATTAATACATCACACCCTCTCCCTCTTTCTTTCATCTGCCTCTCACTCTCTCTCTCTCTCTCTCTCTATATATATATATATATATATATATATATATATGTATGTGTGTGTGTGAGTGTGTGTGTGTGTGTGTGTGTGTGTGTATGTGTGTGTAAATATATAGAGAGCGATAGGGAAATTACCGTGTGTTTTTGTGTGAACGTAAGAAATACAAAGAAATAAAGTTATTTGGAGAGATTCCGACTGAATCTGTACTTGAATAGATCAATATATATTAGTGAATAAAATTTCAGAGCCAAGTCGCAGACGTCATTATTATAGAATTGAATTAGACTTTAGAAGTAACCGGAAACACAATCATAAACAGAAAACAATGGACAAATCTCTACTTTTGTCCAAATGACCAGTGAGATGTGTGAACCTGTCAGGCGAGAAAGACAAAAATTGGTTGACGACATTTTATCCATCGCATCTCCTATTAGTATGTATATACGCCGAATGACTTTTAAATAGGTTATCTACTCCTATTAAATTAGACAATGTCCTCACGTACAGAAAATGGAATGATCAACAAAATCTACGACATGATTAGTATCATAATATGGAATTATCAACATCTATTACCATGATTAGTACATACACGGTATTTACCGGCATAAAATTAATATAATTTACCATGATATTTGCGCGAAGTCTGGTTTCTGCAGCTATCTAAATGTCGATTTGGTATAAGACATCCTCCATAAAATGTAGTTAAATATTTGGTTATATATATATATATATATATATATATGTATATAATGGGATGAGGGAGATAGTTGTTGAGTGTGGGAGACACTGAATGCATTGATATAGACAAATTGCACATAGAAATTAAAATGATATACCGAATATATATATATATATATATATATATATATATATATATATATATATATATATATATATATATATGGAATTAATATGCGTAAAACTTTGTCAATTAACTGATTAATGTTACCTTCAGCATTCGACATATGAGGGTGAAGCAGCGCAGTTCCTAGGGACCGACAGCCGAACAGGAGCCTATATAATTTGATTGTAGTGGTGAAGGCTTTGTGCAGAGGAAGCACACACTTTGAAGGGCAGAATACAGAGACATGGTGCACTACGTGCCACACGTTCCCCAAACGACCTGCTGCAGGGATTGAATTCATAGTTGTCCTTCTAGAGCAGTTGCCATCCAAGTCTATAGAACTCAGTCCTTCCTGCTATTTAACAATGGAGAGAGAAGCAAAGTATTAATACCTTTCTCAAGGGTATTAGCACGTAAGTGAATGGAATTCCGATTCCTTAATGGGAGAGGCTATCCACTTCTCCGTTCCTCCTTAACTGTTATGCCACTTGTTGGTGGGCACATGGGTTGAGTTTCAGAAAAAGAGAACAGATGAAGTTGTGGCTAGCGGTTTCAATCTATAATCTTGCCCGTCTCGTGATAATCAATGCAGGTTAAGCGAAGAATCTGTGTTTGCTACTCATTTAATATTAACGTAATATATATATATAACATGAATCATTCATAGAAAAAGCAGATAATGGATCTTCACTATCTGCTTTTTGTATGAATGATTCATGGAATGTAAATTGAACTGCACCACATACTTTATATATATATATATATATATATATACATATATATATATATATATATATATACATATATACACATATATACATATATATATATATATATATACATATATATATATACATATATATATATATATATATATATATATATATATACATATATATATATACATATATATATATATACATATATATATATATATACATATATATATATATATATATATATATATATATATATATATATATATATAATGTTTTGAACAACTGAAAATATTAAAATTTCAAACTTTCAGACACACAGGGTTGTATATTTATATCTTTTATTTTATTATTTCAATTATATTCTTTGGAAGGTTTCGGCCAGTATGGCCATCATCGGAAGAAAAAATGCCTGCTTGGTAGTCTGTGTGAACTACAGGAGCGAATGACTGTTTCTGAAGAAATTAAACTTTATCTGTATTTTTCATTTGTTTTTTATCGTTAATTTTGTTCAGTCCTTATATTGTTAAAACGACCATTTAAAAAAAAATAGTGGATGGCACTTTCCTGACTAATTCGTTTCTTAATCATTCTGAGTGCTTTGTTGGTTGCTGCGAATGGAATGTGTGTGTTAAGTGTATGTTACCTTATAGTTCTTTCAGATTGTGTGTGATGTGTATATATTTGTGTGAGTGTGTTTATAATGGGGAACATATATATATATATATACATATATATATATATATATATATATATATATATATATATATATAAAAGTGAACATAGAAATCAACACTTAGAGGCGACAGTCTGTTTCATGCTAGATGCATTCGTCAGGCAACTAAGTGTTGCCTCTAAGTGTTGACTTCTATGTTCACTTTTATATTTACACACGCTCTATCTCTGATAGTGAGCACTTTATCCCATAAATATAGCACACTTTAAGACTATATTTCTTTATATATATATATATATAAACTTATATATATATATATATATATATATATATATATATATATATATATATATATATATATAGAGAGAGAGAGAGAGATAGATAGATAGATAGATATAGGTAGTAATCTGTTGGCATAATCCAAAGAAGTCCTATTAACACAATATAGAATTTGAAATATTTCATATCGAATGTTGAAACTGACTCACCAAAGAGCACTCATTGTTTATATTGATTAAAGAGAGCAAAAGTTGGAATTAAGATACCATTAGTTAATAACTATTTTCACCTACGAATTTTAAAATTTAAAATTCGGAGGATTTTTAAAACTGTTTATGGTGTCAGTTTGTGAAAGGAGACTGGTGAGTTGTGGAAGGAAATTGAGAGAGAATGCCAGACTGGAGAGAGTGAAAAAGATGACAGAAGAATGCTTAGTTGCATGAGGTAATGCCGGGTATCATATTATAATATATATAACCTTAGTGAGATGAAAGGGAGATAATTTAGAATTATTGTTGTATTAAATTTATCCATATATCAGCACCTGATAACTAAGGGAAGTATTTCAAACATTTGGTGGGATTTGAATATATCTGCGTACACACAAGCGAGCGTACACGTCTAGAACATCTTTACCCGTACAGCAATATATACATACATACATACGTATAAATACCTACATACAAGCACATATGCACATATACCAGCCAACATGTATCTACATATAAACCTATTTTAGGATAAAATATTTTCAAAGGGTAATAAAATGAATTAAGTTAAATTAGAAAAAAAAACATAAAAAATTGTTTTAAATGAGACTCAGCTCCACGGCACTTATACAGAATTATAAAATAAAAATGAAATAAAAACCTACACTCTCCAAAACTTTTTGGAATGGAGGGAGAAAAAAGAAAACCCTCAGATTGACTGGAAAATTATAGCGTTTGCCCATATTACTAGTAGCTTTAAAGGTAGATATAATCTATGATACGGGAGATAATTAAAATCATTAAATTTGAAAATCAAAAGATACTCTTAAACCAAAGTAACCAGTTAATTTCTAAATGCCGTCACCGCATCAGATTTAAGCTTACCTAGACTCCGTTCGAACCAGCATGAACTATCATCGGTTGATACACACCTGGGAATTACTGCTCCTCCTCTGTCCCGACTGTACTTGATTGAACTGTGATCCCTTAACAAATAAATGAACTGCTATCAATTATCTATTACCAGCACATCCAACCTCTCCTCCCCTCTTTATATACCATTACAGATTTCCCAAATGCTTCCGTTTATATAAAGATCCATTAAGGAGAATCGGGTAGATGTGTGAAACACATACTTCCGCCCTCCCCTTCAAGGAAAGCCTCCTCTGAGACCACAGATTAACCGCGATCTCGGACTTCCCTTGTACCTCCGACCAATTCATTTCCAACTGGAGATCAGGACTGAACCAGAGGCCGAGTATCTTGATCGGCCCATCCATCCAGCGGAAAGTTCCGGGAAGAGAAACTCCCTTCCACCCACCCAACCGCAAGCTAACGGACTTATCGCGGTTGATCTTGGCCCATGTCACCATCTCATACCCACTGATCTCTTTGTTGACTTCATCAATCCCGGCTCTGCTCGACACAAGAACCGAAACGTCGTCAGCATAGGCAGAATATCTGCCTGAGGTGGTATCCCCAGGCAGGGAAATTCAGCGCAGGACCGGATTCGCCTTTAACTTGCGAAGGAATGGTTCCAACACAAGAACGTGAAGCAAAGGCGAAAGCGGACAACATTGACGAATGGAGGGAGACAATACGAAAGGCTCCGATCTTACCCCATTCACCTCAACCAGCGCACCGGGGGTCGCATACAAAAGTCGGATCCAGGAGCGAAAGTCGGGTCTAAAACCGGCCACCGAAAGGACAGACTCCAGAAACCGATGGTCAACCCTATCGAAGGACTTGGACTGATCTAAATTAATTAGCGCGGCTTCACTGTCGACTTGTTCTAAGATCAAGCGTATTATCCTGAATAGTCCTGCCCTTCACAGCACAAGTCTGTTCGGAGCCAATCAGACTAGACAGGACAAGCTGCAAACGGTTGGCTAAGATCTTCGCCAAAATCTTTAACTCTGTGTTTAACATAGTCAAAGGGCGAAAGTTATTTAACCCATCCCCACCATTCTTGTCCTTACGCAGTAACTAGATCACACCCATGGTAAAGCGTTGAGTTATAGACCCCTGTATCATCCAGTTGTTGAAGATCAGTTCCAGCAAAGGAACGAAAACGGGCGACTGACTCAAGTAAACTTCGTAGGGAAAACCATCTAGTCCTGGAGATTTATCCAGGCGAACCTGTTTCAGCGCTTCCCAGATTTCCGATTCTGTGATGGGAACCTCACACCCAGCCACCGTAGCTGCCTCGAGGCAGAGAAAGTCGGCTAAATAGGCGTCGAGCCGAGCAGGGCTCAGACCGGGCTCCCTGCTGAAAAGCTCCTGAAAGTAATCACAAAAGACCTTGCATATGCCTTCATTTGTAGTCACGGTCCGATTATTCGACAATGTGACGCACGCGAAATGATACCCAGCCAACCTAACCTTAGGCTTATCTAAGTTTACACGGACCCGGACAAGCCTATGATCCGTATAAACTATATAGTGGAAGCCTGGGCACCTTAAGAGCCCTACATCGACTCTCCTAACAAAGAATCGGTCGAGATAGCTAGTAAGCGTCCCAGGAGCAGAGTTGCCACTTTTTGTCCAAGTTCATGCTACCTCCCGAGGTTGCTCATTCCGGTACTTATCGACAAGATCAAACTCATCGATAAAGTCCCGAAATGGTTTCACGTCCCGGTTGTTAGTACCCGAATTTTGCCCTATACGCTCTATATCGGTGTCAACGGCGGCATTCCAATCCCCCGCTAAAACTACCCGACGAGATGTCGTCAAGTACGGCCCGATCTGCTGAAACAAGGCAGGTCGCTCGGAATGGTTATTGGGCGCATAAACCCCAATGAGTCGTAGCGACTTATCCTTTATGGTAACATCCAGCACGCAAAGCCTGCCCGCAGGATCTGCGAAGACAATAGTACATGCAGCCTTCAAAGTCTTGCTCACTAGCCAAGAGACACCCCTCGAACGACCATCAAAACATGCTGAATAATGGGAGAAACGCTTAGACAGCAAGTCCTCACGGTCATGAGAAGAAAACCGGGTTTCTTGCACACAACAGACATTTACACCGAGGCGCTGAAGGTCGCGAGAGAGCCTCAGCCTGCGAGACTCGGAACTCAGGACCCGGGCATTTATACTTGCTAACCAGAGTGCCATAATGAAAACAGATGAGGGTTGTAGTACTGGTTTAAACATGGTCGAGATAAGGATACCAACAGCTTATCCCATATACCCATAGCCCATCTCAGTCTTGATGGAGCCGTCTTGGGAAATTCCGCCGATATCCCAGTGGAAAGTCAATTTCGGAGCTTTATAGAGGGAGGGTTGAACTAAAACTGGGAGCCTCCCTGCACAAAATAGTTGTAAGTTTCTTAGCTCCTGGTTCTGTACAATTGCAATGGGCAAGTCCATCTTGTAAGGCATGATGGCCTCATCCAGCATAGCCCAAATTTGATTCGCTCCAGGGCCGGTTTTGATAACAGTCAAAACCCTTTGAGCAAGGGGGAAATTTTGAGGAACTTCAATGTCCATATCTTATCGAGAGTAAATACTTTAATTTTTTAATGCGAGTTCCATAATAGCGGGCTCTCTCTGCCTGAGCAGTGGAAATTCTACAAACATCCTCTTCCGTGTTATAAATAAATTTCTGCGCCTTTTCTTCTAATACTTTAGCTCCTGCGTGGGGCTTCTCTGGCGCTTAGAAGAGGGGGGTGGCATTGCTTCATTTTTAACCGGGGAAGGACTGGGAGTATGCATAGTGGTGTGGGAGGATCTTTGTTTAACAGGGGAGGGAATCTGTGTGTGGAGAGGTATGTAAAATGATCTATGTTAATAAAGGCTGGGATCTCTTCTAGAGAGATGCGATTTCGACGGCGTTGCCAGCAGGGAAGGTCGATTCTTAGGTGAAGGGGAGGACCGGGTAGAGGACGGTGAATGAATAGGGTTTTAGCGTTGAGTCTTTTTGTTGCTTGTCCAGTTTGTTTTAAAGGTCATTAATTTTTTCCGATTTCTCGAATCCGGGGTCAAATCCTTTTTTGTTTTTCTTGGAAAGACAGTTCAGAGTCCGGGGCATCGCCCTTAACGTTGCCAGAGTGAGTGGGGCTGGAAGTGCCTTTCGTCCTTGGGGCTTCAGGGGACTGAGGACCCGCTGTTTGACGCTTCCCACTGGCCTTACCAGCATCTAGCCATTCCGCACCCCCTTCTCCACAACGTCACTAGCAGCGGGCAAAGGCTCTTTGGGGAATGTGACTTTGATGTTGGACCAAACGGAGGTTCAACCGTACCGGTCCCAGAAGCTGGCATGCCCATTACAGGCGAAGTAGTAGGTAAAGACTAGTCAGAGGGGGATTTTGGTCAACAGGAGCTTGACTCCCAGAGGCCTTCTTCTCTGGTCAAGAAGATGAGAGGTGACCAGTCTCTCCACACTTCCAGCATACTGGTTTACGGCCAGTCACAATGAGCGGCAACATCAAGCTCCCTACTACCAGACATTTGGAGATGGAGAGGAAGGCTTCTCGATCAAATAGTATCTCAAAACGCCACCCCGGTCAGGCTATCGCAAGAAGCGCCCAGTATTTCGCCGAACTGTGATAAATACGCCGTGAGTTGTTTCCCGATAACCTGACGAGGGACCTCGTATATTGCGACGCTGCTCCTTCTTCAGACCTAGTATTCCGTGCGAATGATCATATCCGTACTGATCAAATCTCGGCTCGAAGCCGCAATGCAATCTTCCGGCGTAGGTAACAATACGTCCCACATGAAAAAGCAGTCTCCTTTAACAATTCTGAGGTGCTTGAACCCCAAGGACTCCAGTGATTTTATCACTGTGTCCTTCGTCGAGCGAAAGATTTTGCGCGTAAGCTTGTCCACAACGAAAACTGACACTATTCTTTTCTCAATTTTTCTTAGTTCCTGGGGTCTTCTAAGAGTCCACCTTTCACCACAAGGTGTGCGTAACTCTTAGCTCGCTCCAATAACTTCGCAACATTGATTATACAACTAGGGGGGACTTCCAACAATTGGGCGATTCCCCGGCCTCTGAATTTTCCATCATCTTGTTAATTGAGGCCCTATTGGCCTCCATACTATTTTCTTTATGGCCATTATTGGCCTCCATGCTTTTAGTGTTTTGGCCATTATTTGCCTCCATATTATTTGAGCTATAGCCATTATTGGCTTTCGACGCTTTCTGGGGGTTATTTTCCAAGTTTTTCTTTGGAGAAGTATCAGGTAACACAGGATACTCCTCTGTATCATCTTTGTCGGGGTTTTTATTCTTTATCGAAAATAAATGTTTTTTCACTGACCCCTTTAGATCAGGAATGACAGGGTCTTTTTCTTTTTAATCAGAAATGACGAAGAATATTTCTTCTTCTCCATTTTTAATAAATACAACGGGAAGGGAAGGAGGGAGTTACAAAACAATGTCCCCCTAAAGGCGGTGTGTGAGCGGGGAAACTTAAATAAGCAAAGTTCGCCTAATAACGAAAAAAATGTCAGTTAAACAGAAAACTCGCCCGAAAGCGAGACAGCAAAAATAAAATTCAAAAACAAAGAAACTATAAATAAAAAGGTTTTAAAGGACAACAATTAAAACAATATTCACGTAAAGGCAAGACAAAAATACAGACTAAAAATAAAAGCACAAAATTCGCCTTAAGGCGAAACAAATGAAATTAAAACACAAAATACGAAATAAACAATAAAACGCTAGACAAAAAAAAAATGCGAATCTTTCAAAAATAGCCGGAGCTATTTAAAAAACAAAATGGCTGACGCTAATAAATCGAGTCAAGCAAATAAACAAAAGAAAATAAATACACAAGTTGGACAATACAAAGAGACAATACAAAGATTAGCACAAACATGGCACAGAATAAAAAACAATACACGAGAAAAAACTTAACGGATATTAAAAAGAAAGAATTAAAGAAATAAAGAGAATTAAAGTTAGTAAGAAATTAAGACAGACAAGGGTTACAAAATAAAGAAAAACGAAGATATATTTAAAAGAGAAAATAAAGAAAATGAAAAAGGAAAACTAGAATAAAAGAGAAAGAGCAAAAATTAAGGGGGTAAAAAATTGAGTTTAAAAAAAAGAAAAGAAAAAATCAAAAAACTTTTCAAACAGTCGTAAAAAAGGTGGTAATAAAAAAAAACTCAACCAAAAATGATATTCAAAACAGAAGGGGTAAAATCCACAAATCAGACGGGCTTCAAAACAGCAAATGAAATTCAAACAAATAGGCGTAAAGTCCAACAAAAGTCAGGCGGCAAAACAGCAGTCTGAAAAACAAAAAGAAAATGTCAGCAAAGGGATTGTCACTCACAATGTGTAGAGATCATAATGCCTGGTCTGCAGACCAATTCAAGCAAGTCATATTCTCAGACGAGTCCAGTTTTTCTCTTTTCCCAACTTCAAGGCGAGTTTATAAAAAAAAAAAGTATAAAACCCTGACTGCTCCAGCAGTGAATCATGGAGGTGGATCAGTGATTATTTGGGCTGGCATATCATGGAAATGCCTCGGTCCAGTTGTTGTCCTGCATAGTAGAATCAACAGCAAAGATTAACTGAACATTTTGGGAAATCATATTCATCCAATGGCCCAGACTTTATTCCTTGATGGTTACTGCATCTGCCAAGGCGATAATGCTCCAATACATACAGCTCGAGTGGTTAAGAATTGGTATGTAGAGCATGAAAGTGAGCTAGAACACATGGAGTGGCCTCCCCAATCTCCATATATCGATATTATTGAACATTTGTGGTGCATTTTGGAGCGACAAGTTAGGAACCGCTATCCTCTACAGTCGTGTCTTAAAGAGCTGGAGCATGTACTAATAAAAGAATGGCTGAAAATTCCTCTGGATGAAGTAAGGAAGCTGTATGGTTCCATTCCTAGACGTACTATAACTGTATGTTAGGCTAAAGGAGGACCAACTCCATATAAAATAAATTTTCTTTAAATTTAAATTATTTTATCCAAACCCTGTATATGTGTATATGTATATATGTATATATGTGTGTATATATATATATATATATATATATATATATATATATATATATATATATATATATATATATATATACACACACATTATATATACACATTATATGCATATATATATATATATATATATATATATATATATATATATATATATATATATATATATATATATATAATACTTATATCCAATATATATTTATTATGAATCCTTCAGTATATCCTATCTTAAGTAATCAGATTTTATTATTATCATAAGTCTTTCTAATATTTAATATATGGCAGATAAGTTAATATATGAATTTAATAAGTCGTAATAAAGGGTAACTTACCGATACATAATAGATTACGGGATTGAAGAAGTGACCTTGGAATATATATCTAAGGGGAGTAATTAATGGTTATAGATTCGAACTTAACAATAATTTTTATTTCATTTTTATCATATAATTCTGTTTAATTGTGGTTGAGTTAAGTCTCATTAAAAAAATATGATTTTTTTTCTAATTTCACATAACTCCTTTTATTACCCTTTGAATACATTTTCTCCTAATATAGGTTTATATGTATATACATTTTCGTTGGTATATGTATCTATGCGTATGTATGTATAGATTGCGGTACGGGAAGAGATGTTCTTAACGTGTACGGACGCATGAGTGTACTCATGTATATTCAAATTCCCTCGAAATATTTTAAACACTTCCATTAATTTTTAGGTTCTGTTATATGGATGAATTTAATACAGTAATAATCCTAAATTATCTCTCTTTCATCTCACTAAGATTATATCTTGATGTTTTATATAAACTAAGTTTTCTTTTCGTTACTTTCTGTGGATTCCCGTTGAATCAAACTTTAACCCTGTGACCATTAAGATGTAGTTTAGCTCATCGGGTTCCACTTTCTCTCTCCCTGCCCTTTTTCTTCATTCATAATATAATAACCCACATTACTTCCTGTAACTATGCCATTTCTGTCATCTCTTCCACACTTTCCCCTCTGTCATTCTCTCTCACTTTCCTTCCATAACTAATCTGTCCCCCTTTACAAACGAACATAAACAGTTTGAAAAATCTTGAGAATTTTAAATTTCGTAGGTGAAAATAATCATTAACTAATGGTTACTTTATTTACAATTGTACGAAATATATATATATATATATATATATATATATATATATATATATATATATATATATGTGTGCAGAAAGAGTAAGAGAAGAGAGAAAGAATTAATAAAAGTAAAAGTTTGTCACATCTAATAGATGTTACTTTCAGCGTTCCGACTCCACAGTTTTTTAGGCGGACTTATCCGTTCCCTTTTCATCGGATATCAGTAAATATTTGTGCATGTGTATATGTTTTTTTCTTTAATTTACTCTATTTATTTGGGAAGAGTCACTGCTCAAAATCGGATGTAGACTATGTATCTGTCTAAAAAGTTAGAGGTATCACCATCTCATGATGATTATTTAGGCCTCATGCAATCAAATGACCATGTGTTACTACTCATTTAGCGATCTAAATAAAACGACAAGCATCGCATTAAATTGGCTCGTGAAGCAGTAAGTCTGTTCTTGCTAATTCTTTGGTTTACAGTTCGTACTTGGAATTTTCAGTCACGTAAATTCGACCTTTTTTGTTATTTATTTACTGTTATTTTATCGCTTATATTTATTTTGTTTATTTTTCTATATTTTCGACCATATTTTAATTTTACTTCGGAATAAATGTAATTAATCTAAGTTCATTGAATTTTTATTTAGAGTTTCGGTCTTGCTCTGTTTGTAGGTGGCGTAGTAGAAAATTGTATTCGTGCTTGCATTTAGTAATTAAGTTACCAGTTTTTGTAAACATTGTTCAGGTTATTTTTCTTACTATGTCCAAATTACATTGTATTTGTAATGAATTACTATTTTTACATCTTATTGTTTTTATGATTACTTGCTTGTATTTTGATGTACCTACATACCATAACCGCTCCACAGCTCACTAAAGAGGTAGTAGTACATCGTCGGAAGTTCGTTTGAGCATGAGAATGACAGTGGCCATACCGTTTTGATTCCTATGTGAAATCTGTCTACATATAAACATTTTCCACTCCGGCACTATACTACTCTTCCCATATCGTTATTGAAATTTGAATATATATTATAAGAGTTTGTAATAAAAACATGTTGTAATCCCTGCACAAAAATATTTCCTGTTTCAATACTATGATTGTACTTCTTCGTTTAACCATCAGTGACTTACCATCGCCTGAAGAAGTACAATCATGGAATCTTTTCTATATTGTTTTCAACATATTAATATATAATCTCTTATAATAAAGATAATAAAAATATATTGCTCTAATTTTTATTGGGCACTTTTAAAAAGTAAATGCTACGAACAATGGAATTTTACACTGTGTTCTTTCTCTCATTTATATATATATATATATATATATATATATATATATATATATATATATATATATATATATATATATATATATATATATACATTATTCACACTATGATCCTCCTCTTTTTCGCCATAATTATTACAACGTTTAGGCTGTTGTAAGCTCTGGCGTTCTTCAGGTGGTTGGAATGTCGAACTGAACCCTTTATTTCGCTCACTAGGGTAGAATGTCCTATTTCCACGTGCCATGTCTAATGGATATCAATTATCAGTTATCTACTTCCCCTATCTAAGTTCTCCACCACCTTAAATATATTGAACTCACACCCTTTGGATCCTGTCACTGGATCGAACTAACGCCTTTATCCACTGTGCCATGTGTCCTTGAGGATATCTGTGTATGAATTTATGGGTATTATAAACCTAACGTCTTCAGCAACCATTTTACAAGTTCTCATATTGCAATTTTTACTGTTATCACTCATGATTTACCAGAGCTCATATTGCAATATTTATTGTTATTATGGCTTTTCTCTGGCACTCCTTATTACTCGGTCCCATATTGTATTCATTTCTATGCTTGGTCGGCTCAAGATATTTTTGTGGCCTAGCATATGTGCTGATTCCTTAAGTTTATGAATTTTCCCATGGTGTTCTTTATCTATCTCAACGTTGCAATAAATATGGCGCCAAAGATGAGGACAATAGTCCGAATAGAGTAAATAGTGTACATAATACCTCATCTCAGAAATCTATTTATCTATCTATCTATCTATCTATCTATCTATCTATCTAACTATATATATATATATATATATATATATATATATATATATATATATATATATATATATATATATGTTTCGTTAAAAACCATTGAAAAGTTACTGGAGTTATGATTTGATATAATTTTTCTCGTCTTACAATTCTTTTCTTATCTGGGCATAAATTATGTACAAATTGTACGAATGACAGGTATGTCTGAGCGCTTTTGATCATTCTTTTAGTCATTATAAAGGGTGGTTCTATTTTTAATTTAACTGAATGTAGGGACTTTCTATGTATGTATCATTCTGTAAAAACGGAATCATTCTTGATAATGGCTAAAAGAATAGCCGATAGCGGTCGTACCTATAGAACAATAGAGATGCATGATTTTGAAGCTTCTCACAATCTCATTCTAATCACACCGACGAGATTTCGGATTGCATTCTGTGTTTATCTGAGTAATTCTTTTTTATTCCTGTTCACATTGTCGTTCTGCTGCAGTACAAAAGCATTTTTAGTGCCTCTGTTTTTTCAGCTTACGTTTCAAACGGAACGCGGGTTTTACCGAGACTTGTTGGTCATAACAAACGTATACAACTACGTACTGAAAACTGTACTATCTCAGAATCTATTTCAGAAAATTTTACTGTTGTTAATAAAAAAGCTTTCTGCAAATCGGTTCACCATGTTTAATTTCTTATATTATTGGTCATTTTGTTCTATTACAATGTCTATATCGATCTTTCATAAATCTGTTTGCTTAATTTGTTCAAACAGTTCAATATAACGTTTTAATTTTCAATCTGCCTTCAATATGTGAAATATGGTTATGGTAATATTTTTTAATTATCGTACCTGATTGCCTTCATCGCAAGAAAAGATAATTTAATACAAGACCATAATATCGAAAAGCGAAAGCAAATTTCTGACGCAACCACCAAAATATTCATGTTATTTCGAAAGAACTATACGATAGCTATGAAGATATTTCGCAAAAATATGTGATTTAAGGAGACTTTTACCGACCTGCTTGTCATTTGTTTTCGAACGAAACAGAAACATCAGAAAGACTTTAACGATTACAAATGATCACACTCAAAACTCCAATGGGATTTCCGATCGTGTTCTCCAGAAAAGACAGAGAAGGGAAAACCCTGTACGTTGCAACATGAATCAATTCAATTCCATCACACATTCAATGAGAATCGTTATGATTTCTTCAAATGTTGGCAATTTTCCTGATTCCCATTTGATATACACCGTCCAATATATCAAACATGCCATTTTCTGTAAGACTCCCTTGTTGTCTACTAACCCATTTTCAGTATTCTTTTGTAGAACCATATCTGTGTTGCATTTAGTTTTATCCTCATCCGTGGAGAAATTATCCAACATTTACTGCAATATAAAAGGATGGATATAACATAGTAATCTATCATATTTCTTTCATTCTAACGAATCTCTTCCCGTTTCTCGACACCTTTTCTAGCGTCTGGAAGGATGCTTTCGTGAGTCCAAATTGTGTTCGACATTTTGTGTCACATTTTCCGTCGTCTGTTAAAACCCTTCCCAAATATGTGAACTTCTGCATACACTTTATATTTATATCTTTAATTTTTAACTCGCATATTGGCATTTTTCTCTTACTAATGGACATTCCCTCCGTCTTTTTGCAGTAATTGATAGTTAGTCCTTTTTTCTCGCATTCTTCTACAATCCTATCTAGGAGATTCTGTAATTTCTTAACCGATTCCCTCATCAACACAACGACATCTACTTATAGTGTTCATATTAAGACCACCTTTAATAAATTATGTTAAGGTACCCAGTTCCCTTAGGACTGCGCGGACCGTAGGGATAGGATAAACCTGGGGAGGAGACCAATCCTTTTCTTTAGACCCTTTTTATTTTTGGATCTCTACACTATTCATTTTTTTCTCAGTATTCAGGCAAATTCCTCCCAGTATATGTTCTTGAATATTCTAACAGACATTCTAAAAATGTTTAAGAATCCATCGAAATTTCAACATTTAAAACGCATGAAAATAATTACAGTTTCAAAATACTAACTATTCATACATTTCCCAAGGCTGTTTAATGTGAATGTAACAGACACGACCTGAATTCGAACTGGGCTCTCCGATTTATCAATTCGAACCCGTATCCATTTTACAATCCGCTCATCTCCGAGACTGGATGCTAGAAATTTCTGAGATATGCGGATTACCAACAACCTTTGTGTGCTGACTTACTAACTCTTTCAAAAGAAAGAAAAATATTAATCTTTCAATGAACCACAAAGCGAAACACAGTATAAACGGACTGTAAATTTTATTTACTCAAATAAAGTCAATGTTTAGAAACTGTAATATAAAAATCAATATTGACCAATATTGACTGGTAAATTGAAAGATAATTATTTTAAATTTGTGATTCTGCATGAAATAATGCGTAATAATGATATTATTATTATCACGATTTTGTTGGTTTGAGGGAGTAATTATCGCTATATTCTCTTCCAGACAGAGTTTACAGATTTTGAATTGGCTGTTGTAGGCTGATGCCGTTTTTCTTATTTTCCATGATATTTTATGTGTGATTTGTTTTCTGTTTTTAATTTGCCATACATGTAAACAACAAATCCCAAAACCGTAAACACTGTCTGGAGGAGATAATATCTATAATCACCTTCCCAGACCAACAAAAATTACTAAATAAACAATCAGAACACATCTCAAAATGCAGACGCGAAAACAAATTTCACTATATTTCAGACAAATAAAAATAAATACAAGAAAATAAAAATAAGTAAGTAAAATGAAAAGTAAATTAATAAGTATAATGAATTAATGCAGATGTATAACTTAACTGATTAAGTAAATATTAAACAAAATAAAAAACTACGAATGCCCACATGAAAAGTTAATAGTAATAGTAAGTACCCGCTCGCATCAGGGTCGTTACCTTCTCTCCGTATTCCCTTTCTCCTCTCTAGTGGCAGTGGCGGAGAAGGCTGTGAAAGCCTAACCTACTCCTGAAGAACCGTGAATTGGAGTCATAGATCAGTGTTCGAATTAGGCGAATTAGGCACTCCTGAGAGCACGTTGCAAATCCTCCTCATGTTGACGGTTGGACTAGAAATACTCACCCTTCCCCCAACGCCGGAATTGTCCTACGCCAGCACCGGTTTGTCTCAGGCTTTCTGTTAGTCTTTGTGAAAGATGTCGTCAACTGATGCTTGAAGCGTCCCTTTTTTATTCCTCCGTGTAACCTTTTGCCGCAGCGGAATTCTCCAAACCGTATGATACGTGGAGTCGGGTGGGACGCATTCTGGGAAAGTGAACTGTCCAGGGGAGGCAAATGTTTTAGGATACTTGACTCGATGCTGGTGAGAGCTGTCAAAGATCTATCTATCTATTTTCTAAAAATTACACTATATATATATATATATATATATATATATATATATGTATGTATGTATGTATGTATGTATGTATGTGTGTGTGTGTGTGTGTGTGTGTGTGTGTGTGTGTGTGTGTGTGTGTGTGTGTAAAATTAGAACAATAATAACATAACAAAAAACGAAGAAGCCAGCGGAGTTAATTTTCGATTGGTTTGTAGAGTTTTTGATACAAAAAATTAATCCTTCCGCTTAAACTCTCTAATGTGACACTTTCTATTTTTCTTCTAAAACTTGGAAAGGGTTCAATCAACAAAGGAAGCGGCCTTTGGGGAATTATCTCGGCAACAGGTCACGTGGGGCTCAGCAGCTTCTCCGTCCTACGCTGTCTCGTCTCGTCCGTGTTTCTTGCCGTCTCTCGCTGCAACAGCTGGGTCGCTTAAGCGCTCTGTTTATATGTATTTCGTCCCACTCCCACCACACCTCAGGACTCTTCAGTATTCATATCAATTAATTATTTTCTCTAATTTTAGAGAAACAACGGTGACCTTAAAACAAAACGCTTAATTATTCGAAACAATACATTCTTCGACAATAAACTTTGTTTATCTTTCCTTTCTTTATCCTGTCGACAACAGGGCCGGGATCGGATATTTTTTTCAAACAGTATTATTCCTAATAACAAACTTTGTGTTTATAAATAATTTCTATGCCCTTGCGTCAAAGGATAGCCTTTGTTGTAGATTTTCCAACATGATCCATATAGGTTTTTGCCCATTTTACATTTTTATAAAACGACACTCCAAATTATTTACATTATCGGCTTTGCAAATTCTAACAATTCCTTTGCCTTTTGGCTTACATTTTACATTCCTATTCCTTTTTGCGTTCCTGGTTATCAGAAACAATATTTCAATTCATATTTTCACCTTGCTGTTTTTAACCATTAAAAC
>OZ038475.1:24955804-24995804 GCA_964036315.1 Acanthosepion esculentum | reverse complement strand
GTTTAATTTTACGTCCTCGACGTGCATCTCACATTTTGGATTACCCCTTTTGCACACAAAAACACATTTCAGTCATTTTTTTTGCTTTCAACAAATATCTCGTCTAACATATTTTTATCAGATTTTATTTTTATATTCAATATCACAATGATATGGCGACGTCCGCCAATATTAAATTATATGAATCTATTTAATGCTATGCAATTTATATCGATATACATGTTTAAAAAATCATGGTAGACGTCGATGTTGCAGTAGTAATTTCGTTTTAGCGTATCCTCTTATTCCATTGTCAATGCACATAAAATGTGTCGGTTCACAATATGTCTGCCCTTTTCAGTTTAGATGAAACTTTCCTAAGATTTCCTGAACGTCTTGATATCGTAATTTGTCGAAAACGTTTGTTCAATGTTCCGATTATGAATACTGCACTTCCTGTTCCAACGTCTTTAATAAAACAATGTTTTCTTCCCTTATTATACACTGTAGTCATACTTGGTAGATGCTGTACTGCTCCGAAATCGCTTAGTCTCTAAAAGTCTTATATAAAAGTAGATATTTTCTTTAAAGTAATTCCCTATCAATGCATTAAAAAAAAATTCTCCAGGTGGTTTGGAAGGTCTTTGATGAGTTGTTCTTGATTAAAATAGCACTATGTCGTCTGAAAGTCTGATCAAACGTCTAAATGGAATATGGCGGTTGAACTAAATGATCTGGCATTAAAATAGACGAGGATCATTTTACTTCTTGTATGACTAGTGACTATGGATCTGTGCCCGATGAATTGTACTCACTTAAGGCACAGGTAGGGGCATTTTTATAAGAGATCGGTAGTTAACCATGCAGCACGTTTCCGTTTTCCTCGCCTTCGACAGAAAGCCAGGAGTCAATACAGCTTGGATCAACGCAGAAGAAAAGTGAACATGACATCGGAAGGCTGCAGTACCCAGTCAGTCGTATTATTTACCCATACCTGGGCGGGTGAAAAATGGATTCATTCCTTTCCCAAGTTGAGCTGCACGAAAGAAAATTTAATGAACTCTACCAATGTTCCACAATTGCTCACTCTGAGCCACAATCTATTATCCCATCGTGCCTCTTATTTAGGCTAAATTATTCGCAATTCACACTTATTGGAACAATAAGAGTTACATCAATTCTAATTTAAATAGACCAATGTTGGTTGGGAGACAATCAAGTTTTAAATTAACATCACATGACTGAATTGTTAAAAAGTTACATGAAAACGTCGGCGTAGAAAAGGTTCGTAATATATGATTTTGTGAATATCAGTTGGAGTTTTTGTAATAAAAAGGTTCAAACTAGAACTTTCTATGAAATGTAGAAATCTCCATAACACCAGGAAAATTACGTAAAGTAATGCAAATAAATTCTTATTTGTTGGAATTAAGCCAAGCCTGATGAGTGACCATATATTTGTCTGAAGAATCTCCACTGAGAATCGAACTTATTGATGGCCTGTGAGAATAGAACCCTCTCAACCTCAGGCTGAGTGCTGAAGGGTAATTTATTAGTAGCTTAAAGACCTAAATAAATAGGGCAATACATTAATGTTTGTATATGAAATGGTTTGGAACTAAACGTCCCTCTATATCACTGTCCGCCTTTTATCTCTGTCGTCTGTTTACTCGAATAGAGAGAAAATTTACTTCCATTTTGTTTTACATTTTCCTCATCCCTATCTCATTGCTTGTTGCTGATATTTACTGAAACAGCAACAACAAAATTACTTAAGCTGAAATAAAATTTCAATGATTGTATTTTTTTATAGCTTTAATTTTACAGTAGAATAACCGGAAACAGAAATCAAAACAGAAAAAAAGTGCACTAGCATGGAAATCATTGTTTTGATTGGTTTAAGCTGTCATATTTCTTTCCGTTCATTTCTGATAGGCTTAGAAGAAAAACGTGAGATTTTTCATTTTAAAAATTAACGAAGATAATTTGTTGAAATAGCGAGCAGTCATGTTCTTGAAAAATAAAAAAGAGACAAACAAATATCGAAGTATATTGCAGTGCATACTTTAAGAGGGTGTGAACATTTGCCTTGGTTTGCAGGTTTAAATGGACAAATAGATAGATAGATAGGTAACTGAGGGCAAATCAGATGTAGATGAGGGCGGGAGATGAAAGGGCTAGAGAAGAAAACTATATAGAGATCGATAGATGGCAATACTAGAGAATAAATAAAAGCATCGAAGGATAGATAGATAGATAGATAGATGACGTTTGTGACGTGAGAAGGAAGAAATATTCATGCCTATGGAAATAGTTAACTTTATTTATTAATGTATATATTGTATAAGAGACACGAATAACACAGACAAATGCTTAAGAGTCAAGGGAAGATAACTATTGGTTTATTGATAGAAACGTAGTAAGTAATGAAAAATTCAAACCTATATAAATGGGTTAATCTATGTGGGTTAACGTAATAATCGTGTTTCTCTTCATTTAACAACTTGTTACTTTCATCTCATTGAAGAATAACATCGTTTATTTTCTATCATAAGTTTCCTCCTCTTCTTGGTGCCCGGGCATCTGTAAAACATTTCTTAATACAAAAAGAAAATTTGAATTTTTAAAATGATCAATTTGAGGGAATCATTTTAATGCTTATAGTGAAACATCACTACGTTCAATTTTTCTTTACAAATTATGTTAAATTAAAGTGACGTATTCTGTATCGATTTTTCCCTTTAAAAATCTGTTTAGATTAAACCCAGGTCAGACAATATAAGAATTAATACCAGCGCTCTTCACAAACGGAAACCGCAAGAAATATTGGGCCTGTCTATGGAAAGGAAATTTTAAATAACAGGACATGTCGACCATTGCTTAATCAAATTCGTTCGCAATTTTTTGACTCGTATATTTTCCTTGAGCTGGAAACCAGATTCTGTCAGAATTACAAACTCTCGTTGTAAACAGTATTTCAGGGAAAATCCTTATCAGACTGAGTGAGAATTAGCAAAAAACACTTCAAGAAACTCTTCGATCATAAAATAATTTCATGAATTCGGAAAACTTTCTAACCGTTGTTAGTAGATTCCTTATCATATCGTTGTTTTGCATCATAATCAATTAGCTATTATCACCTAGTGTTTGAAGAATAGGTTAACTAATGAGACGTTCCCGATAGTAATAAGTTCATTATAATCATAAGTAAAATAGGACAATGCTCAGAATACACTGAACAAGACGAATCTATCTCCAATCCAAGACTACAGCCGAAAAGAGTTATTCTCTGTTTGATCGGCATCGTTGGTAATGAAGTGCTTAATCAAAAACAGTTCAACAGTTTCAGATGCATATCAACTCTTTATTGGTCATTTAATGCCGAAATTTAATTTTTTGGGGATCATTTGTAATTTCTATTACACAATTTTATTGCTGCTAATTTTAATTCAAAAATGTATATTCCTGATAATTTCTTTTTTTTTCAGAAATCTATTGCTGGTTTTATGTTTTTTCTTTATATTACTAATAGTATTTTTTATGTATTGCTAGTAATATATTCTGTTTAATGTAATGCCGTTAACTATCCTTAATATAAAATTGCATTGATGGTATTTTTACTATAAAAATATATTTTTATACTTTCATAATGTTTTGACACCAGATTGTGGGTTAACTATTTGCCCATAGCTGGGACCCGAACAGCTGCTATCAACCAGGCTCAGGGTGAATCGGGGAACAACGGCTATTAAGCGGTGTTCCCACAATCCCCAAAATCTCGCGAGCAGAGGTCTTGCCGCTGGATATAGTTTGCTCAAGACAGTTAACCAAAAAGAAAGAGTGCTATCGCCATTATGATGCATAACTCACAAATTTGTAGAAAAAGCGAAGATCATGGTATAATGCTAAATGCATATGGGTCTGACAAGATAATGCAAGATCACATATCGTCCGAATGACTCAGGAAAAGATATCACGAAATATGACACTTTTCCACATCCTCCTTACACTATTAAGCTTAGTCCATCTGTCATATTTTCAGATCATTGCAACATTAGATTTTCAATTCTATACTTCTAATGTCGCCGCCTGTACTTTCTAATTTTATTTACTATTTCTTTATTTTTATTCCTCAATAGGAGTAGATAGGTTTGCTATCTGGTTTACACGAATATTCGGTCTTTTGAGAAGGTGTAGGGGTTTATCCCTAGTTTCCTATACTTCTAATGTTTACGTCTGAACTCTGAAATTGTATTCACTAACTAGCAGCATGGCCCCGCGTTGCCCGTGATTGATTAAAAGATCGTACGACTCATACAGCAATCGCTATCACTTGACTTAAAATATTTTGACCCTTCCTTGCCTTTAAAGGAGTGCTCTTTGCCGTACTGATGTTGCTACATGCCTTACTTCTTGCCTATCTCACACTGCGAATTTTTTCTAAGCTCTATACTAAACATTAAATCTGTTACGAAAAAAGAACTAAACAAAATGAACACAAAACGATCAGCTTTAAAAAAGGACTCGTAACTGAAAAAAAAACGAATGAAAAAAGAATGTTAACAACAAATGTTTTTTCACACCCAACGCAGTTCTGAGGAATCAGAATCAACGTTGAGTTTAAGCAAGCGAATGAGCTAATTGGAGTAAAGTGCCATGCAGATTTAAATTTTTCCCACTTGTGACGAATGCAGCCATCGATTTTTTTTTGTATGCTAGTTAACATTCGTGTCAGTCAGCTGTTGGCTCTCACGCTGGCCAATACAATCTTCCTGCCTATTCGTGGCATCCAGCGATAGGCTCTCACTCTGGCCAGTAGAAAATGGCCTCAAACTACATGAAAACTGCCGTAGAAGCATGAAATCATAGATTATTTCCACTAGCGATCGAAGTTGGGAAATGCAAAGTCGGTCGTGGCCTTTTTACTATCTTGGAGCATGTGCATGTAAATTCTGGTGTAAATCCGTCGAAGATTGCGCCCGTGCATTCGCCACACACACACACACACACAAACACACACAACACACACACACACACACACACACACACACACACACACACACACACACACACACACACACACACACACATCCTGCCTTACTTATAGATAGAGATTATTATTTATTTTATCCTCAATACCACTAGATAGGATCATCACGTATGGTTCGCGCTCCTCCTCGATCTTTGAAAAGGAGTAGAGTTTATACTTTGTTTCTTGTTTAGGATTAGGTTTTCTGTTTCTACTAAAGTCGTTATATTCTCTTTCATTTCAAGAAGTCCCTTGTGTTAAAGATGCATTATCACTTTTCTCGGGGTGAAATGAATAAAAAGAGAGCAAAAATAAATAACATAAAATGAAATAAAATAAAGTAAAACAGCTTATTACCAGTAAAGTTGTTAAAAACAATATTGTGTGTTTCTTTTCATCGAAAACTTAAATTTAAACCTTCCGAATTCGCAAAAGAAACAGGATTATGTTATTGATAATGATAAATATATAATTAAACAAAGAGAAGCATTTGTTTTATTTTCCATTTTCAAATTGGACTAGAATTCCCATTCTAACAAAATTAGATAGATAGATAGATAGATAGATCGGCAAAATTCTAACAAAAAAAAGATAGATAGATAGATAGATCGGCAAATAGACGAAAGGGAAGGACATAGGTACAGAGTCCAACCAATTACCAGCCAATATCATTTTATAGACTTGTTTTTTCTGTACCAATTTTTAACGTTGTGACATTTTTGGCAAAACATATACAATAAATATGTTCCATGACGCGTTAACAAGCAGTATATTATTACAAATCGGTATGTTGACAATTCTCAAAAACATTTATAACAAGGCATATCCCGGTGATATCATTAACTATCTTGTTCAGCAGGAAACACTTGATCCATGCTTCATTGATTACAGTCACCATATTTTCTCCTGCTGCTTTTATTACAGCTACAAAATGCATTCGTCTATATGATGCGTTGTTAAGAGCTAAGTGCCAATGTATGGCTCGTCTGATAGTAAAGATTCATGGATGGCGTGCTTTAATATCATAACTTAGCACGTGTTAATGTCCATTTTTCACATTAAGGATATATAACGAAATAGAGCAATATTCTGCGACGGGATTTCGAATCTCACTGTTCATATTAATACTTTATCCCAGCGCTAGATTTCTATGTATTTCTAACTGACTCTGAGCGATTGATCTTCGAAATCATTTAAACTTAAGCTCTATACTTGAAGTTTCAGTATTCATTCTAGTTGCTATTTCATCGTGGTTAAACGGACGGGTACACGTTCAAAGAGCCAATTTGATTTGCATTATAGATCCTTACTTGACAGCCATTTTGCTAATCAGTTACTAAAATTGTTTTAACAATTAAGACATTGAGAAAATGGCATCAGACTTTCAGGCTGTATACTGCCATACTTAATCTAGATTCCATTATATTTAAAATATTTATATTTAGAGCCATATATATATATATATATATATATATATATATATATATATATATATATATATATATATATATATATATATATATATATATATATATATATATATATACAGGGTGTCCATAAATTCGTGTGTACTTCAAAATAATTATAACTTTATTTGTATTTGCGATAGAAATAATTTGTATTAGAAAGAAGTAAATCTATATTTTTAAGGTTTTATTGAAACTTTATTTAATTTTCCACATCTCCTCCATCATTAGCAATACAAAAGGTAATACGATTTTGCAGTTCATGGAAAACATTTGCCAATTGATTTACAGTAATGTCTGAAATGACATTAATTATTTTAGCCATACTTAAAACTAGGTACTTTAAACATTATAACAATTTTTACAGATTATTTCTATCGCAAATACAATAAAGTTATACATTTTTTTAAAAGTGCACACGAACTTTATGGACACCCTGTATGTATATATATATATATATATATATATATATATATATATATATATATATATATATATATATATATATATATATATCCGTCCTGGGTATGACGATAAACTACATCCGCGTCCTGGGTAAGACGATAAACTACGTCCAACAGCAAGGCCTCTGATCAGGAGGTTTTGAAGAACGTGGAACCACCTCTAAATTGCTGGTGTTACCAGGTCCACCCAGACCCGGGGTGGTAGCAAATAGTTAACACCCAAACTTGTGTAACAATAGGTTTTAATACCAGAAATACTTTGTAATAAAAATAATTACCTGTAATATTTTTTGAAGGAAAAATTATTATCAGCAATACTTTAAAAAATTACCAGCAATACAACCAGTTATACATTCTTTGAAAATATATGACCAGCTATAGATTTCTTCAAGGAAAAATATTTCCAGAAATAGATTTTTGAAGAAAAACACATTACCAGCAATAAAAATGTCGTCGGCATTAAATAACCCATTGAGGTTGATATGCCGTAAAACAAAACAAAACAAAACAAACCATATATATATATATATATATATATATATATATATATATATATATATATATATATATATATATATATATATATATATATATATATATATATACATATATATATATATACATATATATATATATATATACATATATATATATATATATATATATATATATATATATATATATATATATATATATTAAATGCCATGTCTCTTTAGGACATAGGTTATCATAGCTCTCCATATATTCTTTTTATGTATACTCTGTGAATATCCATCACTTCCTGGGAATGGTTGTTCAGTAGATTCTCGGTGCCCAATCTTAAGTATTGAATACAGTGTTAACTTTCAACTAGACATGTTGTCAAACAAGAATGCAACCCTTACCTAGAGAGAAAACAGATGGATTATTGTCTTTCTCGAGAGTATTTGTGTGAAAGCATAAACAACAGACTAGACATAGATTCAAAATCTGCTCACCGATTCTATTTTTCGCGCCGATAGCCATTATGTAATCCGATTATGCTTAAAATTCTATGCCACTTTGGATGTAGGCGACATTACCTCTCCAACATTTATGTCTTCTTTATTATATATGAATGTCCATATCTCTTTCAGAAAAAAATGTAGGATTGTTTTTCATTGACGACTTCGCGGTTTTTATTTCAGAGATGATTTCTACTAAGATGGCTGCCATCCAAGTATGTAGAGTATAGTCGAATTTCTATCCTGTTCATATCTGGGGTACATGAGATGGATTCATGACTTTTCGATAGCCATTACTGTGAAAGGCAACATATCCGCTTAGGTCATGATTTGAATTCTACTCTCATATGATTTTAATTCCGTCATATAAATCTCAATGAAAATATCCTGGATACAAACATAGGTTCCTTGGATTTAAAATTAGAAAATAACCTTTTTACGCCACTTAACATCTCACTTATATCTGTGGCGCCAATAAAATGAAGATTTAACCAGCTATACTGATCTCTTTTTAAAACATGTCTAACGATATGTTTCTGTCGTCTTCAGAGATAGTATATTGTGTTGAATCCGTTTTTTCGATATCTTTCCTTATGGTGCGTTCATTAAGTGGTATCTAATGGAATGGAAAAAAAATCAAAGACAGATGCAATTACAAAAAGTTGTATATTTATTCTACGTGACCTGTGCTCATGCACAGGCATCAGCTTCTTAGTAGTATTTGCTGAATAGATGTTGGCACATAATTATTGAAATACTTACCTGGTTTATGTCAGAGGGTATCCCCCCGACGAGGCTCTGCCGAAAGGGCAGAGTCTCGTCTCGGGAAACTGACTCCGTTTTTACGTGGTCTATAGAGAATTTTTGCCCGAGCATACGGGCTCAGATACCCCAATTTAAACTCGGCCTTGTGCCACATCTTGCTGAGCGGGGCAGCGGGTAAATAATCATATTTAAAAAAAATTATACTTTGTATTTTAGAATGTATGTCTGTTGTGTGTCTTGAAAATAAATATAATTCTAACCAATTAGTGTGTTTTCTCTTTTCTGAACGGTATGTGTCACTTTAAAGAAATACCACTAATGTTCTTCTATTAGACACGAATTAAAATATTAATAACATCATTTAATCATTATATAAATATTACTATCTTTGATCTTTATAGATAATACAGCATTAAAATAATCAAAACACGCGCCATTTTGAATAAGATTTCGATATCATTATATAAACCTTCCCATTATCCACAAAACATGTGTTGTCTGTTGATTTGGGGGTCGAGGCGTAAAAATCTGAATCTTAGTGAACAATTTAAAATGTGTAACTTTTAAACTACTCTATTTCATTTAAAATAATGAAGTAATTCTATTTTTTGATCATCTGTATAGCCACTCGAAAGGTAAAGGCCATATGGAAAGTGGGAGGCTGACGCGTAATCAGCAACAGGAAAACTTTGATTCATCAATATATAATCAGATTCGAAATACCTAAATATTTAGTTAAGCTTACCATAACCTAACACAAGTCTAAATCAATTCATGATGAAAACAATAATCACGATTTTATTATAATGCTTTGCTTAAAATTAATGTTGGTAACTCATATAAAAATACATTCACTACTGTAGCAGTAATAGTCAGTGTACAGACAGTGTAATGGTTAACGGTCTGAAAAGGCATGACTCCGTCTCTTCCTACACACCTCTGCTATGGGTTAAATACCAAAGTAGACCGGACTCACAAGAGTTAAGAGTTTACAAGAAAGAAAACATAAAGTTCCACACCATGAACATTATTTTCCCCAAAGAATACATGGTAGTTCGTAGATACTAATAAAGTCAAAAGTATATGTTCATATTTGGTTAGTATATTTTGACTTAACTTAATTTAGTCCGACGTTAATTAAAAACTATTTCATTTTAGATATTCAGTCAGATCTTGACTACTTAAATAGACTGGTCCACCCATAAATCATATGAAAAATTTAGGAGGGAAATCACTTTTTTGGATAAACCTTCACCAGAACTTCTTCAAGTGACGACAATTGTCAGAATGGAAAATATATTGATTTTTGTAGGTTTAGATGGAATGCTGTTTAGAATATAAATATAATCGCAAATAAATCCCTGAGATATCTGGTTTTAGTTTTTCATTTAGAAGTAGAAAGTTTGAAACTGTACTTGCTTACCTTATTGATAGCTGTATTTCCTTTAATTTTCTGTATTCTCAAACATTTCTGAAACCTTTTTAAAAAATCAGTATTGAGGGGTATTTTTGGAAGTACATTATGTTATAATTATTTATTTTAAAGATTGAAGGAGTATACTTTTATTAATTCACGAAGATGTTTGTTACTTAATTCAAAATTTCTACATCTTTTTGTTATTTATTTGTAAAGAGATCTTTTTGTAGAAAAAGAATGTCTGTTTTTGTAAGCAGAAAAGCTAAGGGCAAAACCCGCTGTAAAACTTCAACGATCTGTTTTACACTGTATCGGTATTAAGATAAACCTCTTCCAAATTAATAGAACATCATTTTTTTTATTCTGACAAATGCTGCACATTGTTTAATGCCAAATGACTGATAAACTACAAATGTTATTCCCCGGAAATATCTTCCCTAAATTTCCCATTGTACTTTAAGTAGTCACAGTAGATATTTTTGAACCAGACATCGTTCTTTATTTGGTATATATAATTTGGAATATATAACTCATTTTTACCATATATAATAATTTTTCATAAAATCACAATAACATTGAACGCAATGATTATTGATGTCAATACACGAAAGGATTACTAAGCCATACTATATTGCGACGGCGAAGGCCTAATTACAAAATATTATAGACCCCTTAACTTGAATGTCTACTGGGAGTCACGCTCACCAAGATCTTTTATAATCTCATATAATCCTATATAATCCTATATAATAACCCTATATAATAACCCTATATAATCCTATATAAAAATTGGAGGCTCCTTAACTCGATCGACATTTAGGACTCATGCTCACCCAGATCTTATATAATCGTATGATAATTTTTTTTTTAATCATATCACCCCAAGCAAGGCCGGAGCCCACTATCACGCAAGGGGTTAAAGAAGGGTTGGAGGAAGAGCAGATAGGAGTGGCAAGGGAGGGGATGTGGAGAAAGAGAAAGACAGTGGGTCGATCAAGGCAAGGGGGACACAAAAGATCCGGAGCGAGAGCAGATAGGAATGAAAAATGAAAGAATGTGGAGAAGGGAAGTGTATAGATCAAGGCAACTGGAGATGTCGATTGACGCTACACTTAAACCGTTGGAGATTGTATTTGTCAGGGAAACAGTAATAGTATGCCATATATATCCTATATAAAAATTGGGGGCTCCTTTCTTTGAACATCTATTGGGACTCATGCTCGCCCAGATCTTACATACGATCTGTTGCTATAGACGCAGGAATAATGGTGAGTTTATTGTACGCTCCAGTAAGTATCTTACTCCCACTGATATAGTATATCGTTACAAGTGCAAGATCAGAACAAACATAGAGGATTGTTGCGATATCTGAGCTGGCGCTGCCCAATCCACACTTGCATACCTTGATAGAGTTCAAAGTCAACTACGCTGCCTTGTTAGAGATGAATTATTTGGCAACTTACAATTCATTTTCCTCGGACGAAAGGTCGCGAGAATCTCGTTGCGCTATCGCTATTAATAACCTCTTAGGAGCTAGATGCCTTGGTTCCAACAGCCTCATTGACCTTTGTAATTTTGGCTATACTACATACAGAAGGGTATATCATCATCAATTTCTTCGGAAGAAGTTTCACTCGGGAAGCTTCTTCCCAAGGACTGCTGCTTTGTGGAACAAACACGCGTCAGGATGTTTTCACAAACACTAAAATCTTGACCTCTATAAATCTATAGCTGACCGTTAAATTTGGTACATAACCACATGAGATTCACTCTGGCCTTTTTTCTATGCTCACACTAAAAACCTCTACATTGAGAGGTTCTTGTGCCTTATATTACGTGGACATTTGCATAATAACTTGCTTAAATACATCTGTCTCGATAAATTTGATCTTTTTTCAATCTGAAGATAAAAATATAAAAGTCTGTGGATACATTTATTTTATACACACACACACACACACACACACACACACATATATATATATATATATATATATATATATATATATATATATATATACATATATAAAATGGTATATATATATATATATATATATATATATATAATGGTATATATAGAGAGATAGAGAGAGAAAATGGTATATATACACAGACACACACACATATATATATATAGAGAGAGAAAATGGTATATATATGTATATATAGAGAGAAATGGTATATATATATATATGTAAATATAAATATATATATATATAAATATAAATATATATATATATATATATATATATATATATATATATATATATATTGAGAACGTTGCGTTATCTTATATCTTTAAGAAAAAGGTTAACTTATAAGATTAAGATGATAGTAGCTTGGATTTTGTAGCTGATTAACTTTGACTAAATCCTTTTGAAGTTTTTTTAATGTATCTTAAAACACTGGCGTTTTTAGTATCTCAGTTTAACGTCTTGTTTTGAGCGAAATCAGTCTATGTATTCCCGTTTTCTTGTCATATTATCTTCATAAATTCCAATCACTACATTAGATACGTAAAAAATATATATTACCGCATCTGAATCGATTGACCTATTTCCGTTTGGTTATATTATTCTTTTAATAATTCGATCGCAGTTCAAATCAGTTAATGCAGAAAATGCCTCCGGCTTTCGACTCATGAAATTTCTGTGTTAATTGATTGCTATTAATTAATCAGATAACTTCCATTACTTTTATATTATTTGCGATATTGTTAATTTCAGTGGTGAAGGGATATTAAGTACCGTACCCACTGACATGTTGCTTACATGATCATCTTAATATTCACTGTTAAGAATCCATCAGGCCAACGAAAACAATCAACTGCGAAGTTCGTCTACTGGTTACCGAATGTCAACCATAACAATCCTAGAATTAAATTTGTTATTTCTCATTTGAATTTTAAGACGACGTTTTGAATATATTTTTCAATATTCTATTAATCTTTTAAAATCCTATATTGATTTTGTAATGTTTTGGAAAGCAGAATGGACATTATTGTGAAATATTTCAGGTTGACCAGTTTTATGCGATAATTAAAATATATTACACAAAAATATCTATTCACATATGGTATCAGATATAGAATTTCAATATGACATTTTCAGATATCATTCATACGATATATTCTGCAGGGCGTATAGCTCTATACAGCCATTTTCATATATCAGTGAGTATAAATGGATTCAGACAAATAAACCCAGTGGATATTAAAGAAGACTGTCCTTCGTTGGATCTTGTAGACTAGAGCTACAGAATCAGAAAGGAGTTTAACAAACAGCATGATTGTAATCAATAATTTTATCCCCTCCTACCATAAAGAAAAAATATTAGGAAGGAAAAGCCAGGTATTAATTGAGAGAGGGTAAATAATTAGTGAACATGAGGAAACTATTTTATGAAAAATATTTTGGCAGAAATGTTATAAATTTTACAAGATATTAAAATTAAAATTAAATCAACTAATGAAAAATGTAACCTAATAAAGGAATAGTTAATCTTAAGATCCTGTTACTAAGTTGTATCAATATTCAGGTGATACACGCGTTATCTATCTATCTATCTATCTATCTATCTATCTATCTATCTATCTATCTATGTTCCTATCTATCTAGCAAACTCATTAGTTTAATATTCTACATAGATTATCTCTGTTTATCTATCTTTAGAAATGAGAGAGAGAGAGAGAGAGAGAGAGAGAGAGAGAGAGAGGAAGTGAGAGGTCATATCACAACAATGCAGGTACATTTCTTCAAATAATTACTAATATTAGTCTTTTCAGAATAACAACCCTATGGTAAATTACTATAACTTTCTAAAATATTTAATGTTTTTTTGTATAAAACAAACTGAAAAGAACAATAACATTTCAGAACGTAATTATGAATATAAGCTATATGTTTTTTATTACAGTTACCGCCAGGCAAAACAACACTATATGTCATTTGCCTATGTCTAAACACTAGCAAAGAAAGGGACATAATTAAACGCGTAGAAAGGGAAAAAAAGCACGCCGTAAATCTTTACTTAAGAGTTAACTTACTATATATGGACCTTTATAATTGGTATTTTTCACCTTATTCAGATAAAATATCTTCTTGGGGCATAAAAAGAAACAGTAAACAGTCGATTCTGTCAATGAGAATGACATGTCTGTAGTTTAGTTTCGAATCTGAAATAAAAAGACGACAACAAAAATTAAATGTGGAAAAGCAAAGGGAATAATCGGAATATTTCATCAAAAGATAACATCATTTCACTTCAGAACATCCGCTAATATTATAGCATACAAAAAAGAATTACAGGAAAGTTATAAATCTGCAATTCCAAAGTTAGAATAGAGGAGTTGCTTTACAGTACTATAAAGAAAGCGGGGAACAAACTGAAGTCAGTAAGGTCAAAAGATGTGACAAACACGGTACTTTATTTGCCGTGTTCCTCCAAGAGTTCGGTGGGCAGGTCTATGTACAAAATCTTGCACATTGTAGTTCTAAAAACCATTTGACCCTTTTCCATCACTCCTTCTTCCTACTCTGCCTTTCATGCACATAAGCAAAAACTTATTAAATCGTTCTCTGTTTCCTCTCAATTTCGCTTTCCATTAATGCATTTAGTGACTACTGAATTTTCCAAGTCGCCTTACCTTATAATATCTTATCTTTCTGAGTTTAAGTGTGTGAATATTTGTAGTCTGTGTATTGTTTTTAGAATGCCTTCTGCATTTTCAGAATCCATCTGTATAAGTCCATCTCTCTCTTTGAGGATTTTCTTCATCTGTAAGTTTTCAGTACACAGTGCCGTATAGACCGAGAATCACGTGACACATCGTGGCCGTAGGGGCACCACATGTCCCGTGAACCATTAGGTGGGTAGGGCACCACATGCACTACAGCCGCAGTAGAAGTGATGTTTCTTAGGTAAGGCCAAGAATCCAGGCCTGTTTGAATTCAGAGTTTCCTTCCTGTCACATAAGGATATACAACCCAGTCTATTTTACCCATAGCTGGGGGAGGAAGAGTAAGTGAATGTAAATGATCTGACTGGAATTCGAACTCTGCTCCGATTCCTCAATCCGAGCCGCTATTTATTACTATTTCGTTATTCGGAATTCCGTACCTGTTTGATCCAGATATCTACAGTTAGAAGCTACATATATTTAGAGGCCTCCATTTCATGCTGCAATATGAATATTTTGAACTGAAATCGTAGTTTAAACTTTAACATGATAATCATATTTCTAAATTGGTACACGCTGTTAATCGCATTGGGATGGTCACTTAGCGCTTAGAAAATAAATGCCTTTTCGGCCATTTATTTTGGCTCGATTGTCTCGTGTTTTGTGGTTAAAAAGTTGTATAAAGAGACCAGAGTTACTAAGATCTACAAGAGACATGAATTTCTAGAGTGTCTTCATCACTCTCATCCTGATAAGAGATTCCACATAGAAAAAGATGAATACTTGTGGATTTTGTTATAGGCGAATCCAATTACCTACGGATTGCCCGACAGTTTTCCCTATGTTATACTAAAATTTTAAGAAGAAATGCTATGTCCAACAAGAGATTATTCAAAATTTTGGATTTACTGAAATTATTATTCACTATAATTATAACGTGGGTTTTCGGCACTTACCTCAAGAAATCACTCCACGAATGCTTTATACATATATATATACATACATACATACATACATACATACATACATACATATATATATATATATATATATATATATATATATATATATATATATATATATATATATATATATCTTTAGTTTACGAAAAACTCGATAATCCGTATGGGTAGACACAAGGAGGATAAAGTCCAGAGAGCTCAATGTAAATCAGAGCTAATAATTTAAATAAAAACAGATTACTTTAAGAATTCCATATAATAAATTATTTCACCAGAGCCCTTTTAAAGGACAGTGGATCATCAGATTTATTTCCAAATGTTGAAATGAAAAAATGAAAATAAATTTACACCTATACATATATATATATATATATATATATATATATATATATATAAATATATATATATATGATTAATACACAATAAAATCCAAATTCTCCTAATATGGAGGAGCAGACGAAGATATCGGTCGTCTGTGTTATCAAACCCGGTGTGTGGACTGAGTTCCTGTCAGAAATATAAATTTAACTGTGACATCTAGCAAAAATGAAAAAGAAAAAGGAAAAAAGCTACAGTCGAAAATCTAATACAAGATTTATACATTTCAATGTTTTAGTCAGACGAAAGGCACAAGGTCAGGGGATGGTTAGGGGATTTGCCCTAAAGGGGAGATATTTTTAAAAAGTAAACCCGAATATTGACCGTATGGCATTAATTTCAGTTTATATGAAGAATGAAATATTAATTTAAGATTAAAAGTGGAATAAAAAGGGGTTTAAAAATAACTTTAAGATATATAGATAAAAGGATGTAAGGCATTAATGGAAAGGGAGCTGGGAAGATGTTAAAGTAGGGGAAAGTTTATAAATTATTTTTAATATAGTGTTAAGCGGTTATAAAGCGGGGAAATATAGAGATTAGTATAACTTATACATGTAACATTTCAAGAGTTAGAGTGGAGTGAATATTATAGAAATATAGTAACTAATTAATTTACGACACTAATATGGTAATTATTTGTAAATATATATATATATATATATATATATATATATATATATATATATATAAATATAGGTAACTATACTCGTGTCGAAAAACCTTCGAACTCTTGATTTAACAACAGCCAAATCAATCACGAAGGAAAAGAAGGTTTTAAAAAAAGAAAGAGCCAGGAACATGAAAGTCTGTCGAAAATAATCGCACAGATATATATATATATATATATATAATAGAGCGCATATTGGCATTTAATAAGATTTCTAGTATATTCAGTTCGGTAGACAAAAATAAAAATATATTGTTAAATAAGTAAACATAGCGACAACACACATATGAGTATCAACTAAAAATTACGTTTAAGAAATGAAATCTCTCGGACTAATAAATAGAAGTACATTACTTCTTTTTTTTTAAGTGTATATATATATATATATATATATATATATATATATATATATATATATATATATATATATATATATATATATATATATGTAGTTTAGCATAAAGACAGACGTTGCTTATCTTCAAGTATCCGTAGTTCCTTTTGAATCATTTTTCTACCCTTCAAGCTGATTTACTGCATCTTTCCTGGTCCGTAACGATGATGCAATTGAAAGAATTCTGCCAGACGTTTTGCAATATCAGTTTCATCTTTCTCGCATTTACTCTTAGGGATACATAAATATATTGTTTGAAGACAGTTCAGTAATTCTATATTTATAAAATTATTCATTGCTTCTATGATTTGTGTGTATATTCAGCTCTCTCTCTCTATCTATCTCTCTATCTATCTATCTATCTAGCTATCTATATATATATAATACTTTTTCAATGAAAAATAATGCGAAATAAATATAATGTTGATTTGTTGTTGAGTTGCTTTTATTTATCAGACTGAAAGCAAGACTTTCAACATTGTTTCTGTTTCAATTTTCAAGTTTGTATTTGCTCAGGTTTTAAAAATCATCGCAGAGTTGTTTTTTGTTCAGTTGGTACGTTCATGTCAAGGAGTGTGCAAATTTTCACATTCTGTCTTTTATAATAATGTCTGGCAAATTTGGGTGTATCGTTTCACCCTGAAATATTCAAGATGTTAAAATACCAGATTGAAGTTGTATTTGTCCCGTAGTGGTAACAGATATTCCACAGCATATATAGGCATAACATGTCATGACGGTTTTTGCAAAAACTATGTTGAAGTATTGAGCATCAATATATAAGGTGATATTCTTAAAAGAACCTGTATTTTGGGAGCGTATTCTTATGCAATATTTCCTTAGTAGCAACATGCAAACAGGCCCTGGTCCTGTGCAAAAGAATAAACTCTTCAGTCTCAGGTTACTTATATTGCATATGTTTTGAGCTTCTTCTTCTTCTTCTTATTATTATTATTATTATAATTATTATTATTATTATTATTACTCTACTGTTTTCTATTCCCTTTCAGCGGATTTGTCAATAATGAATATTACTGCTAATAATGCAAGAATCACCCAACCGATTGAGTTCTCTATGTCACATGTTTTTATGAAAAAAGAAATACGCAAAAAATCGTCTTTCTATCTGCCGGGCACCGATGGCCTAGGGGTTAGTCTCCGACTGATGCCAAATTGGTCAGGTTTCGGTCCAGACATGTACAGTTTTTAGTACTCAAAGTCGTTCATTGAGACTGACCACAGATTTTCGATTGTATTTATATCAAGTAATTTTCGAGCCAGTCATTAGTACTTTGATTTTCTCACTGCTAAGGCTTGCCGTTGTTTTCGTACAGCGTTATAATTTTCGTATGCTTCATTGGAGTAACGTACTTCGCAGACAATATCCGTAGGACAACTAATCGACAATCGAGACAATAGTGTCAGTGAAGGATAAAAACCTGATGCAATCATAGATGACGTGATATTTTTCAAGCCCAAACACAGTTTATATTTATTTTTTTAAGATGGAGAAAAGTTGGGTTAGGATATTCTAAGTTATGATTAACTAGCAGTATTAGAACAAAATAGTCGAAACCTTAAACAAAGCGAGTTGTCAGTAAAACATATACTAAAAGTAATTGGACTATTTAACATAAAACTAACCTTTGAAAATTACTTGTGGAATATTTCGGTACCATCGATTGATTTGTTATGTTCCTTCAGGCTATTATTGTTATGTTCTGTCCGTTATATATTTTAGTAAATATTGTCTTTTTGTTATCCCTCCTAATCCAGTCATTTACACAATCTCCTTAGGTAGGTTATTCATTGTGTAATCTGTCCCCCTTGCCTTCATTATGTCCTCTGACTGTCAGATTCTGTTAGGCCACTTTCCTCATCATGAGTACTAGAAATATTTCCATTCAAGAATCCTTAATTCGCAGATATTCAGTCCATAGAATGCTCAGCCTCCTTCGTTAGAACTACATTTTTGTTGTCATAATTTCCCCAAAACTCACATGCTGAATTTAAAATTTGTTAAGATCTCAGTTCCATTCTGCAACCTCTCTCCCATAAACGCACCGTGACAAGCCTATCACCACTCTATCGTTTTTTTTCTACTGCACATTTTTATATGCGATCCATCCTTTACTTGCATCAGTTCAGATATTTATAGCTGAGAAACGCTATTTCTTCAGAGTTAAATCAACATTCTTTTTTCCTTGATGCAAATGTAACAAGGAAATTCCTCTTAGGCAGTTTTTTCCAAAGAAATGCAGCATTGTGGAATACGTACCTGCGTGTTTACTCCTCTGAACAATTTAAACTTGAACTCTCAATTTCAAAGGTCAATCTTCATCGATGTTCCTTATCTTTGTAGTCTTCCCTTCCTACTACCTTCTCTTACATTAATACATGCTTCATCTGTCATTATCGTTTCAGTTGTAGCCATGCACATTTTGTTTCCTCTCGAGCCTTGTATTGCGTGAAATTGCTTAAGAATAAAACATGATAAAATAATAAATAAGGTATTAAATCTTGCATAAATATTAAACCAACATTTTGAAAACCGGATTTTGCTACACAGTTATTTCCTGTTCTAAGCACTGGACTACTGAATAGAAAAATAAATCTAATTAAGGCTTAGATTTGATTTAAATCCAAATCAGAAAAAATATAAGGAAAAAGTAATCTTTAACTGAGAATATTCCGTATGCTGTCACCAGTAATGATGAATTTTAAATCATAATGCCACTAACATTTGCATCTCTATGTGAAAATTAAAACAAATCATAGTTTCTACACTGAATTAAATTTGATTAATCATGAACATTTGTTTCGGGGAAAACTGGTTGTCCTGCATCTTATGAGCGCTTCAAGTTTGTCATAATCTGTTATCAAATAATGTTTATATAATAATAGGATTGCATCTGAGTGGATGCATTGTGGTTTTGCGTACACGTAGTAAATTTATATTTAAATATTTTCTTGTGCATGTTTGTAGATAAAGTTACTTATGCGACATGCTATCACGTCTCCCGTTACTTTACCGCCACGGCAACGTATCTTACCTGTGACTTCTTTACTAATTATTTTCATGGTGATTGTTTTGATCTTTGATAACGAGACATTATGAATATTAGCGCAGTATTACATTGGCGGCAAATTCTCAATTTTTTACAGTCGAAATTGTTAGATGCAACCGTATCTTCTATGCTCACAATTTCTTTTCTTGGACGTCCCGAAACTTGTGGAAATCTCTTTTGGCTTCTTATTAGCTTTCTTATCGAAATTTAAATTTCAATGCCAATTGTTATCTTCTGTGATCTTAATTCCTGTTGCTTTATTGTCCCATCATTAATATTTACTTGATTTCTTTCTCATATTATTTCACACTCAGTTACCTCTTGCGTCTTTAGTAGCCTTATTGTCTTACTTGTTGTAAACCGATTAAAAAGACGTAATTATTGTGGATAGTTCTTTCTTTCTTAATAACCATTCTTTTAAATGACAATGTATATGAAATTAAGATCAAAACACATGTTCTTGAGACTTAATGTAGAAAGTAAATTGGAAAGACAGTAAGAAAAAAGATTCTTAGTTGACAGGAGAACGATAATTAGAAACTACAAAACCAAATGATAAATACACCTAAAAGTACTTCAATTCATTATTCGTACACACATCAATTTTTTATTTTAGGTTCATAGAACTATCAGCGTTTAGTATTGATATCGTGCTCATATTGCAATGTTTGCTGTTATCATTGCCTTGCAATATGAGCACTGGTAAAAATGGATGCTGAAGACATTAGGTTTATAATACCCAAAAATCCATACGCAGAACACATGACACAGTGGATAAAGTGACAGGACCCAAAGAGTGTGAGTTCAATACCCGGTTAAGGCAGAGGAAAAAATTAACAGGAGATAACTGATATCCATTAAACATGGCACGTGGAACTAGAACAGTCTACCCCAGTGAGCGAACTAAAGTGTTCAGTTCGACATTAGGAGGTCGGAGTGTACAACGGTTTAATAAATATAGCGACAAAGATGAGGACAATAGTCCCAATAATGTAAATGATGTACATAATACCGCATCTCAGAAATATAGACAGACATTTGATTATGTCTGAATTTTTCGTACGCGTTGTCATTACTATTATGCATTTATACATTCGGAATCTTTTCACATCTTTTCCTGTTAAGGGTTAAATGGTAGAACTCTTCGTTCTTCCCCAGTTATTATTTATATCTGGTGTATTTCAAGCTCCAATTGTGACTACCTGATTTTCATTATATCGAGTAGATAAAATATCTTGTATATCACGTTTCCTGAAATCATGTGTCAAGCCCTCGGTTAAGTAGCGAAAAAACGTTCATGTTCATTGGAGAATTTGGTATCGCACAGAAGTGTAGAATGTGTTTCAAGCAAGGAAATACTAAATATTTGGATTGAATTTTATGTTCATCATCAGTATTCTAAGAGAGTTCATTTCTTTTGACTCCAATATATACTGGGTTCATGCTATGCAATAACAAAGTATTTTACTCGATGGCACCGCAGAGTGTCAGCTGACCTATGATTCATGACGGGTTACGCAGAAGAAGCCACTAAGCGCAGAACCAGACCCCAAAGATATCGGTAAATATATAAATATAAATAAAAAATGAACCCAGATGAACATTGGTTACACACAGAGAGAAGAAACTGGGGTGAAGGACGTTATAAATCATCCGATCCTTGAGAAGGATATGTAGAAAGAAGATCGAAAGTTTGTAGAAATATACCAAATCACACACCTTTGATTCGGCCAAGGTTCATTTGACGGAGTTTTGAATTGAACTAACACTTATTATAATCATGAAAAGTTTAATCTCGTATTAAAGAGATTAATAACATAGGATTGACACTAAATGATTACTGGCATAACATTGCAACGAAAATTGTTTAAGATTTCTGAAAAAACTTATCAAACTGTACGTCCGACATTTTAAACGCTTATTGACTCTAAAAACTTGATTGTGCAACGGTTCCTTTTTTTTGCTCTTAGCATACTAAACATAGTTTGAAGAATTTCAAATTTCTTTTTGAATTAGCATCTTACTGAGGTTTCCTGATATCATAAAGATTTAATCAACATTCATCTTATAATTCTGCTTTTTTTCGGTTATTTACTAAGTTATTAAGCTTGCACGTGTGTTGCGCCATTCCATTATCTAAGATAAATAATAGACCATGCCGTCATGATTGCGTAGGGAAATCGAAGAAAAACAGAGACGCTGTTTGGTTTTCTTGAGAAAAAAAAACAAAAAAATATACATCATAATAATTAGAAGAAAAATGAAAGAAAATGATCTACACGTTTGATATTTGTTTCAGTGGACTGGAAAATTATTTTAATATTTTTATTTGTACCCTCTTACTTCTTTAAATAATTACCTACATTCATGCATATGATTGTTATGTGAATATTTTTTAAAGCTGTTAAGTTCAAATATTTAACGATGCAACACAGAAATGTCGCCGTTTTTAATTTTCGTGGAACTAGGAAAGAGCTTATCATCATTAAAATAATTATTAAATTACCACAAAAAAATTAAAACCGGAAAACCGTAATATCTACTAGTTTAATTTATCTTCTAAATCGGGACACTTAAATGTCTTAACATGGAGGTTACAGAACGTATAGGTTACTCAGGTTAGTAAATAATATTTTCATCGATAGTGTAATACAAGGAGATTTGCAGTTCAACTAAAGTAATATTAAACATTGTTCGGAAAGAACGCAGCTTTTTGTTTTTTTGGCCACAAGCATTGAAATTAAATGAAAAAAAAATTATCCAGGATTAATGAAGTTATTTGACGAGGAACGATTACGACAAAATTTTAAAAGATGTTTTGTGTTTTTTTTGTTTTTTTTTTTTTTTGTAATAATTTTTCCTTCCTTATCTGCTGGTAAATCATTTTCAATTCACATGAACACACCCGTGCTAGTGAACGCCAGCCTCGTTAGCGTCACTCCAGGCAATTTAATACTCTTTAAATAATATAAAAAATATGAGTAATGTTAAGATAAATCGTACCCCCTTAATTTAGCCACGCCTTCTAGAGTGCTATGATTACATGGGACAGTAAAGTATTTTCAGAGAAAAAGCAGTAATATGTTGATTGCTCTGTTATATTTATTTTTTAAACGAATGCTTTCAGTTTACAGTTGGACGCAACATACAAGTAAACTAGTCAAAGGTATGCAACGGCTAGATGATTAGTTGAAAGCAGCAAAACCGTATACAATAATTCAAATAAGATATAAATTTATGAAAGTAATTCATTCCAGAAATGTAAACAATTGTCATAGCCGTAATAATATAGTAGGAAAAAAAAAACAATGAAGACAGCAGTCCAGTATCTTTATACTCTACTGGAAATACATTATCTAGATATTTATAATACACATAGATATTTTTTTTACTACACTTCAACAAATACAAAAACAAGGTAGAAGGACAAAGACTACGAGGTTATGATGCCTGATGAGTGTTTTACAAATGAAAGAGAATTGGGCATGGAAATGAGAATAATTTTATAAGGAGAACCGACACCGATTGACTTTTAATTTGACATGGTTGAACTTGTAGTGTCCAGGCAATTATCAACGAAGTCGTCTTTTTTACAGAGTAACAATTCCTAGAATAATTTCTGAGTGCGACTTTTTCCTTACATTTGAAACAGTGAGGAAATTAGAGTGATTCGATTCAGTACAAGTAACATAGCCTGTCACAGTTATAAATATATGAAGTTGTGGATGCAAAAATTGTAGCTAATCGAGACATTTGCCATGAAAATCACAACAGAATAGCGATTAGCCTGGAACATCGCATTTGTGGGAAACGCCTAAGACGTATTGCCTAAAGTAAATAAAGGGAATTAAAACTTATAGAAATTTCAATAATAGACAAGAAATGGAACTGAGAAAAAAATAGAAATATCTTTACTTAAAATATGAGATGAACAAACACAAAGTAAAGTAAATTAGCCTGAGAATTGCAATTCACATGTTTCTAAAAGATATCTTACACGTTTCTAAATAATACTATATTAATATTGTTTTATGCCGGATCTGTTTATGACGCAATCCATCACGGTCTTTCACTATATGGTTACTTTCACTATCTGAGAATTTCATGTCATCTTTGGAAGGGCAGTAGATTGTTTTCCTGTTGCCATCTCCACAGTGTTTAACTTTGTCTCTTAGTCCAGGGAGACAAGTGTATCCTGCCATTTAACCTATGGCTGAACATGGGGAAGTAGAAATGGGTGCATGCCTTTAACAAAGGAATGTATGCAAAAGTGTACGCAGCAAGCCACTAGATGAACTTGTCCACTATTCGCGTATCATTATTATACGATGTCAGAAAACCATTCAGAAATATTTTCATTAAATGACCTCACTATGAGATGTAAAACTTGTCGCCACAGATTACCAGATCTGGAAGAACCATAATATTCTAGAACTGTTCAGAATAGATATTTAATGCTGGAATTGCAGAAACAGTATATATTTGTAGTGATTCTCTAATTCTCTGTGTTCACTTTCCCGTTATGTCCACGTTACGATAATTTGAGTCAATACATGAAAGATGTAAAGAAGATCGTCTCGAAAACAATTCTCTATAATGAATTCTTTCAACATGAATTATCCCAATACTGTGCTATTGTATCATCATTCTCTATTTAACGAGTTGGTTAAATCATTGTTCCTTGAATTTGGTTACAGTAATTTTGAGTTCAAAAACTGTGCCAGGCAATTTGCCCTCTGTGGAAAAGAGGCTAGTAATAATTACGCAGCGCTAAAATAAGAACTAGACGATGTATCCTGAGACACTATTCACATTATTCGAACTATTGTCCTCATCTTTGTTGCCATATTTATCACAAAATTTCGGCCGTTGTACGCTCCAGCCTTCGTCAGTGTTATGGTACAGGTTCCTTGTACTACGGTGGTGATCCAAGGTAGAACCAATGAAGAATAACTCGAATACAGGTATGGAATAACACAGATATATTACAAACAGAATAAGTACAAAAGAAGTAGAAGTGTTAGTAATAACAATCAGGTTAGGTTAGAGAGAACTATGTTGTCTCGACCAGTATCACTATTCCAATGTCTTACAGTAATCGTCTGACGCGACTCTGTCTCTGACTGACTCAGAACTCTGACTCTCTCTCTGTCTGCTTCCTCTTGAGGCGCAGTATTTATGAAGTACGGACTAGTCCACTACTATTATGGGTAGGTTCCCATAACAATATATATATATATATATATATATATATATATATATATATATATATATATATATATATATATATATGTGAAAATTTCTCAAATTTAACTTTTAGAGAAGACAATATTTGTAAATAAATGACAATAAGAAAACAGTAATTGCTGACGCGTTTCGTCCTAATGCGGACTTTTTCAAAGCAAGTAACGAAATGATTTTAATCAAACAAAGAAAATTAATAAAAACAAAAAACAGAATGTTCTTAGCAACGGGAATGTAGGAAACGCTATTTTCGTATTTTTAACTGAAAATGACGTCAGTTAATGTCACGTGTGGAGAATATTTCATTAATCTTTGTTGATGGATTCAACCATTTTCTTTTGATTTTAATATGTTTTTGTGTACATTTGTTTGTGAGAGCAGTAATTTTGTTAGAAAAGGTGAAATAGAGAAAAAACCTGGGCGTAGATTAATATTTGGGTATTGGTCGATTGCGGCACTCTCTAGGATATATATATATATATATATATATATATATATATATATATATATATATATATATATATATATATATAAAATAATAATATGCTCAATATAAATGTTTTTTTATATATATATATACATATATATATATATATATATATATATATATGTTATGGTCCAGGTTCCTTGTACCACGGTGATGGTTCAAGGTAGAACCAATGAAGAATAACTCGAATACAGGTATGGAATAACACAGATATATTACAAACAGAATAAGTACAAAAGAAGTAGAAGTGTTAGTAATAACAATCAGGTTAGGTTAGAGAGAACTATGTTGTCTCAAAGTATCACTATTCCAATGTCTTACAGTAATCGTTTGACAAGACTCTGTCTCTGACTGATTTACACTACTACTTCTTGAGGCGCAGTATTTATGGTTTACGGGATAGTCCATTTCGATTATGGGTAAGTTCCCATAACAGTCAGGTGGTTGGAAAATTGCAATATGAGCTCTGGTAAAAACATGGAATGACAACAGCAGAAAATGAAATATGAGCACTGGCAAAAATGGTTGTTGAAGGCATTAAGTTTATAAGACCCAGAAATTCATACACCGATAAATTTAGGAGACATGGCACAGTGGATAAAGGCGTTGGTTAGGTCCAGTGAAAGGGCCCAAAGAGTTTTGCGTTCAATACCAGGTTAAGGCAGTGGAGAAATTGGAGTAGGTGAATTAACTGAAGATAATTGGCATATGCCACGTAGAAATTGAACAGTCTACCCCAGCGAACGAACTAGAGAGTTCAGTTCGACAATCCAACCACCTGAAGAAGAAAGCCGGGGCGTACAACGGCCGAAACGTTTTGATAAATATAGCAACGAAGATGAGGACAATAGTTCGAATTATGTAAATAATGTACATAATACCTCAACTCATAAATAAAGACGTATCCTCAGAGATGTTCAACAGAATGAGAATAATATCGGTTTAAGTTCGAAATTCCCTTGAGTATAACCGGATCGACAAGCACATGATTAAGGTCGGAGAACGACAACTAAGATGAGGACAACAGTCTGTATATAAATAATGATAATTCTTCCTTCCAGAATTTCAGACAGAACTTTAGTAATTTCTAGCCTGTGGGTTCAGTTGTAATATCATTCAGGCTAAAAGTTGGTCAACTAAAATGGAAATTATTTATGACTCAACTCGGTAACTTGCCGCCTGTCATAGAAATTTCTCTAGTAAACTAGCTTATTATAAGTTTTTCTTTCTGGTGTAATAAGTTTAATGCTCATCCTTCTTTTTTGTTGTAATTTGAGACAAGAGAAAAGTCTTAATAAATATCGTGGAATGCTGGTTAACACTCCAGCAACGTATAACAATTATATTTCTTCGTATTTGTTTCTTCATTGTATCTTTCTAGTCTAGAAAGAATCGAAGAGAGAGGGTTAGCCACTGAGTCATTCATCGTTTTTAATTGTCTCGGATATTCAATTAGAATTGCTCGTTCGAAGCCAACCGCTCGTAAATCGAACGAAGGTAAAACTAAAAGGAAGCAGTTAGCTATTAAGGCGACTCGTAAAATCGCCCCTGCAACGGGAGGTGTGAAGTAGCCCCATCGTTACAGACGAGAATAATAGCTCTTTATTAAATACTTCTTTTATGTGCTGTGTCCTTTCAGGACATAGGCGATCATGGCTATTTACAATATATGCCTATTCTACTCCTAATAACTGCTGAAAGTCTACCATTTCTCTTACTCCCCGCTGTGCAATCAATATACACAATCTCTTTAGGTAGGTTACTCACCATTTCACTGTACTCCTCAAGCCTTCAATATACCCTGTGATTGTTAAATTCACTAAGCCGGCTTTTCTCATGATAGGTTTCAAAATGTTCTACTTTCTCTTACAGTATTTTTACTTCCTATGTTCCTTACATTTCCTCGTTATTTATATATTCTATTCATGATATTTTTTGGGCTGTAGAAGAATCTCCGGCTCTTCGAGTCTCTTCATTACCCTTTTTTTTTTTTCACTTTCATTGCTAAACAAATTGAAGGTAACATTGTCACTAACGTTAGAGGAATGCAATTGCTGTCCGGACGTAAAAGAAAGAAGTAATAAATGCATGTTATGAAGATATGTAGGATACATACTTGTTGATTCTAAACGTGAAAAGTTTAAGATTATAATAATCGGAGAAGCATCTTCAAGGAGTCTGTTCCACAAAATAACAGATTTTGGCAAGTAGCTGTCCGAATAGAAGTTCCACGATATCACTGGAAAAGGGGTGAGAATGAGAATAAGCCTAGCTGGGCCATACCTGTGTCTATGGCCGAGCTAGACTTACCTGTAATCATTTGATCTGGAGAAACTAAAGAATGTAGCACGTCGGAACATTTTCCATGATAATACCTGCGTTGAAATCTTTGCCTTTAATCAGAGAGGAACCCGGACCAGGCTATGCCAAATGGTAGAGTCTCGTCCGGGGAGGTAGACAGATACTCGATCCCGCGTATGTGGGGTCTACAGGTAATTTTTGCCCGAACTCACGGGCTCGGATTTTCCCACATTAAATTTGGCCTTGTGCCGCTTTCTACTTCGTGGAGAGGCAAGTAAATATAGTAATATACTAAGTAGTCCACCACTAGCAGTGGTTCACCTAATTCACGCCGCTGGCGAGTATTGTATTTTGTTGATATTATAAAGATTTTTATTTCATTTCAAACCTCCGTTTTGGTTATTCCTCATTCAGTAACCTTTTCTAGGTTACAACAATAAGAAAACAAGAGGGAGATAGAAGCAACGTTTCGTTTATGGAAGAGGAATTGTAGGGTCGATAATTATCCATCACCCACAACGCTGCGTAAACACCTTTGAACTCTATCAAGCCTGGAGACAGATGATTGGCCAGCTCGAGGTATCGATTTTCTCTCTAAGGGCGTCACAGCCTGCTTAATAGCTGACGTAGTTGGATATCTGTTTCCATCGCCGGTGTTCGCGCGTTGTTTAAAAATATATATTCAAGTTATTTTACTCACGCATGTAACCAAGTCTGAAAACAATAAACCATATTGTTCGAAATACGTCGTGAGTATCACCTGTTTATGTCTTTTAAAAATAAACTTTCGAAATCCTCACTTTTATCTGCGGTTGGACATTCTTTGACCCTTACATAAATTTCACGAGTTCGAAACAATGATGTAGGTATGAACATAAATTCAAAAACATAACCCATTGAATGGAAGATAGTTGTCTTTATTTCGGTACAAAAAGCTATATGAGTCAACAATTTAATTTATCCATTTTTTCCGGAATTTTTTTAGTATAGGCCTTCTTATAATGCATGTATTGTCAAACTTGTTTAATGTAAGAGCCACATGCGATAAAAATCAGACCTTCGGGAGCCGCAAGATATGAACAAAGTTTAGACATAGGTTTTTGTTACATACATATATGATCACTCTCACTACCCCGGCGAATCCAAATCCCTTCATCCATGACCTCAGTCATGTGACATTCATCAGTAACACTTGCTGACTGGAAATTTTTTTAATTCCTCTGCCTCCAACAATGCCTTCCCTCAGCACTAAAGAACAATTCCTCATAGAGATCTAGCATTCAAATTAGGATATAAAATTACTAACCATGAACATTAACCTTACATTTTAATCCCATGTTTTCAATTCATAACCAGTAAATAATTATAGAACTTGAATCTTTGCTTATTTACCTCTTATATTAAGTGTTATAAAAAAGGAGTCCAGCTAACGTATTTCGACGAGCCGCATATTAAAAGTCAAAGAGCTGCATGTGGTTCGCGAGCCGCAGTGTCTACCCCCACACACCCTGTAAGAACTTATGGCCTGCGATACAAATTTCTTCCTAATTTGATCTTGACTTTTTCATTCCCAGTTGCCGTCATTTAAATTAAATTTAATCTAAAAATATGAAGGTACAAAGGCTTCGATAGATATATGAAATATACGTTATGTAGTGAGGAGGGTGCTGGGTAATATGTAGATGAACAAATAGATCAGTTGTTTAAATCTTTTTTACGTTCTCTTTCTCATGTATGCACATGAAAACATACGCACAGACAAGGGAACTCAAGCACTCAAATACACATATATTTATATGTATTTAGATTTGCAACTGATATACTCAGGAAGCATCTATAGAAATGCATTCCGTCCGCGGTAAAAGCCAGGCATATGGTAGCTATAGTGAACCAGATGCATCTCCTAAGATTACATTCGAAATTGGAAACATCTGATTTACCCATGTGTTCAGATGGATTGAGATATCAAGTACTTCATATTATCCTACATATTTTAATTTTAGTTTCTGATTGTTATGCGAAATAGGAAGTGTGAAATACTCTCCTGGTCAAAATATTTTGACCAGATACAAAAGAGTTAAAATATATATATAATACTATTACTTACTGAACAAAACTTTTAGAACTTGTCAGTTTGCTAATAGCTTCAGGCGTGTAGACAGCTACTTAGCTCATTTCCAGCATAAAATTTCAGATTGTAAATGGCTAAGAGTAAAATTTTAATTGTTGAATTTCAAAGACGTCTTCTTTTGCAAGGAGCCATTGCAAACGAAATTGGCTGTAGCTGAACTGTCATTGTTAATTTCATTAAAAATACGGATGTGTATGCTTCTAAAAAATCAAGCGGTCGCCCCAATAAAATCTCACCATATCTAGACAGACGCATTAGGCGAGAAGTTAAGAGAGATTCTAATCAAATCAGATACCCCCCACAAAAAAAACAAATACAGATCCTGAATGAAACTCTGGAATAATTCGAAGGCATTTAAATAAGAAAGGGTTTAAAAACGTTAAACGGCTGCAGAGGCCTCGCCTTCTTCCTCGACATAAAACCTCCCTTTTAAAATTTGCTTCCCATTATCAAACTTGGAATGTGGATAAATAGAAGAAAGTTTTGTTTTCAGACGAGAAAAATTCAATCTTGATGGCCCACACCGTTTTCAGCGTTACTGGTATGCAAAAGATATCCCACAAGAAGTTTTCTCAACACAACACATTGGAGGTGGATGAATTAGGGTCTTGAGTTCATTTTCGTGCAATGGAACTCTTGAGTTACAGCAGATAAAACCTCGTCAAACAGCTGGAATTTACAGTTATATGTTGAGAAAGCTATTGCTAATTACTGAAGGCCCTCGTCTTTGTGGAGAAGACTGGATTTTCCAGTAGGTCACTACTGCAATCCACAAAGGTCGAAGGAGTTCTTTTTATGGAAAATAAAAATCAGCTTTTGATCCATTCACCGTGCTATCCACATGCAAACCCAATCAAGAAATTTTGGGGATGGATGGCAAAGGATGTGTATAAACATGGATTGCAATTATAAACTGTGGGTGCATTTCGTGCTGTTGTTTATGCATTCAGGGCGAGCATGCCAAGCACCCTTATGCAGAAGTTAATAATGGGTATGCCAAAGTGAATTTTCAAAGTAATTCGCAAAAATTGAAGATATACTGAATATTAAATTGTTGTTGTGACTTATTTGTTCTGTATTTTCTTTTTTTATTTACATGGTCTTATCTTTATGAGAAACGAAAAAAATCTTAATATATTGGCCCTTCTTCTCAATAACAGCCAGCAATGTATTATCCATTTATTTTACTAATTTGTTGACTTAATCTGGTTCAATTCCCGACAAAATGGTTTTAATTGCTTTCCACAGGTTTGCTTTGCTTTGATATATAAATTCTTCTTCGCAACTGACCATAGATTTTCGATAGTATTCAAATCGAAACAAGATGATGAAAATTCCTTTATTTCCCCCTCCTTTTATGTACAAACGCATTTGGGGGTGACCTTAGATACATAGGAAAGAACATTTTTGTATATAAATACAGACTTCAATTTGAAACTGCGAGGCTGAGACTTGTACCATGCAAAGAGGTTCTTGTCAATAACATCGCAATAGGTAGCATTGTACAGTTTAACTTCTTCATTTACTTTGAATAGTTCAATAATTGTTTGGCCAAGAGCCCATATCATCACATTGCCGTCTTCGTTTAGTCGTTCACACATCTGCATCTGATAATATCCATCATTTTGGCCAATCTCACAGAGCTACCGTGTCATCCGATATTCATTCGTGAAATTTTTATAAAAGTAAATTTTTATCTATTTCCTGGCCAAATTTTGACACTCGAAAATATTGATTTGCGAAGTATTCTACACCTTTTTTTTACTTCTCGATGCCATCAATTCAAGCCTGTTCAAATATCCGAATACTGATCAAAACGAGATGTTTCACAATAACTCGCTTTATTGTACGTTCCCATTAAGGAGACACATTCTTAAAGCTTTCCCTTTGCTTCTAGTTCTCAACTTAGTTATATTTGAAACGGTCCTCTTTATCGTTCGATGATCACTGCGAGGCTCCTTTGTTATTTTCAAATATATATTATGTTGAAAAGTATTATTAGATTTCGAAGGCCTTAAACTAGTATTAGTTTAATCTGAATAATAACTACAGATACACTTCTTTTTTTATAAGAAATCCAATAACTTCAAGAAAACATGTTGAAACGACCAAAAATATAACTCAAGCTTTTCTGTGACGTCTAAATTAATAGTTTAATATTGACGTTTTAAAACAAAATCGAATTATTGAAGTTTATGTGATTTGCATAATAATTTGAGACGGGATATATATATATATATATATATATATATATATATATATATATGAAGAAATATAGTTTTAATGTGTGCTATATTTATGGGATAAAGTGCTCTATATCAGAGGTAGAATGTATGTAAATAAAAAAGTGTATTAAATGAAGACTTTTAAAAATATTCATTTTAGTTTGGTTCTGTTATTTGTTTTGATTTGTGAAAATTAACTTTGGCTGAGAGAATTTCAGCATCCAGAAACAATTTATTTGCATCAATATTTGATTTGCTTTAATTTTGCATATAATATCATAATCACATAAAACATAGAAATTTATCTATTTAGACAATTAAGTCATAATAACGGAGAAGCTCGTGCCGTGGCTCTTGATATCTCCAAAGCGTTTGATAGGGTTTGGCTTGCCGGCCTTCTCCGCAGGTTTCAGGGTTATGGAATTTCAGGTCAGTTGTTTGACTTAATACAATCATTCCTGTCAAACCGTGTATTGAGTGTCGTCCTCAACGGATTCTCCTCCAGCTCCTATCCCACGAAAGCAGGTGTTACCCATTGCTCTATCCTAGGCTCTACCCTGACCCTTATCTTCATTAACGATCTTCCTGTCGTCATAGGTTACCAAGTAGGCATTTACGCGGACTACTACTATTTACTCCTGCCTCAAAAGCAAAGCTTGTGTCGCTGACAAAACTAACCTGGCCGTTTTTCTCGAGAAGGACCTCCAATCTGTTGTAGACAGGGTCAGGAAGTGGCTGGTTAAAGTTAATACCTTAAAAACAAAACTGCTCTCTATTACTCACCACAGACAACAATCACCGGCCCACATTAGAATTTCTTACGCTTGACTCCACATGAGCACCTCTTTGCGACTGCTCGGTCTCACATTAACTGCTGAGCAGAGATGGAACAAATACACTGAGCCAATAGTTTCTTCCAATGCAAGGACAGTTGGCTCCCTGTGGTGCGACAGGAAATGTTTCTCGCCAGAGTCGATCCTTCAAATCAACAATTCGCCCTTGCATGGAGTATTGCTGCCTTATATGGGTTGGAGCCTCTTCTGTTTGTCTCAAGGTTCTTGATAAATTCCAGAGACGGATATGCAATGTAAGTGGCCCTGATCTGGCATCTCGTCTGGAGTCGCTCTCTCACAGACCTACCGTCGCCTCCCTATGTTTTTTTTTACAAATACTTTCACGGTAACTGCACCGATGAGCTGCTTTCGCTGGTTCCCAGACTTCATGAATTTAAGCGTTCAACTAGGCTGGCATCTCGCTCTCACCCTTTCACTGTCGAAATTGTTAAATGTATTCCAATAGCATCATGTCTCGCACTTCTCGCCTGTGGAACTTCCTCTGATTTTCCTGTTTCCCTGATAGCTATAATCTCCAACTATTCAAATGTAATGTCAATCGACGTCTCCAGATGCTTTGCTCTATCCCCTATCTTTCTCTTCATCCTTTCCTCTAGCATTCCTATTTGCTCTTGCTCCAACTCTCTGTAAGCCCTTGCGTGCTAGTGACTTCCCACTTTGCTTGAGGTGAAACGCTTAAAAAAGTCATTTGACAGCATTAAATAAATATATAAAAAATGTGGTATATTTGTGGGCAAAAGGTAATCGCTTCAGACCTTCATGCACTTTTGATTACTATATCCACATTTTTTATCTTTAAATTTCTATTTCTTTCTTTCTGTCTTTATTTATATGTTTTCTCTCCATCTCCCTCCGCACAAACACACAGACCCACACGCTCACGCGCGTGTGTGTGTTCTAACCAAGTAGAAGGTGGCTTTAGCTTCATGTCTCACACATCCCGCCTATGGAACTCCCTTCCCTACTACTGTTTCCCTGACAAATACAATCTCCAAAGGTTTAAGTGTAGCGTCAATCGACATCTCCAGTTGCCTTGATCTATCCGCTTCATTTCTCCACATCCTTTCTTTTCTCATTCCTATCTGCTCTCGCTCCGGATCTTTTGTGGCCCACTTGCCTTGATCGATCCACTGTCTTTCTCTTCTTCCTCATCCCCTCCATTGCCACTCCTATCTGCTCTTCCTCCAACCCTTCTTTAACCCCTTGCGCGATAGTGGCCTCTGGCCTTGCTTGGGGCGATATGATTTAAAAAAAAAAAAAAGCTGAAAATCAAGTGGATATAAATTTTAAATTTTGGAATATTGTTGAATTATTCAAAAACAAGATATAGATGTTAGAATTGCAATTGCATTGATAACAATATTCAAAATAAATGTCATTTGGAAGTCAAAAACTAAAAAAGCGAACTCAAAGTCAACTCTTAAGGTCAACAGAAATAGTCTACTTATACAGGTCATGCATTTGAACATTAACTAAATCACTTGGCCCAAATCTAGATGGTACTAATACTCGACTATTGAGAACAGCGCTAGGTGTAAGCTGGAGGCAACATTTTCCGAATGATCAACTCTATATGAAATTTATTAAACATGTAGGAAATTTAATAAACATGTAGGAAAGGTGAGGGATGCTTTGTGGTCATTGGTGGAGAACTGAACACGTAGTTGTGCATCAGCATATATACTATGAGATTCAAATTATAGGAAGGAGTAAACCAGCAAGAACCTTTATCGACCTACTCGTAGGAAAGGAATGAATACCGTAGCTCTTGAGGGCAGAAATATTTTGAAAGAAGTAATCATTTTAGGACGATCAGACACACGTAGACAGAGATGGGCGCAAATCACTGCTTGTTGCAAAAAGTAAAAATACGTTACTGAATCATGTAATTATATGCGTTTAAGATTTATATATACGAATTCATATTTTTCTTGAAAGAAAATTAAAAATTGTTTTACTTTTTTACGTTGAAAATCCGACATTTTTTTTTGGTAGCGAACGATTATATTATTGATAAATAATAGTTGTATGACTAATCACTATAATTTAAAAGCTGTAAGTACGCATTCTTTGCCTGTGTTCTTTTTAAAATGATAATATTAGCAGTTGGCGTGACTCCAGTATTCATCATATTCTTTTTCTTCTTTATTACTCTAGAATAATTTTGGCTTTTTTTTTAATTAAGATCGTAGTCTTTAATTTATTAATAATCTCTTTATTTATCACCATGCGTTTAATTTCCTAATCTTTTTTCTCGATCTTGCGTCAATTACTCTTTTTGCATCGTTTGGAACCAGTCATAAAATTTTCCCGCCTCAGAGAGAATGCGAGGAAGCTGCACTAACCGTATTCACACATTTGAATCTGAAGGTGCGGATAAAAATTCTATGTGATTATCGTCACTTTTAGCTGCCGGCAACCAGACAGCAAGTTCTTCAACAATCAAACGACTGCTTAGACCGTGGCTCAGTTTTCATATTTAGATACAAGTGGTGAAGCTTCAGTGATTAGTCTTGAAAAAAGAAAGACTGTACTATAAAAGAATTCTTTGATTATTGAATCAGAGATAAGTTTTTTCTTGGTTTGGCTTAAGTGGCAGAACAGCGGGCTGAATACCGTCTAAAGTGAGTGGCTGTAGACTGAGCCTACACATTTTACAAGCATATAAACGTATAATTCTGAAGTTTTTTTTATGTTCATAAAAATCTCTAAGTATTTCTCGGCTATTGATTACGAATACTTTTAATTATGCGACAACACAATCACACACACACACACATACACACACATAAACACACACACACACACACACACACACATATATATATATTTATATATATATATCAAACAGTAAGAATAAATGTTAAACTTAATGTAAGATTAAAACTTAAAATCTAAATTGATGGAGGAATCAATCCCCCTCGACAGAACCTAAACCTAATCTAATATAACATAATAAAATAATAAGAGCAAATCCGCTAATCAGCCTACAGATTGATATATATATATATATATATATATATATATATATATATATATATATATATATATATATATATATATATATATATATATATATATATATTATAAAGGGAAGAGGTTGTAGTAGTTCCAACAAGAGAAAAGTGTGTATATTAAAAAGAAGACAGAAACCGGTAACGTTTTTGATTGTAATGTGGATTTTTTAAAATAAATATTATGCTTTATTTTCCACAATTTTGCTACACGGGTTTCCGGTCTCGCAACCATCATCACGCAAATCGTGGAGATTTCCACATATTATTAAAAATAATAATTTTTTTCTCATGTTTTTCGATGTTAACTATTCTATATATGTGACATTGTCTTTTTTGTGTGTTAGTGACCAAAATGTCTTCCTGAATTGGCAGTGAAAATGACTGCGTGAAGGGTTATAAAACAATTAATATTCGTCCGAAAAATGTTGAAGCAGTTATCAGCATTCTTAACTTTTAATGACCACTATGTGTTCTTAGATTTATTTCCATTTTCGTGTGCTTTTTTTCAGCATGCGTATGTATATGTATATTCCCTCGCCATACATACACACTGTCTTATTACGAGGAATTAGTAAACATATTTGTACACATACACACATATACACACATAAACATACACACACATACACACACTTCTCTAGCATGTAGGGATTGTACTATAGTGACTGATATACACCTCCAAAAAACCCGCCTAGAAGAACTACATAAAACTCTGAAAATACGGCTACCCCATAACACTAATAAACAAAGGTTTTGAACACGCAAAAAAATTCCTTTAGACCAACTTCGAAATAAAAAGAAACGTAACCTCGAACAAACTATAGCATATGTCTCAACATACAACAAAACAATCCAGAATTATTCACAGAAATTACAAAAAATCTAGACCTACTGAGCAAGAATAATAAACTGAAAAATATACTGAAAACAGCCAAAATAATTAAAAGCAAACGCCAATCTAATAACCTAAAACACATATTGACCTCATCCAAATTAAACTAACATACAATACAGGGAGTCACAAAATGCAACATAAAAAAGATGTGGGGTTTGTGACATTATAGAAGGAAACTCGTACACTTCTTAAATTCCCAAAAGGACATTCATAATATAAAAACCTAAACTGCAACTCCATAAATGTGATTTATGAACTTAAATACACAAAATGCAAGAAGTCATATATAGGTATCAGTCAACAACTGATCAACAGTGTCTCCCTACACAAAAGCAACATAAAATTACCAGACAATAGAAAGTTTTTGTATCACAACACATCTTTAAATGTAACCAGGGCAAATTTAAAATTATGCCAATATATTAAACATACAATTATTCTTACCTACAAATGCAAGAAAAAAAACATCATAAAATTTAAACCAGAACTAAATAGATCATAACCCCACACGCAAAAACACATAAGCGGCGCAGATAATGGACAAATACAGTGATCAAACGACACACATGCATGCTCGCGCGTTCACATGCGGGTGTCTGTGGAACACGAATATATATACACAAATTGACAAAAGCAAGGGACTAACCCACACAACTTAGATATTATATATATATATATGTATATATATATATATATATATATATATATATATATATATATATATATATATATATATGTATGTATGTATGTGTGTGTGTGTATACTGATTCCTTGTAACTTGGGAAATAAGACAGTATGTGTATGTAGAGCTGAAGTGCGCGTATACATACGCATGCTGATATATATATATACACATATTGGCAAAAACAACGGGCACACGCGCGAACATTACACAGCATAGGAAGTGTGTTTATGTGCGTGTATGTTTGTGCGTGTGTATTTGTGCGTGTGCATATGTGTGTATATGTAAAAATGTGTTTACTAATTCCTCCTAATAAGACAGTGTGTATCGATGGAGAAGAGAATATACATATGCATACGCATGCTGACAAAACACTAGAAATTGTAAATAGATCTAAGGACACACAGGGATCATTAAAAGATAAGAATTTCCGATAACTCCTTCACAATTTCTCGGACCAATCTTAATTATTTTATAGAACTTTTCACTAACAATTCAGGAAGAAATTTTGGTCACTAACACACAAAAAAAGAGAATGTCTCATATCGAGAATATTTAACACTGAAAAACATAAGAAAATTTAATTAGTTTTTAATAATATGTGTAAATCTCCACGCTTTGCCCGATGAAGGTCGCGAAACCGGAAACTCGCGTAGAGATTTAACGGTCGAACAATGTAGACGTGTTGACTTCGTGTCTCGATCTGCTCCCCAGTAGTGAGGGAGAGGGTTTAGATTTCACCGTCGAACAATGTAGACGTGTTGACTTCCTGTCTCGATCTGCTCCCCAGTAGTGAGGGAGAGGGTTGAGATTTCACCGTAGAACAATGTAGACGTGTTGACTTCGTGTCTCGATCTACTCCCCAGTGGTCAGGGAGAGAAACTCTCTATGCTTGTTAGAAATGTACACGTCAACGTGTTTGATAAAATAGTTAAAATTCCATTTGTTGAAATTGTTCTATCTCCGAAACAAACCAACGAGCGATCACCGGCCGAGAGAAAACGAGAGAGAGAGAGAGAGAGAGAGAGAGAGAGAGAGAGAGAGAGAGAGAGAGAGAGAGAGAATAAACAACGTCGTATAATTTGGCGCAGTGAACAAGAAAACCCCAGAATGAGGGAGCTATGCATCAAATATTTCTATAGCGTTTGGATTGCGTCTTTCGATATATTCCATTGCATCTTGTAATATCCGTGTCACATTTTTCATCGTCTCTTATAACAGTGTATGTTTTTTTTATGGTAGATTATTATGATCGAAACTATTCTTCGGGTTCTTAGGCCGTTTTTGACGAACCTTTTTTCTATCTTTGCAAGGGTAAGAACAGATATATACCTTGATATTTGAAGCAATCTTTAGCGTTTTTCCTTAATTATTTTGTTGCTATAAACGAAGTAATACAGTGTTATTTTTTGAGTGATTTGTGTATATCGGTGATTTTAAGATCACAGTATGTATGCATATATACTTATATTCCCATTTTTCTTGTTTTAGTAGCAACGATGTATAACTGTCGTGTTGCGGAAACGTGATGCCGGGGCTGAAATCCAGTCGATTTTTTTAATATTCGCTTACGTGCAAATATCCTTGGGAATGTTATGAATCCATCAATTGACCCTATAGCATTCGATAGCATCCCGTCTAGAAGAAAGAAAATTTTGAATCCAAACTAAGACCAGGGTAGTATTGTGTGATTGACACCATTTTTCTGTAATCGACTCTTCCAAAATTTGCCGGTGGTTCAGCTCAAGCAATCAAATCCATTGAGCGCATAGTTTGGCAGTTTTGTTTTAAGAAATGAGCTACTGGTCTCTTATACGGCGAAAAATGACAGGACTGCCCAGTAGTTTTACTCTTATTAAGGGAAGGTAAATCATCTCTGGAAAAATTCAAATACTTAGAAAAGAACAATAC
>OZ038475.1:24865804-24950804 GCA_964036315.1 Acanthosepion esculentum | reverse complement strand
AACTACCACCCAGTCCCTGCTATTGATGTGGGACTTTGCATGGGTACAATGTTTGTCCATACCGCTTTAAGACTTGTCTGTCGTGCAATAAAGTGGGACACACAAGTTCGCATTGTTGGACTAGGAAAGAAAGCAGAAGCCGGGTAAGAATCACTAGAAATAACCAAGCGGACGAGACAAATATACGAAAATACGTACAAGTAAACAAATAAGTCAGACTACAATTGGATTCCGGATCAGATTTAACAATTATTAACTTACAGACATGGAGTAAATTAAACGAACCGACCATGTTGAGAACCGATAAAATAGTCTGTAACAGGAAGAAAAATAACATTTGAGGGAGAAGTTATTACAAATGTGACATTCAAAGGAATGACCAAAACATTAAAAATGTACGTTCTTAAAAATACAGAAAATTTATTTGGAACTGCCTGGATGCAGAAATTTGACCTCTGGGATTTACCGATAAATACATTCCTGCCAAAAAGTGAAAAGTTTATCGACCGAGGCAGATAAATTAAAGGAGATATTGAAGGAAAGTTTCCCCGAAGTATTTTCAACCGGCCTCGGCAGGTGTAAAAAAATGGCGGCAAAAATAGAACTAAAAGAAAATGTACAACCCATTTTCAAGAATAAAAGGAATGTACCTTTCTCAGCATTAGAAAAAATAGACAGTGATTTGGATAGACTCGGGAAAACCGGTATCAGTATTTTAATGCATACATTATATTCTACTAGCGATGTGATATCGCCAATAATCGCATTAATATTGCCGATTGTACCCCACCATTTTGGGGTACATTATGGAATCTTCTTTCAAAATATTAGTAAAGTCAATATTCATATGGCACAAATGCTTTAGTAACAATTATAACTATCAGGGAAACAGGAAACGGGGAGGGAGTTCCACAGGCGAGAGGTGCGAGACATGAAGCTTTTGGAGTAGAAGAGACGGCTACATTTAACAGTTTCGACAGTGAAAGAGTGAGAGCGAGATGACAGTCTAGTAAAAACGCTTAAATTCATGAAGTTTTGAAACTTGCGAAAGCAGCTACTCGGAGTAGTTACCATTAAAGTATTTGTAAAAAAGACAGAGGGAGGCGACGGCACGTCTGTGAGAGAGCGACTACAGACGAGATGCCAGATCAGTGCCAATTACGTTGCATATCCGTCTATGGATCTTATCAAGAAACTTGAGACAAATATAAGCTCCTATCCAAGCTGACACCAGAAAACGTATTTACCGAGGCGTAGAACTGGGATGATGTTTGTATCTTTCCCTTCCATTACATTAAGTTATTAATATGTTGCTATATATTCATATACGGACACTAGGCGAGCAGGAGCTTATGTAGATATAAAAAGTGTTTGCATTGAATCAATATTGTTTACCGACCTGCAGTTTCATGCATTTAACAGTCATCGCAACTTTAATCAATTTTAAATAGAAGGTATTTTTTTTTATTTCGAAATGAATTCAACATAATTAGAAGATATCTATTTTAAAGGATAAAATTTATAGAAATGAAATGGATAATAAGTTGACAAGGTCAATAAATAGGTACTTATCTTCAAGAAATTTACTTCAAAATTATATCTAAAGTAAAATTAACGACGACCACGTTACGAAACATTATTTTTTACTTTGATGGAATGTCAATTTTGACTTTATTATACCAAATGGTATAACTGTGTTCAAAACGAACTAAAATATCCGGTTGAAATTTCTATCGGCCTATAAGCATGTGGTAATTTGCTGAACTCACTATTGGTATATAGACTGCGTTCTCCCATTGAGTTTGACGTATAAGGCTATGGCATCTCACTTGATTGAAGGGAACAGATAGAATACACAGACCTGATTTGATTCAAGTGTCGAATGTTTGTGCAGAAAGGGCTGTATATAGAGAAATGCTGGCACATAGTGTTCCATAATGTCCCGAAGCGATTATCTTCATGCTGTTAATTCAAAGTTGCCCTTCTAGACCGAATGCTATCCAAGGCTATAGGACCCACTCTATTGTACAGTTATTTACACGTAAAGTAATGTAACCATCTCAACTGGAAATGCAATTCGAAAGGCGTCACGTTTGATTGGATGTACAAAACTTTATTTATTCTGTAAAAATTGATATATTACAATTGTATATGAAAAATATTTCTTAATTTACTGGTTTTTAAACATTGAGCAACCATTTGGCACGTTTGTCCTCGACTGGATCCGTAGAGATGGGATCACAAACCGATTAATCTCTTGTTGCGATTCAGCTCCTTAAGGTAATTGAATTTATTATTCTTCACCCTGTTTTTATAATATTCTAATATCTCCGTTTTCATAGCATTTATACATTTATATATATTTTGCATACCTTTATACTTCTTTTCATCACACACACACACACACACACACACACACACACACACATATATATATATATATAAATATATATATGAAGAAATATAGTCTCAAGTTGTGCTATATTTATCGAATAAAGTGCTCAATATTTATGGGATAAATTACTCAATATCAGAGATAGAGCGTGCAAATATGAAAGTGAACATTTAAGCAAACACTTAGAGGAGACTGTCTGTTTCATGTTAGACGCAATCGTCAGGCTACTTTTGGCCTGACGGTTGCGTCTAGCATGAAACATATTGTCTCCTCTAAGTGTTTACTTAAATGTTTAATTTATATATATATATATATATATATATATATATATATATATATATATATATATATATATATATATATATATATATATATATGAGTGCGTGTATGTGTTACTGAGTGCATATTTAAATAGAAACCTTTCTTCCAGAAATCTTTCCTTAAATATAAGCCGACAAGGAAGATTTAATTTTTTCATTAAGTTTTCCCAGCATCCTTAAGTTTTTTTCGTTTTGGAGTAGTAAGGGATTAAAAAAATACTTTATATAATTTTTATTGGCCCAAGAGCTTTCGGTCACTTCTATAGACACTTTCAACGGTGTTGCTATTTTTGTTTTCTTTAGACTAGGAACGTTCATTCCATGTCTTCACGTATTGCGTGCTGCTGAAATTCGCATTAGCATCTTCCTATTTAAAAACAAATAACACTCTATTTCCACTGTTAAATAATGTGAGGTTGATAGGAAAACAATGTTCGATATATCTCTTGGAGTGAGATGTTTCTGATAGTGTGATTTATTTTTCTTAATGGTTCTTTTATATTATGGGTTGATATATTTTTATAGCGGTTTAGTTGGATAAGTGACACGTGAGGCGTCTCAACAAAGCGATGGTAGTATGTTTTGATATAGGTATTTGATTTGTGACAAGAAACACAGTCTTGTAGTAAAATCCATACAGTATATTAGTCATCGATAGTTTAAATTTGATTGGGTTATTTTGATTAGTGACAACAAGGTTTGCAGGTTTCCATTTTCTGTAATATATTACAAATTTTATATGTTTACTGGAATGCGGCAGAAATATGGTGTTTAATGTTTCTCCGTATAGCGAATTCATTCTGCTCATAATTATTGTTCATTTGGTTTAAGTAAGTCATGTTAATGTTGGGTTGTGTGGTATTCTTATTACTGCCGTCGTATCTTTTGTAAGAATAATTGTATTTGTTTATCAATGCTGTATTTGAGAAAGTATTATTGACTCATATATTTTACGTGATTTAGTTAGGAAGTATTGTGTGCTCTATTTAAGAAGTTTGTTATCACTACTATCTTACATATTTCCGAGCATTGGCCATCATAATTTAGAAGACAATAGTTCGTAATGGTGTATTTTTATACAGGTAAGTGGCAAATACTTTGAATTTTATTTTTATATCGACATCATATCTTCATATGTAAATTTTAGCGTCGATTTTTTAAAAAATTGATTTTAGATTTAAAATTTCATCCTTATTTTAAAAAAACAAAAAATGTCGTCAATATACGTTGTGTAGATTTGTGGTTTCTCATTTGTTTTTAATATAAGACATTTAATTTTTACATGAATTAGGACCGAAGGTGTTTGCCATGTTGTTGCCATAAATTTGAATGTAGTTGTTGTCAATATGATTATAGAATGAGGCTTTCGTGGTTGTATTCTGGAATTAAAGTTTATCTGCATTTCAGCGAGTTACACGCCGTTTGTGTTAACAGAAATAAAATCCTTGAAATTAGGTTAGAGATTAACGAACAGCCTTCCGAAGGAGCAATTGTTTTAGGTGTTTGTACATTAAGTCCACGAAAGAAAAATCTTGTTCACATAAAAGCACGCATTGAAAATCATTACAAAAGTACATTGTCAGTAATTTTTAAAAATTCCTATCTTAGTGTGGTTCTGTGGCACAGATACAATATACGCCCAAACACAACACACACACACACACACACACACACACACACACACACACACACACACACACACACACACACACACACACACACACATATATATATATATATATATATATATATATATATATATATATAAAGGGTGTTTCATTAAGAAGGATCAAAGTCAGCAGTAAATAAATCAGCGTTATTTGTGAAAAATCTATTTATTTCTCTATTCGATCATATTATTTAAGTCATGGCAATTATGTGTGAAAAATAATAACGCCTAAATGTCCGCCAAGTCTGAAAGAAACAGAAAAAAATCATTAGTATCTTAAACTTAATTCACATTTTAGATCGTTCCAAGTTATTGGGACACCCTTTATATGTGTGTATATGAAATATTTTGGAGCGAGAATTTTTTAAACTTTCAAATATTTATTTAGTTTGAAAATGTTATTGTTTTCATTTTGGTTATAACTTCAAAGAAAAATGCAAAAGTTAATTATTTTTATTATTATTATTATTATTATTATTATTATTAAGTTAATCATTTAATGCCTACAAATTGAGCGGCATCAACAAGGTACATATATGTGTGTATGGATAGATATACTTACGTATACAATGTCCTAATTCAATCAGTTTTTTTGCAAAACATTGACTCCCATAAATAAATTAATTCCTTCGTAATAAAATTAGTATTAAACACAAAAATATCTGTCAACCTTTTAGCATATAAAAGCAATATGGCATTCGTTTCTCCAGGTCAACCGCTGATGTATTGCCGATAATTGCGCAAAGAGTCTATGAAGCTCTAGATAAGAATGGTGAAGCTCGGGATGTTGCTTTAGACACCTGGAAGGCTTTCGACAGGGTTTGGCATACAGGTCATCTCCAAAAGGTGAACATTTACGCGGTTACCGGACAAATTATTGAACTGATCAATCTTGTCTAACAAATCGTGAAACAAATGTAAGGACGATCGGCGTATATTGCAGTTCCGTTCGCACTGATGCTGGTGTCTCCCAGGGCTTCATCCTTTGTCCTAATTTGTTTTTAATTTTCATTAATGACCTTCCCGATGGCAACATCTCTCAGCTACACTGAAGTCACAACCATTTACACCTGACACGATAGTCAGTCTGGTCTGTTTGATAAGGTCAAAATGGCAGCTGATATCCAAGACGACATTCAGTCTGTTGTTAACTGGCGCAAAAAATGATTTGTTAACTTTATCACATCCAACCCAAACCTACTCTGTATTCATCAAATAAGAAACACTTTCGTGCCCTCCATCAGCATGGCTGATGCTGACCCCCCAGGAGATTGAATCGTTGCAGTTATCGGGCTAACGTTCTCGGCTGTCATGAACTGGATTAAATACTTGGCAAGGCCAGCTGCCAAGAAAGTTGGTTCACTCTGTTGTGTTAGACAATTTTTTTCTCCGGAATCTATCTTGATTATCTATAAGCTTACCATTCGTCCATGCCTAGAACTATTTCTGCTACATATGGTCTGGTACTCCTGCTATTTACCTAGGGATCGCTGATAAAATCCAAAAAGAATCAGCTATATTGGCCTGTTCTGGCCTCTCGGTTTCAGTCTATTTCCCACCGCCATAATGTTATCTCGCTGTGGATTATCTATAAATATTTTCATGGGAATTGCTCGTCGTTATGGTACCTGGATTATTTGAATTTAAGCGCAGTACTATACTGAAGTCGAGATCATCAATTTACAGTTGATCTGATTAAATGTAACGGTAACTTCTATGCTAACAGTTTTTCTTCCTCGCACTTGAAGTATGTGCAATTCCCTTCCGGCCCCATGCTTTCCAGCCAACTTTAATTTGTAAACATTTAGATGCAATGACAATCGCTGTCTACTATTCTCCAGATTAATCTTCTTTTGCTTCTGATACTTAGCAATGTTTCCGTTTGTAACTCTTCCACACCCAGTAAACCCCAAGATCATCAGATCAAAGCTTCGCTTCGCAAAACGAAGATCACGAGTGAGTCTGTACACGTCGCTTGCAGGCAAGTTCGTAACAGATAAGTCGAAAGCGGGACAGACATACTCCGTCGTAGTATTTGCAGCTAAAAGTCTGGCCTGGGCTCGATAGCATAGCATTGCAGTACTTCCTCCTCTGACTCTTTTCCCTGAGAGCGACCCTGCACAGATATGTTCTAAGAAGGAGACAGCATCGCCAGGCGTCACGGTTTTCAGTTAGCAATAATTGCAATAGTTAAGGTGACAGGCAACAAAGGATATTTAACGCAATTTGGGGTGGACAAAACTATGAAAGTGTAAAAAAGTTTTTATACCAGAAATACTTATACCTTTGTGAAAAAATATTACCAGCAATACCTTTGTGAAAAAAATATTACCAGCAAAAGGTTTTTGAAGATAAAACGTTACCAGAAATATATTTTTGAAGAATATACCAGAAATAAATTTAAAGGAAAGAAAAAATTACCAGCAATACATTTTTGAAAAAGAATAATACCAGCAATAAATCTTTTGTCAGCATTAAATAACCCATTGAGGCTGATATACCGTAAAACAAAACAAAACAAAACAAACCAAATTAAACCTTAAATGCAATAACAATTATATTCTTTTATCTCTATCAATCCTGTTCAGTTATTTTCCTCTATGATTATTTTCCGCTCAGTAATCTCTTGCATCATAGTTGCTTTTTGTACCTTGCTTGGAGCGAAAGGATTAAATAAAATCTATTTCAATAAATTCCAAATGAAAGTCATTCTGCATCCGAGAAACTTACCCTTTAAGTACGACACTAATATACAAAAATTTAATATATAAAAATTTAATTACAGCACTAATAAATAAAAAGGAAAAAATATAACCACAAAATCTTGATATTCATTCTGTTTTTTATGTGTTTGTGCGTGCGTGCGTGCGATATAGATTAAACAGATTTTGGACTCTTGGTATTGAGATGGGTATACAGTTACATATTTAAACACGTTCTGTCCCTGATATTGAGCAAATTTACCCATAATATATCATAACTTAAAACTTTATATTTTGTATATATATATATATATATATATATATATATATATATATATATATATATATATATATATATATAAAAGTGGACATGGAAGTCAGCACTTAGAGGCGACAGTCTGTTTCATGCTAGTGCAATCGTCAGGCGACGCACTAGCATGAAACAGACTGTCGCCTCTAAGTGCTGACTTCCATGTCCACTTTTATATTTACACACGCTCTATCTCTGATATTGAGCACTTTACCCCATAAATATAGCACACGTTAAGACTATATTTCTGCATATATATATATATATATATATATATATATATATATATATATATATATATATATATATATATATATAGTGCAGAGGGTAAATTGTTACCATTTTTTTCAATTTGCGCATGCGCGATATATATTTTGAATTTTATCGCCCGCACAGTATAGTAGGACAAGTTGGCCATCGTCTGTGAAAAAAAGAGCACCATGACGAAATTCAGTCCGCCAGAAATCTGGAAACGGCATGCTCTATTGCTTGGCATTCGCGAGGGAAGTTCCAATACGAGCATTTCAGAGTTTGTGTGTGTTCATCTCAGGACTGTCCATAGTATTCGGGAAGAATTGGATGAGTCTAATGGTGATTACAAAGGTGTTTGAAGTGATCGCCAGTGATGGCGGTCAATAGTTGAGGGCCTCAAACTCAACAGGGAGGCCTACATTAAATGTCTTGAAGAGACAGTCTTGCCATGCGTCAAGTGGTTGTCGAGGAAGATTTTATGTCTGGTAACAGGACACTGTAGCGAGCCAACAAGCAAGAGAATACAAATATGTCTATCACAAAATTTCTGCACTTATATCTGACCACCTAAGTCCCCAAATTGCAATTCGCTTGATTATTATGTGTGGGATGCTGTTGTGCAAGATACCAACAAAACTGTAACACCAAAGATGAATTGAAGGGAAGGATTATAGCAGCATTCATTTAAACAAGGAGGCTGTCCAGAATAGTTACAGGAGATTTCGATGTCGTCTGGAGGCCGTGGTTGGGATCAATGTTGATCGTATTGAATGAATTTACTATTTCATATTTCAAGATAGTTTTGTGTAATTTTGGTAAATATATCTGTTAAAATGAGCTGTTAATGTTATTTTCATTTACGACAATTTATTCATCGCCCACTATATATATATATATATATATATATATATATATATATATATATATATATATATATATATATATATATATATGTATGAGATATTATCAATATGTTGGCATATGCCAATGCCTGAATAGGCAAGTTTTTTTTCATGAGAAAATATATAAATGCTTATTTATTTCCGTATGTGTAATAATTTTTGTTTTCAGATATTTTCCTTCCTTGTGCAGATAATTTGATGTTCCTTTTCTCTCTTTTTTGTGTAGGTAATTACATGTTCCTTTGTTTAACCTTGCCAACATGCAGGTACCCAAGGACGATCTAATAAAAAAAAAACAACAACAACAAAAACAAAAACAAGGCAAAACAGATAGGTAGGTCGAGCAAAAATATATCTTCATAAACAATAACGGCACACCCACTATTGACTGGTACCAGTATGCGAGAGAGAGAGAGAGAGAGAGAGAGAGAGAGAGAGAGAGAGAGAGCGAGAGAAAGATAGAGAGGGGAGCGAGGAGAGATGCACGTGCATACACACACACACACACACGCGCGCATACATGACTCGATTACCTATGCTAATGCATAGTTCTGGGGAAAAAATATGTATGTAGGTATAAGTACTCACTTAAGTTACGTAGCTGCACATCAAAATAAGTGTGAGAAATGAAATCTGCTCCACATGATGGACCCACTCAGTGCGCACGATTATACAATTATGGCGGCGCTGTTATGTAGTATTATGCATTCGAGTGTACGCTATAAGTGTATGAAGAATTCCTTCTAGGAAGAAACGTGAGCAATGTGGATTATATACCTGGATTAAAAGAATGAGGTTATAATTATAAAGAAACGGTTATTTAGACACACGCGCATGAGGACGGAATTGCACAAAATATGTATACAAGTAAATATATCAGCAGGACATATAATCGTTGTCATATGAGACTTCACGACGAATAAAATTAGTAAAAAGCCAATTTTACGATGTTCGTTCTCAAGTAGAAAGAGATCTTTTCATATGGATGATTGTCTAAAGAATACACATTTCATTCATTAATTCGTATTTATTAATTGTGCTACACTAGATTCATTTCAAGTAACATCTTAAGCATTATCAGTCATGCAATAAGTTGTACATTAGACCCACGATCCCATTCCGAGAAAAGTAAGTTACATCTATTAGTTGTGTGTCTTTCAAATCGTTTTGGCAAAGCTGATAGTAGTTTTTCAGAAGGAGAAAGTGAAATGCCATGCATGATGTTACAGTTCATTTGAAACAATTTAGATTGCAACGAATATATTTTAAATAAATCCCCAAAAGCTTACAGAAATGTACTTTATATATCAACTAGAAACTTAATTGTAATTTCATTTCTCAGCCATATTGCTTGAATATTTCTATCAAGGATCGAATTTCTAACCGAAGTATCATGTCCATTTCATTAAGGTTTACATTCAACGCGACAATGTACCGTTAAAATATTAATAATAGCTTATTTTAGCACTGGTAATTTTTAATATACACAGAGCCTGCTCATGTTATTCTCTCGCACACACAAACACATACACACACACACAAATATATATAGATAGATAGATGAAGAAATATAGTTTTAAGGTGTGCTATATTTATGGGGTAGAGTTCTCAATATCTTGGATAGAGCGTATGTAAATATAAAGTGAACATTGACGTCAACACTCAGAGACGACAGTTTTATGCAAGACGCAATGATGATTGCGTCTAGCATGAAACAGTCTGTCGTCTCTGAGTGTTGACTTCAATGTTCACTTATATATATAGGAGCTACTTTAGCTAAACATTTTTAGATTGAACCCTTGTGCTGTTAATTTTGGATGAAACTATACTATTTTAAAATAGTTTTTCAAATGTGAAAACTTTACTTTTTCTTGCTAGTAATCTTTGATCTTTATCGATATGAATTATTTTTTCTTATTCACAAAATTTATGTTTGCTTCTCAATTATGATATTTTACAAACATACAGCGACTACTTCTTAAAAAATCACGGTTTTGCGTATGGGATAGGTATCTTCCTCATTGATCAGTGATGTATCTGTGTGATCTGTTGAAATAAAATCGTCGCTGTTTGTGAAATTCTGTGTCTTCTGATGCCTTGTTGATACCGATCGCCGTAACTGGGTAAACATTTCTCCTTGCCAAATATATGTGTTTAGAGCCCATATTAAATACACATCTTTATTTTCTACCTGTGTAAACGAATTTGTGTTGATGTATATATGTGCATGCGTAAACACATGACTGCGTTTTTGTCTACAGGTGTGCTTATATGCGTTGCATGGCGTACGCACATGTATATGTATACGTGATTGCATAAAGTCGTATGAGAATATGCATGTGTGCATCTATATATTGTTATGGGACCTACCTTTATGGACTAAATGGACTCGTCCTATTACTATATATACGGGGAGATTATGACTCTGAAGAGAGCTGTCTACATTTGACAGCCTTGCTGCGACTTGTTCCAGCAAGTAGGTCGAACTCTCTGACTCTGAGCAGAGAGGAACCCGGACGAGGCTCCGCCGAAGGGCAGAGTCGAGTTTGGGGAGGTTGACCAACCCGATTCTGTTTTTACAGTTTCTACGGGCATTTTTTGGCCAAGCCTACGGTTTCGGAATACCCACGTAAAACTCGGCCTCGTGCCACATCTTTCCCTCGTGGGGGGTGTAAGTAAATATCGCTGTCTACAGTTGACGTCAGTCGGACGTGCAACACTTTTGTGTGCAACTACTTTGCAACTACTTTGCTGTCAGTCGGACGTGCAACACTTTTGTATTCGTTCTTTTGTTTAATAATATGTGTTCGAGTTTTCTTTCGGACCTATTCTGGGTCCACAACATATATTAATACGTTTCCGGGGCCCATATGAGACTGACGATTTAATAAATAAAGTCATACCAATACATTTTAATATTACAGTATATTTTCTCGGCCTCAGCAGCGTAATCTAAATATATATATGTCCCTCTTCAGGCGTGTTTTCCTTTTTATGCATTGCGTCGGATAGTGATTCGAAATGAGGAATCGGTTAGCTGAGTTCGAATTCCAGTCGGGCTTTGTTAGATTTACTTACGCGTAAATAGACTTGCAAAATTAAAGATACATTTCCTTTACACAGCTATGGCTTAAATAGTAGGACTTAAAAAAATAGTAGCCTGAAAAAAAATTATTATTCTCAAAATAAGCACAATATTTATTCGCAAAATAGGTTTTTACAATTTAGTATATGTTTCGGGTTTAAATAATCCCAAACGGGTTGATAAGCCGTAAAACATGACTCAATCAATCAACCAGTCGATGTCTCGTCATTGTGTTATGGTTTTTGGGAAAGATGCGCTAAATCATAATGGCCGTATTAATTACAAGACCAGAGCAATATTTACGGGATTGAGCAATTTTATCATTTGAGACATTTTATTTTAAACTGGCCGTTTTAGAACCTACACTCAACGGAGGTAAATATCGCATAAGATTGCACAAATTGAGCACTCTTTGAAATGGGTTAAACAATCTCTGTCTGTCTGTCTGTCTTCATATATATATATATATATATATATATATATATATATATATATATATATATATATATAAACATATATATATATATATATATATATGGTGTGGCGATGTGGCACAAGCGCGCAAGCAGGGATTACCCAGTGAAGTTCGAGCTCACTACTCGTAAGTGATCGAGCAGGACAAGTGCCCTTAGTGATTTAGTAAGCATGACTCTATTTCGCCTATCAAAATATTAATCAAGTAACATTCGATCTTTATCTACTTGAATAAAAAAAATAATAAATGAATATCAAGATTTGAATGCTAGAAATCTATCCCTTTTTGTATAATATAGCCATACTAAGAAAAAGGGAACATTATCTATTCGGGGATCAATATCGTATATTTCAGCCATCGTTAGTGCGTAAGATGCAAAATCACTTATATTGAAATGTTACTAAAATGCATTTTTGCATTTCATTTGTTTTATATTACATTTATTCTAATATATTGCAACACCAATGCAAAATGTTCGGAATGATCGATACAAGAATTATAATAGAAATTTATTAGCTGTGTAATTTAATAATGGAGGGAATTAATTAAATGCATCTTTCCTTTGACACGCCTCAGTGATTTCATATTTACCGAAGCAGAAACTCAGACCAGGAGATTAAAAAAGAAACAATAATCAAGTTGTCCTTTGGCACTGGCAGCTTTTAAAAACAGTACATCTTTATTTATCATTACTCGTGGCCTTTCCTTCTACTCTACGACCTTCCAGTTTCAAATAAACACTCCAGCACAGTTATTGCTTTTTGGTGGGCATCTACTGAGGACAAAAAAATTCCATCCAACCCTTTTATTAAATATTCAAGCAAAACGTTCTGTTTAAGAAGGCTCGAAGCTTAAATAAAATAGGGGAGGGGAAATCTTCGTGATTACTGTGTATACTTACATATCATGCTACTTTTTGAAGACCTAAATTTAAAGCCAAAGTCAATGAGATATAAATTTAGCGTAGGTACTTCTAGCCTTAGCTACGCCGTTGACCAAACTATATATCCATTTACTGTAGTTAAAACGTATAGCAGTATTTAAAATAAATATGATTTTGATAAAACTGCTGTCTTACTCAACTGTATCCAATAATAATACAAGTAATATTCACATATTAGTATCGTATTATGAAATACAAACAGCAAATATGCATCTTCTCCATTGTTTATGTTTATAGTGATTTTCCAAGCATAGCATAGATGTGGCACAAGGCCGAATGTAGGCGACACCCTGTGAGGAATCGAACTCATTACCCAGTTGTAATTATTTTAACGAGACAAGCTCATTAAACATGATATCGCCCCGAGTTGCCCTTGTTTGCGTTTATAAGATGTTTAGCTGTGTCTCGTTCAGTTGTTTATGGTTGCACGCGTTTGCGCAAAGTGAATAGCGATACTAATGATATGTGTATTATTCGTTTTTTTTCTTATATTTAACTAGTAGATGGGATAAAGTGTTAAAGCAAAAGAGGTATGTCTATTGTAATTTGTTCTCTCAAAAAAGAACTCGCATGATACACGAGATGCATAATAAAATAGTTTTTTTATAAGTGAAAATTTGGGGGTCTCATGATAAGGGGGAGCGCGCATTACACGAGTATATACGGTATTTTATAAAAAAGACTGATTGCAAGGATGATACCAGGTAGTGAGCATTTTGAAAATGATGAAGAAAGAATTGTCAGTTGCCTAGTGGGTTAAAGCGTTAGTTGATGTATTTGGGGACCTCAACTGATGCGCCGGGCAGTGTGTACGTGGACTCAGTGGTAACGGGCAAACCATAACCGAACATTGTTAAAAGTAAGAATTAACAAGATATGATTAGGATCTGTGGAACGAGAACATTCTATCCCTGTAGATTAAATAAAGTGTTCATTTCAGAATTTTCTGTAGGTTACACAGATCTATATATACCTGATGAAGGCCGGAGAGTTTAACAGCCGAAACGTTGTGATAACAACAACAAAGAAGACGATGATCTTAATGTAAATCGTGTAAATAATGTTATGACATTAGGGAAAAGTAAAGTCACACGTTACTAGGAAATAGAATAAGAGTTTTTTTACAGAAAAATAATCTCTAATCATATATTGCTCAAAAATCGACTTATACAGAGATTTGTGAGGAATTCCTTATATGTTTTTGCATTTATTCACCTTTCCAAAATATTTATTTCGTTTTATTGACATTCCATTTGCTTTTTCTATTTACCTACGCCATTCTTTTATTGTATACTTCAGTATGTTTTCTTGCTTCTTTCTTCTACTTATTATTTTTTTCTGTCTAAGACCTTTTTTAAAATCATTTGCTATTCCCTACTGCCACACCTTCGTTTATCCTACCTTGGATACGAAAAATTTGCCCCGAGCAACTCTATCATATCTTGTGTAATCACCCGGCTGACGCGAGAGAAGCTGAGGCCGCTCCTAACAATACACAACAGCTGACACAAATGATGCTAAGGCCGCTCGCAACAACCAGCAACAGCTGTCTTGAAACATTACAAAATCATTGCTTCGTATCTGATAGCGGATCTCGCATCCAAATGTTTCATGATGCGATTAGGAATAGTTAAGTATTAAATTTTGACGCAGTGTTGGGAATGGGGGATTTTATCAGGAAGGAGCTCTACTCGAAAGGCGATCTTTAAATATCAGCAGTATTTACAGGTAAGTGCCGGTTCAGTAACCGAAATTTATTTAACGAAAGAAATTCCATGTCTCTTTGATCAACTGTTTCTCTTAAAATATTATTCTTAATATTATATATTTGAGCAGTTTTTCTTATAAATCTTTGCACCTTAAAGAATGTGACGCTTACGCCGAAATCTTCCTAACTCTCTCTCTAGGTATTTTTCTATATCGATCAGGGCACCTCGACGTGCTGTAATGGTTAGAAAGCTTGTCTTGCTAGATCAATTACAACTTAGTAGTGAGTTCTATCCTCACTGAGTGCCCAATATTTTCGGCCTTGTGACACATCTAAGCTGTGCTTAGAAAATCCCCTTATTTATATCGATCTATCTATATATGGCCTGGATATTGCGTTGAAGTAAAAAACAGACTGTCGCCGCTCGGCAATGGCCGTAGTCCCTACATTCTATATTTACATACACTCTGACAGTGATATTGAGCCCTTTTACACATAAACATAGCATTCCTTAAAACTAAATTTTATCATATGTATATATTGGTATGTAGGTGTGTAATTATATACATATATATTTCTGTGTGTGTGGCATATTTAAGCAGCAAAAATTTATCAAAACCAGCTTTGGTACAATCAGTTTCTGTATTTTATTATTCCTATTTTCGAAGAAGACACACACATGAAACGAAATTGTGCCACATATCCTATTTTAAATTCCTTTTCTGGATCTTGTTTTGTTCAAATACATTAGACCATCTCAGAGAACTTGAGATGATCTGAATTGTATATAAGCATTTGGTAGCTACAGATATATATATATATATATATATATATATATATATATATATATATATATATATATGTGTGTGTGTGTGTGTGTGTGTGTGTGTGTTTTGTGCAATCTCTCATTTATACAAGTTGCATTAAAGACGATACAGACATGAAAAAGGCATGAATTCCTGTAAAAATAAAGATAAAATTATCCTTGATAATTGCTAAAAGTATAGTCGAAACTTTCGGATGTACAGAATATTTGGACAAATTTTACACAATTTATTTCCGCCCTTCTCTTCATCATTTCCTCTATCACGCCTCTTTACTCTTGCTCTCACTCTCTCTAACCCCTTGCGTGCGAGCTAGTGCTACTCCTGCCTTGCTTGGGGTGAAATGCTTTTCAAAAATGTTGTCTGTCATTGTTATATTTTCGTCAGACATTTCAGTATTTTCTTGTTCATACTTTTTGAGTTGTTTATTTTCATGACCGTCACTCGTATTCCGAAAAAAAAGCTTTCTTCCTTTTCCTTCCTTTTCTTTAATGGTTTCTTTCCAAGTAAGCGGATAATGCCGCCGGAACGCAAGGGTTTACTATCAGTGGTAGAATATGAGAAAACGTTAGTGAGTGGAAAAGACAATAAAAGAACAGATTTAAGGAAGGTATTAGATGGCAATTGCTGTTCCATTTAATCATTTGAAGATTGCAGGTAACAGGGAATCAAGAAACAGGAATGGGGTTTCAAAAGCGTCAAGGGTGAGAAAAGTCATTATTAGAATAGAACTTACCTTTAGAACTAACAATTTAACGAGTAAAACGATGAGACGTAGTTGCCAAACTAGTAGTATACTTAAATCCATGTGGTCGAGTTACCAAGACGAACAGATCATTAAAACAATTTTCATGGAAAAAGATATAGAAAAAACCCCAGTGAGGCCATAACACCGCGATGAAAAAATAACACAAGTCCGAGATGCCAGGTTACGACCGATAAAATTACAGACACTTCTTTGGATTTTATCTATAACCTCAATATATATTTTTCAGTATCTGTCTATATTTCTGAGATGAGATATTATGTACGCTATTTACATTATTCAGACTATTGTCCTCATCATTGTTGCTATATTTATCACAACGTTTCGGCCGTTGTACGCTCCGGCCTTCTTCTGGTGGTTGGAATGTCCAACTGAAACCTTTATTTCGCACGCTCCGGTAGACTGTTCTATTTCCACGTGTTATGTTTAATGGGTGTCAGTTATCAGCTATCTCCTGTTAATTCACCTCTCCTACCTTCACCATGTATTGAACTCATAACTCTTTAGGTTCTGTCACTGGATGTAACCAACGCCTTTATCCACTGAGCCATGTTGTTATGTAAATAGTGTATATATTTATAAATGGAAAACGAGAGACCGAAAAGGTGCAATGTATCACAGAGCACATAGGTTGTAGAATGGATCCGTTACGGTCAAAGAGATGAATATTACGAAGATATGTAAGATAGAAACGGTTCAGTCTCGACTTGAATTGGTTAAGATTGTCATGATCGGGGAAGACACCTCTCTGGTCTACAATAATCCAAATGTTCTCTGTAAGGAGCTGTCTTAGTGGAACTTTCTTCTCACTAACGGAATATAAATGGAATCAGGATAAGTCGACGCTGTTTTATTCTGAGTATTTATTATTTTATAGATAAAATAATACATCTATCTATATTTTGTACATGACGTTTAGTTATTATTTACGTTATTTACATTGTTCCGACTGTTGTCTTCATCTTTATTGTCATGTTCACAACGTTTCGACCGTTGTACGCTCCGAATTTCTTCAGCTGACTGGAATTCTGAACGATATTTACTCAACCGGGGGAGATTGGTCTAGTTCCACTTGGCATACGTCTTCCGGATGCCTCAGTTATCTCCGTCAAGGACACAGAGCCGAGTGGATAACATTTTGGTTTGCTCCTGTGATTTGACCCAAAGAGTTGTGAGTTCGATACCTGGCTACGGCAATGGTGAACTAAAACTTGGAAGACTTGAGTTAAAGGGAGATAACTGAGGCATCCGGAAGAGGCATGACAAGTGGAACCAGAACAATCTACCCCGGTGGACGAAATAATAGGTTCAGTTCGAAATTCCAATCACCCGAAGAAGGCCGCAGTACACAACGGCCGAATCATCGTGAACATTACAATAAAGATGAGGACAAGAGTCTGAAAAATATAAACAATGTAAATGATAAAATAACATACTTAAAGATCTACATTAACATTTGTTCTAGAAATGTACCGTTAAATATCATAACGCGATTTACCTAAGTCAATAGATTTAGATAAATTGCGCTCTATGTAAGCCATATTATAATGAATATATGTAATTTTACAAAAACCGGGATTAACGAACATTGCAAATTCATCTATATTCGGAATTATCTAACTGTTGCAAAACATTAGGTTCTTCTATGGTAGATAATAAATCAATCTGCAAATACAAGTAAACTGTATACCAATGTTCCCACTATACAAGGCCAAAGAACTCCTCGAGGTAGAAGGTTAATGAAAATTGTTTTGAGTGAGTGGAAAGAGTAAGAGGTAATAGGTGTGTTTATGAGGATATATGGGGTGAATAACGGCTAACTCTATACTTGAGCATTTTAAGATTGTATCGGCCAGAGAAACATCAACTTGGTGGTCGATTCCACAGGATAGGTGTTCGTAGGAAGAAGCTACTCGAGTAGAACTTGCTTCTCACTAATGGAATATCAAGAGAATGATGGTCGTTTGCTACTAACTAGCATGGCGGGCCTCAGCTCAGAAGTTTAGAACTTGTGAAACTAAAGAATGTAGCGCGTCTGAACATTTTCCATTGAAATAGCGATAGAGTATCGAGAGGCTTGTTTTGTATAGGGAAAATTTGTTGTACATTGGAAAATAATGAATCATCCACTAAAATAGCTTCACGGAACAAATGATTATATTTATTCTAAAAGCACAATCCATGTTGATATTTCACATACCACACACACTATGTAAAATGTAGGAACATTTGTAGATATTTTCTTTAACTATTGTATTATAAAAATAATTATGATTCTTTCACCAAAACAGTCCGTCCTGGGTATGACGATAAAATGCATCCGCCTCCTGGATAAGACGATAAACTATGTCAGATAGCAAGGCCTCTGATCAGGAGGTTTTGAGGAGCGTGGGACCATCTCTTAATTTCTGGCGTTCCTAGGTACGCCCTGACCGGGGGTGATAGCACTTGTTAGGACCCAGCTATGCGTAACTCCCAAACTTGGGTCAAAATACATTGACGGAGTAAAAATAGGATTTAATACTAGAAATACTTTTTAAAAATTAATACCAATAATAAATGTTTGAAGGAAAAATTATTACAAGTAATATTAAAAAAATATATTAGCAACTACACATTTTGGAAAAAATATATTACCAGATACACATTTAAAAAAAATATTATCAAAAATAGATTTATGAAGAAAACAATATTAAAAACACTACAAAAAAAATGTCGGCATTAAATAACCCATTCAGGTTGATATACCGTAAATCTAACCAAATGAAACCAAGCAGTTAACAGTCTAATGTTCTTCTGTATTGAGATCAATTCTTAATCGCTACCAAAAGTGAGATTTATTTTACTAGACGAAGCTGACATTAATATTTATGTGACGTATCCCTTCATCATGTTGGTGATCATGGTTCTTTTAAATTTGCAGTTCATTTTGGCTCTTAATAAATTTTGTCTCTTTGTCATCTCTCCTAAACGCAGTGCTTACGCTACATGACGTTGAAACAACGGTTTACTCACGGCCACTGAAACTAAGCAACGTCAAGCTAGGTCAGTATCTAGATCGGTGAGAGCTTGGGAATACCTGTTGCTGTAAGATTGGATTTGCTGGTGGTGTAAGGAATAATGGCTAGGAATTGTAAATCAGATAGCCGAGTTCGTTTTCCAGTTGTTTTCTTTATGTTTACTTACAGAGCAAATACCCTTGGAAAAGATACAAATCCAACTCTTATCCCTCTCCTTAGGGGTATATTAAAAAGACTTGTATCACTAAAGGATTATTATATCTAAAAATAAAATACATTGTGTACAAAATATTTATATCATGGCATTAAATAACACATAGAGGTTGATATGCTGCTGAACAAGAAAAATAAATCAACAACCTGTTCAGCCATCCATCGTTTACACAAGCTCGCTAGGTAGATTATGCGATGTTTTTTTCTTTATCTCTTGCTTTCAATCTATCAATTGAGCATCACATTTTCCAGGCCCTCTTTATTCATTATGTTTCCTAGAAATGTCAGCTGATATTTTTTAATGTTATATATATATATATATATATATATATATATATATATATATATATATATATATATATATATATATATATATATATATATATATATATATGTATCCTTTTGGTTTGCCTTTTCTCTAAAACTTCATTGTTGCAAACAAGTTCGGTCCATGCTATACTTAGCACACTTCTGAAGAACAACATTTTTAAAACCCGAATTGGTTGTGTTAAGAAGCAACTAGATGGCTAATTCTCTATCAGAATCTATAGCATTTTGGCATCCTGAAAGCTTATTTCCAAAGTCGACGGACGCTAAAACTTGGAACTATCGGTCGCAACTTATTCCCATCATTTCTTTCGGTTTGTACATGAAACGTTAACATTTTAACTATATAGAAATATGATAATACGTATTTTTTTTCTGGAATATATGACGCCATTTTTATTTGAAAGATAATAGGATAAACGTGTGACTTAATTATGTCATTTTTCTGCAACTGAATCGTAGTGTTAAAAAAATCCCAGTTCAGTAATAAACATTGGTTTAATAAACTGTCTACCACTTTTGCTCACACAGTGGTTTCCTATTTTGCTAAAATGGTCGTAGTTATATATTAAATTATATAAAATTATATATACATTATCTAACTCATATGACACTGTGCAGTTATACTTTCCAATCCGAAGTGTCTTCATTTTATTTATATAAATGTATAATAAATTTTTTTCTTGAGTTCATTTTGCGATTCTAGATAGCGAAAAATGGCCCTGGGTCGTAGGAATGATATAATCTCAAATGAGAAACAGCATGTTTTAAAATTATTGTATAATGGAAATCATCGTTGGGGATTACAGAATTGTTGAACAAAGATCGGTGAATAAAGAAAAATATTGAAATCTTCGTAAGATTTGAACAAGAGAAATCTGACTTTAAGATTGTCACAAAAAAGAAAATTGTGAAAATACAAATATCAAGAAAAGTGCTTGGACGTCCTGGGTATTACGATAAACTACATCCGCGTCCAGGGTATGACGATAAACTATATCCGCGTCCAGGGTAAGACAATAAAATACGTCCAACAGCAAGGCCTCTGATCAGGAGGTTTTCAGGAGCGTGGAACCACCTCTTAATTGCTGGTGTTCCCAGATCCACCCTGACCCGTGGTCGTAGCACCTGTTAGGGTCCCATCTATGGTCAAATAGTAAACCACGAAACTGAGGTAAAAAGCATTATAAAAGTGTAAAAATAGGTTTTAATACCAGAAATACTTTGTAAAAGATTATTACCAGGAATAAATTTTTGAAGAAAAAAAATATTACCAGCAATAAGTTTTTGAAAAAATATTACCAGCAATGTTTTTGAAAAAAATAATATTACCAGCTATACACTTTTGAAAAAAAATAATATTACCAGCTATACGCTTTTGAAAAAAATAATATTACCAGCTATACGCTTTTGAAAAAAATAATATTACCAGCTATACGCTTTTGAAAAAAATAATATTACCAGCTATACGCCTTTGAAAAAAATAATATTACCAGCTATACGTTTTTGAGGAAAATATATTAACAGAAATAGATTTTTGACAAAACAAAAATATTAACAGGAAAATAAAGTTGTCGGCATTAAACGACCTCAATAGTTTGATATGCCGTAAAACAAACCAATCCAAACCAAAAGTGTCTGGTCGTGCAGGGAAATATTGGAAGTAGCCCGTGTTTCGAATTTAAACAAACGGACACGATGCAGATTATAAATAAACATATACTAAAGATATGAAAGTAATTTCCATTTAAGTGAAGGTCGATAAGATAAATATACATTGGGAGAAGAAATACAGGACACAGTTTTCTTAACAATAACTTATACTGATCGAAGTCGAACTAAATTGATGAACCTGATGTCGTTGCTGGCGATTAGGGTCTTCAGACAACACGACATAGAAGACAATTGCAAGGAAACGTAGTAAAGGTTTTGGCTAATAAGAAAGAAAATCTATCCAAATTTGATAATGGTGTCATTATAAATGTAGATGATTATTTTAAGTTCTTTTACAAGATGTCTGTTCAATGACATACGCCAGATACTAGATCCTTTAATCTAAAATGTATATTCATTAATATTTTACAAGGTTCAACACTGCACGCGTTGATAGAGTTCAAACTAATGGAATGTCCTCCATTCCTTCTCGAAATTAATCTAACAGAAAACATGTCGTCCATCATAAAAATATATGGATAGGAGAATAGAAAATACATTTTTGAGACAAAGGTCACCGAGAAGGAATAAGAAGTTGTGCGAATAATGTTAAAAACGAGTTAATAGCTGCGTAATTCTTCCTATCATGCCATTTTTGCATTCTTTTGTAAAGTTTCTTTCATTATACTTCAGTTTCTTTTCCGTTGTAACAATTCCGTAATATTCTTTCTCTTTCTGTTCTCTTTACTTTCATCGACATTTCATCGTCATTCCTATATTCTGTTTACGTTTTTGGCTTTTCTTAATTTTGACAATTTTTGGTTTCACCTTTCATTTCCACATATTTTATATCTACGTTATCTTGACTTTTTCCTTTCCTTCTCTTTGCTTCTCTTACCATTTTTTCTTCTTGTTTTCCTTAATATGAGGAAATTGTTTCGTCATCTCTTCCAGTATTCTTTACTTTCTTTTTTATTTTTATTTCATTTATTTCCCCTTGTCTTTTGTTCTTCTTGCTCTGTTTCGACACGTTTTCTTTTTTTTCTTTCTCAATGTCTCGGTTTTTTCTTTGTTACTCTTTGTCGGATTTGTCCTTTCATTGTCTATGTACGTCTTTTTCTATCTAGTTTTGTCTTCTTTCTATTTCCTTGTTTTAATTTACCCCGTTCTTTCCATTATTTCGCATTGTCTGCTATTTGTTTCCTTTTCTGCTTGTACTTATTTTTAGCTCGTATTATTAATATTATATTTCTTTTGAATTTGTTGACATAATAATTTTTACTTCAATCTCGGGGCCGGGCAAGAAAAAACTTGGACTTCGTGGAAACATGGCGAGAAATAACTGCGCAGTACGAAAAAAAGAACTAGACGAGATATCTATACACGTAGGGCAGAGGAACGAAAAGAGGTGTCCAGTTCGGAATTCCCTGTAGGCTAAACCATATCGACGTAAACCTGATGAAAGACAGAGCGTACAGTGAACGAAACGTTGTGATAAAAACAAAAAAGATAAGGACAAAACTCCGAATGAAAATAGTGTAAATAATTATAGATTACATGTAGATTATTCCAAACTTAGTTATTTCTCTGTTTTGTGTTTGATATTCGCCATTTACAATGTATTTCAATATATATTCTTCTATATTTCGCTGGAACTTTCAAATATGTCAATAGCTTGTGTTTTTTTTTTCGAAATGTTTACCTTCAAATAAGGGAATGCGTTTTATATTGTAACAATTACGGCATATCATGTGTTTACGATTATTTTTTCCGAACATTTTGCGCAAATTATATATTTTTACTAGATATGAAGGAACCGTGAGAAAATGATAGTCTTATAGATTTAACAATACCTAACTTTGAATTGTGTTCATTCTGGTTCCGACAGTTCAAAGTGTAAGTTTACTTTCGTTAATATATTCCATACTGAGTGAGCCCACGAAGTATTACATTGAACTTTAAAAATAAGATGCCATAAATAGATAATAACTATAAAAAGAAATCATCTCTGATAAGAAGTTTTAACTAAGTGAAAGTGATTTTGCTAAAAGCATAATTCAAAAACAAAATCATATTCTATCACTTATTATCCTGTTAATACATTTAATTGGAGTTACACAGTTGTTTGTTGAATACGTATGCTTTTTTAAGTTATCCTTTTAATGGTAAGGGCGGAGGAAAACAGGAATGTCGGCGAAGGAAGCATGGTAGTGTGCATTAAGTCGCGAAAGAAAATAGTGCTTCAGCTATCGATTATTGATTATTAATGGTATTTGGTGAGTTCCGCTGCAGTCTGTTGAATAGAGTCAGGATTCTGACCTGCACTATTTTTAAAGCATCTAGATCGATGGAGGCGAGAAAGAAACTTACCTTTTGCAAAAAGGTGAGAAGCTGGGAAGAATTAGTTGTATATAAATTGATAGATTGCACTAAGGCGAAAAATCGAAAAAATAGGAAGAAAATCTTGAAAACTTTTCGGAATCAGGAACAAAGAAAAGAAAAGAAAATGAATGTACAAAAGAAAGGGAATGACGAATGGTAGAGAAAACGGAATAGAAAGTTAAGGGGAGAGAGAGAAGAGAGTGTGTGAGAGAGAGAGAGAGAAGGAAGGAAATAAAAGGAATAAAAGAAAAATAAACTTCACAGTATAGGAAAAATGATCGCAAAGAAATCTCACAAAATGAAAAAGAATAATTTAAAACAAACGGAAAAGAGAAAGTATGGATGGAAAAATAGGCAAAAAGAAAATAGCACAAATAAAGAGAAAGTCAACAAGGATTTGACAGATGAATGGAAAAGACAAAAGTTGTGTAAATCAAATAGTAATAAAGTTTCGATTAGTCTGACACAAGGCCTAATGTTTGGGGAAGTCGAAGATTCTCGACACGATCAATGACTTTTTCGATATATATATATATATATATATATATATATATATATATATATATATATATATATATATATATATATACATATATAATTATTATTGTGATAATTACCATATAAAAACCTGGCATCATACGGTATTAAATTCTGAGAAATGGATAAACGCATTCAAAATTGCTGGGAGTACGAATAATTTTGCCGTTGATTAATATATATATATATATATATATATATATATATATATATATATATATATATATATATATATATATATATATATATATATTGTATGGATATGAATTTGTAACTGAATATGTTATCTCTATCACTGATACTGAACACTTTCCAATAAGTAAAGCACACACACACACACACTATATATATATATATATATATATATATATATATATATATATATATACACACGCACAGACACACACATCTCCGAGGCCACTAGAGGTAGAGGATTACGTTAGGAGATGATGTGTTCGGAAAGGAGTGAGTGGGAACTCATAACACTGGCCTTGAACAGGTTAAGATTTGCTCATCGCGGAAACATCCCTTTCGGAGTAGAATCCACAATGCAGAGGTTCGGGGGAAGGAGTTGTGAGTAGAACTTACTTCTCACCGACGCAATAGGGAGTTAATGAGGGGGCTTGCTATTCTGTAAGTGTCATGTTGCGTCTTTGTAGATGCAAATAAGCATCGACACAGAACTAAGAATGTGTTTATCTAATTTGGGGAGGGGGGTTAGCGGCATATCAAAGCCTATGTATTCTTTGTTGGCGAAATCGAAATATTTTATAGAAAACGTTTGAACTAAACCACAGACAACATTTTTTTATACTCGGAGACCAAACGCACGCTCCACAGATAAACCTCTTGTATATGATCGACTGTAGGGGCTATATATTTTAGTACAAACTCAACTCTCTAAGACAGGAAAACACGTTCAAAGCTTCAGCACATTCAAACAAAATATCCCACGCTGCTATCTTTGCAGTACCCATGAATTAAAAAACGCAGCCCCTAGTATGAAATTTGATATTTACAAAAGGCAATAGATTCCGACATAGAGCAGAAATATCTGAATATTCTTTATGGATCAAATTTCAAAAGAAATAGATGAAAGTTCATCTATAATTCCGTAGGCTGAAACAATTGTTACCTGAAATTTGACTTGATATGTTCAGTGAAGATTTCCGGTCGACGCCATTTATATTAACCATTAACGAGGGAAAATACGATATTTGTGGTACATTAACATTATTATCTGGCGGATTTATATACCAGGGCATAATAGTGTTTATGTCTCTCCAGGGAAGGAATGGTAATTAAAAACAATATGAAATATAACGAAAAGCAAACATGTTGAAGGGGAGAATGTACATTTTAAATATATATATATATATATATATATATATATATATATATATATATATATATATATATATATATATATATATATATATGTGTGTGTGTGTGTGTGTGTGTGTGTGTGTGTGTGTGTGTATAAATGTTATTCAGTAAAAATGCTTGAATTATCTTCGAGGGCTTCGACATGATCTCGGAAGCAAGTCCAGGTCAAGATAAGTAGGTTTCTGTTTGTGTTAACCATCATGTCCACAAATGGGACTTCAAAGCCTTTTAGATATATCGGCCGGACAATGTTTGGCCTCGATTTGACTTAGACATTAAACGTGAATAATGTTCTATTTACTCATCTGCACCTAGAGCACTCATTTTTACTCATAAAGCACCTACAGAATATATATATATATATATATATATATATATATATATATATATGGATATCATATATATATATATATATATGGATATCATATATATATATATATATATATATATATATATATATATAGAAACACACACTCACACACATATATAAATATATACACACTCGCACACACACTTACATATATATATATAATACAGCACCAACAGTATACACAAAGATGCATGCACACACAGACATACACACACACAACACACACATACACACAGACCACACACACACACACATACACACACACACACACACACACATATATATATCCATGTAAGAGTAATATTCTCTAAATAAGTGATACAATCGAAAACATTTTACATTATTATTCACTCGAAGGGACATATTTCGAGCATAATATTGATTTCATCGATTTATTCTGATATATGTAAATTGGTAATTAAATAATCAAATCTCGCTTATAATACTTAATCGAGAAAAGCAGAACATGCAGAGTGGCTTAGCTTCTTTTTTTCCATGTTTTAATTCAAATAAATTCGCGCGCGTGCGCGCAAACACACACACACACACACACACACACACTCACACACACACACACACACACACACACACACACATTTACCTAGCAAGTGAGATGGCGATATTTAATGGTTAATAGAGACAAAATGATAGGATCCGAAGAGCAGACTCGTGTTTAGTCAGTCAAGGTTTTCAGAGTGATAACTTTTATCCAATGGTCGTGAGATCAATCTCAGAGTGTGTCAATTCTCTCATATTAGAAGCAAGCAAACTGTATTATTCTGGTCAACAAACTGGATAATTCTCTGTTGATAAAAGTGTTAATAGTTGCCTTCTATTTTCAAACACTAAAAGGATGAAGACAAGAATTGTTTTGTATAAGAAACAGCCACATTATTCTGGTGTTGGTAATTTGCTGTTCTTTGTGGAAAACGTTTGGATTCACTTGAACTCCAAATTCTGTCGCAAGACCAAAGAACCAATTCCAGTGTTATCTCAAGTTACTTGAGTAGATGAGTAAGGCAACATAAAGTAGTAGTTTAAATGTAAAAAAATATGAATTAATTTTTACACAATAATCTCAAAATTATACATCGACGTTACATTAAGTTTTTAGATAAAGAAGCTAAAACAAGTGTAAATCGGATGTAGACACATCAGAAAATATGGGAACCAATGCTTTGCAATACACACACACACACACACACACACACACACATACATACACACACACACACACACACACACACACACATATATATATATATATATATATATATATATATATATATAAGTGAACATTGAAGTCAACATTTCGAGACGACAGGCTGTTTCATGTTTTCATGTTTCCTGGCCTGACGATTACGTCTAGCATGAAACAGCCTGTCGCCTGTAAATGTTGACTTCAATGTTCACTTTTATATTTACACACGCTCTATCTCTGATATTCAGCACTTTATCCCATAAATATAGCAAACCTTAAGAGTATATTCTCTCTCACTCTCTCTCTCTCTCTCTCTCTCTCTCTCTATATATATATATATATATATATATATATATATATATATATATACATGTATGTATGTATGTATGTATATATGATAAGATAAAGAACAAATTGGAAAAGTTTATCAATTTAACATTTGTCTGTTTTATTAAAGCTTCATCAGAGAATGAAATATGGAAGAAAAGAAGAAAGACATAATGTACTTTTTTCATTTGTGCTGTTTGATTTTCATTGTTTAAACTTGTTTCATGTGCATTCGACATGTTAAACAAACGTTACTAATAACAATATTACCAACTATAAACACACATCAAAAACAATACATTACATTACCAACCTATATTGAATCAGTTCATAAAGTATATATTTTATGTTATCATCAGGTTGACTAGACATCCCGTTGCATCGAGCTAGGATCGAAACCCGACTGAATTGGCATGAGTCGGGGGAATTCTACCACTAAGCCGTTGGTGCACGCCAGGGACGAAGGTGAATTTAAGCGTATTTATTTTTAGATAAACACACAATGACTGAGAGAACTCGATTCGACTCACCGAAGCGTCTTGCATTGTGAGCCGTAATAGCCGTCACTGTTTACAAACCCACACTTCCTCCCCAGAGAGCTCAGCCGAAATCATTTTTTCGCAGACAAACTGATTCGCTGTATCACAGCTCATCAGTGTGATAGACGTCCGGTTGCCTCTAGCTAGGATCGACATTAATACATCTCTCTCTCTCTCTCTCTCTGTCTCTATACACACACACACATATATATATATAACTATTAAAGCTGATATAGCGTGACTCTTCGGCAAAAGCGAATTGATTCTTGTCGGTCACTGTGTGTTGATCTAAAAATAATTACGCTAAAAATTCACATTCATCTTGCCGTGCGTAGAATGCTTAGTGGTAGAATTTCCGACTGAGGCCAATTTATTCGGGTTTCGATCCTAGCTAAAAGCAATCGGACGTCTAGCCACACTGAAGAGCTGCGAAACAGTCTGTCTGTAGATGACAGTTATATATATATATATATATATATATATATATATATATATATATATATATATATAGTGTTGTTCGATAAAAGTGACTCAACTGATTTTTTTTTTACTAAATGTTCTCTTCTCCGATGAAACGAAAGAAGAGGTAAATTCAAAGGATAAGCGATCTAAAATCCGAAGAAGCTTTGAAAGCTCTTTGAATTTAGCCGTAAGTACTGTCAAGTATCCGGTCAGTATAATTTTCTGGGGATGCTTTTCTTTTCATGGAACTGGTTTCTTAAAACCTATTGAAAAGACCCACAGGAGCGAGAAGTCCAAGAGCATTTTTGAGTCTTGTCTGCTCCCCTCTGCTGAAAGGGTTCAAATCGAATCCCTAGCTCATTTTTATGCAGGATAATGCTCCCTGACACAAATCAAAATTGATGAAGGAATACTTTGATGAGAAGCAGGTCAGTGTTATGACATGGCCGCCCCAATCTCCTCACCACAACCACATAGCAATCTTATGGAGCATTATAAAGTACAGGCTCTCGAGAAATCAGTTGAGCAACAAAGAGGATTTGATTGTGAAATTCGTATCCGAATCGAATTCAGTGCTTGGAGATGAGATTTGCCAGAACCTAATCAAGTCAATGCCAAAAAGTGTTGAAAAGGTTATCCAATATAAAGGAAAACCCCTATATTATTAAACATTTCGAACTATATTACCTATTATAAATAAATTATACCTCTATTATTTTTTATTTAAAGCTGTTTGGTTATGTTTCTACTGATTACTAGTTGCAGGAAATACGTGAGTCAATTTTTTTGCTCAGAGTTTTTTTACTTAAATCTCATTTATATCCAAAATTATAGTTATCAATAGAATACCTTAGGGTAGTAAACTTGGTCGGGAAGGGGTCTTTATATTAGTAAGATTAAAAATTACTTTGACCCCAAAAACAATAGGCGAAAAATATTTAAAGTAAAAAAAGTCAGATGAGTCACTTTTATCGAACAACTATATATATATATATATATATATATATATATATATATATATATATATATATATATAATCATATCACCCCAAGCAAGGCCGGAGGCCACTATCACGCAAGGGTTTAAAGAAGGGTTGGAGGAAGAGCAGATAGGAGTGGCAAGGGAGGGGATGTGGAGAAAGAGAAAGACAGTGAGTCGATCAAGGTAAGGGGGCCACAAAAGATTCGGAGCGAGAGCAGATAGGAATGAAAAATGAAAGAATGTGGAGAAGGGAAGTGTATAGATCAAGGCAACTGGAGATGTCGATTGACGCTGCACTTAAACCGTTGGAGATTGTATTTGTCAGGGAAACAGTAATAGGGAAGGCAGTTCCATAGGCGAGATGTGCGAGACATGAAGCTATTGGAGTAGAAGAGATGTCTACATCTAACAGTTTCCACGGTGTAGGGGTGGGAGCGGGATGCCAGCCTGGTGGGGCGTTTAAATTCACGAGGCCTGAGGACAAGCGAACGCAACTCCTCAGAGCAATTACCGTGGAATTACGTGTAAAAAAGGCAGAGCTAGTCAACATCGCGTCTGTGAGAGAGCGACTGCAGACGATGTGACAGATCAGGGCCAATCACGTTGCCTATCCGTCTCTGGATCTTATCAAGAACCCCCAGGCAAACAGCAGGGTCTCCGGACTATATATAGCTGCAATACTTCATGCAAGGCCGAATGGTCGATTTATAGAATTGAAGGATCGATTCCGGGGAGAAAAATTTCCTGCCTCGGAACAGAGAACCAACATTCTTTGCGGTGGCTGATGCAACTGACTCGATGTATTTGTTCCATCTCAGATCAGCAGACAGCGTGAGACCGAGCAGCCGCAGGGAGGAGCTCTCGAGAAGTTGGTCATCAGACATTCTAATGGGATGCAGGGATGGATCATTGTGGTGGTTGATAGAGAGCAGTTTTGTTTTAGAGGCGTTAAAGTTAACCATCCATTTCTCACCCCAGATCACAACCGATTGGAGGTCCTTTTCAATTTGAGCTGTCAGGCTAGCTTTGTCCGCCAACACTAGATTTGTGTTTGAGGCAGGAGTAAATAGTGGTGTCGTCAGCGTAGGTGCCGACTTGGGAGTCTATGGCGTCAGGAAGGTCGTTTATAAATATGAGGAACAGAGTAGGGCCTAGGATGGAGCATTGAGGAACACCTGTGTTAGCGGGATAGGATCTGGAGATGAATCCACTAAGAACAACCTTCAAATCCCGGTTTGACAGGAATTACTGTATTAGGTCAAACAATCGACCTGTGATACCATAACCCTGGAGCTTGCGGAGAAGGCCGGCATGCCAGACTCTATCGAATGCTTTGGAGATGTCAAGGGCCACGGCACGAGCTTCACCGTTGTTATAGTTAGTTTGGTAGACAAATTCAGTGATGGCCGTAAGCACATCGGCAGTAGATCGGGCAAAGCGGAAACCATACTGTTTGTCTGAGAGCAGATCGTGGGATATCAGTTGATTAATCACTACGGCCTTGATAATGGCTTCGAAGACTTTGCCGAAGAGGGGTAGGAGACTGATAGTACGGTAATTGGAAGGTTCGGAGGGGTCACCAGAGTTCTTAAAGACAGGGACAATGGTTGAGGACTTCCAGCAGTCAGGAAAACAGGACTCCTTGAAGCAGCGGTTGTACAATTTAGAGAGGGCAGGCGCCAGTTCAGGTGTGCATTTCTTTAGGACAATGGCTGGTATTCCGTCACCACCAGTAGCCTTGTGGTGATCTAGGTTAGAAATAATGCCCAATACCGACGACGGGGTTATGTGCAACCCGTCCAGCAGGGCCTCAGTTCTGGGAGGGAAATGGGGCAAGGGCACCCCGGAAGAATCTAGCGTGGAATTGGAAGAAAACTTCCGAGCGAAGCATTCGGCCTTGTCAGTAGAGGTGGTCAGGACCTCAGACTGATTGAACAGGGGAGAAATGGAGGGTTTGTTATTGTTCAGGACGCTCTTGCAGAGGCGCCAATAATCTCTGGAGCCAAATTTGCGGGATGCAATACGTTCCTTCATCCGAGCAGCAAATAGTGACTTGGCATCGTCGAGGATATGCTTACACTCGTTGCGGGCAGAGGTAAATAGACGTCTATTGGAGTCGGACATATCACTTCGAAACCGGTGGAAGAAGTGGTTCCTATGGGCAATGGCGGTTGAGAAAGCAGCTGTGAACCAGGGGGGGGGAGCGAGGTTTGACCATGAATTTCCTGGATGGGATGAAAGCTTCGATACTGGCTTTAATCCAGGAAGAGAACTCAGAAGCACAATCATGAGTGGGGAGCTTAAATACAGCATCCAAGAGGACATCCCAGAGGACATCGCGGAGGAAGTCACGAAACGCGTCCCAGTCAGCCCGTTGGTATTAAAATGTGGTTCTGGTGGTAGGAGGCTCTTTGCAGGGGGTGGGGCTGAAGGAGATGCTAACGGACACTACAGCATGATCGGAGTTACCGATAGGACAGAGCTGCGTGGCACTACAAGATTCAGGGATGGAGGTAAAACACAGGTCGAGGAGCGAGGCCTTACCGCCACGGTTGTAGGCAAAACGCGTGGGGAAATCGATTATCTGAGTGAGGGATTGAGACTGAAAAGTTGAGAGTATGAATGCCTGCGAGGTCGGTAGTAGCGTTCTTAAGCCACTGGTTGTGATGGGCGTTGAAATCGCCAAATACAAATATGTGAGCGTAAGGATGGGAAGAGAGGGCCATATCTATGCTGTCAGAAATGACATCAAGTATCCGACAGTCCTGAGAGGATGGAGAGCGATAGCGGAAGAAAAGATAGCTAACGGCATTGAGAAGAGATAGCCGGAGACACAAGAACGAATGATCTGCCGATTCAAGAGAGGACTCTCTAGCCAGAGGGAGATGGTCCTTGACGTAGACCCTCAGGCCATGAATGTGGGTTAGGGAGTCTTTTCTGAGGAGAGGAAGGTATCCAGGGATCGAGAGATCAGAGGAAAGGATAGCGGAGTCAAGATTGGTCTCACACAGGGCCAGTATATCCGGGCAATTAGCAATGAGGAAGGACTCAACGCTGCAGAAGTTGGTTCTGATGCCACGGATGTTGGAAAAGGAGATATTTAAAGGTTTGGGTGATTTTTGGAAGGCTGGTTTAGGTTTATATTTCTGGTTTTTGTACTTCATGGTGGGTAATTGGTGTTGGAAAAAGAGAAGGCCTGAGTTACAGGAAGCCGACGGTTAACACCCATGACGTGGGCAGAGAGGGGGTTTGACACAGCCTGAATCATAATGTGACCTCAGGGTTGCCCACCGGAGATGACTGCAGGGACACCTATCCATGCGCGACATGGCACTACAGACACCCCGATATTATGCAACTGTTGATCAGAGCGGCCGCTCAAGAAGCTACGCAAGAGTATATATATTAAATCCTAAAGAACCAGGAACAACCTACCTAAACGATTTTCAGAGTAATTTGTCTAAAGTGGAAATGACACGAAACAATATTTATTGATAAAATCACTAAAAACTAATTAGCATGAACCACGTGACAGAAGAAGACAAAAATAAACCAGAGTCTCTATTACAACAACCAGAATTTCCTATGCCTACACCTATTTAAAATCTCATATCTTTGATTTAATAAATTATTAGGTTCATCGGAGGTGTCTATTGCTAATTTTTTCTCGAAACACAATAAGTAATGCTTGTCCCCTGCTTTATACTTATCCCATTTTTTTTAGTATTTCCTGTTTTAAAATGGGGTCAGTAACATCTTCTGGTTTAATATTCCATATGTATGCAGACAGACTAGTGCTGTGTTTGTAATTTTCATGCTTAATGCTAATTAAATGATTATATTAACGCTTTTTGAAATTAGCTTGTGTGGATCCTATGTAAAATTTAACTATTACTATTATTAGATTTATTTCTGTGTATTTCAACCTTATAAATCACACATTCTTGTTAGCATCTGCCATTAAATAGGCAGGCATCCTTATTTCTACAGTTACACCATTTAGCGGGGTTAGAGTGTGGTTTGTCTATGATTTTTTCCTGTTATATTTATTAATTAAGTTATATATATATATATATATATATATATATATATATATATATATATATATATATATATATATATATAAGAAGTCTGTCTGAAAAGTTACGTGACTTGTGTCACAAACAATTTATTTCAATTCCAAACAACAAACAAGATGTTTTCCTCTTCAAAGTAATCCACCGTCGAGTCTAATGCATTTTCCCATCCTACTCTGCTACGCCTCTACGCACTACTGGAAGCTTTCTTCTAGGATGCCCCTCACCTCCGTCGTCACGGCCCAATTGATGGCCGCCACACCTTCAAATCGCGTACCCGTGATGATCCACTTGAGCCGGGAGAAAGTCACACGGAGCAATATCAGTTGAGTAGAGAGTTTACCGGACGCTCAAGGCGTTGTAAGCAGGTGCATTGTTGTGATGAAGCAGCCGTTATTTGTCCTGCCAAAAACGTGTGAAAAAAATGCAATCTTTGCAGAAAGCTAATATTTCAGTTATATACTCCAAAGATATCATGTTAGATGATAAAACAATCCACGGTCACTCTTTTAGCCATAGCTAACACAGCACACATAGTTCTCTCAGTTTTCAGACAGACCTCGTGTATATATATATATATATATATATATATATAGGGAGAAAAAGGACAAACAGATTTAGAATCCACAGTCCGTTGGCATTTCGTTTTCGTTGGCAATACACCGTAGAGAAAGATTTTTTTTTATCGCCACTCCATATTAACTATTTAGTAAGCAAAAATATTGTTTTCTGTTTTCAAATGTAAACCATTTCAACAAAGTTACCGAACATTGCCTGATGTCGTGATATAATCTTTAAGTCTCGAAACACAAAATTTCCGTGTTGCAATGTCAAATATTTTTAATAAAAATACCATTATGTATATATATATATATATATATATATATATATATATATATATATATATATATATATATATATATAGAAATATAGTCTTAAAGTGTGCTATATTTATGGGGTAAAGTGCTCAATATCAGAGATAGAGCGTGTGTAAATATAAAAGTGGACATGGAAGTCAGCACTTAGAGGCGACAGTCTGTTTCATGCTAGTGCAATCGTCAGGCGCTAGTCGCCTGACGATTGCACTAGCATGAAACAGACTGTCGCCTCTAAGTGCTGACTTCCATGTCCACTTTTATATTTATATATATATATATATATATATATATATATATATATATATATACAAGGTAACCAAAAAAGTTCTGTCCGTTTTTAAAGGAAAAAAAGGAAACACAGTATGTGTAACTTATATTTATTCTTCGAAGTAATCGCCATCGGCATCCAGCACCTTCTGCCAACGTGTCTCCAGCTGTTCAATGCCCTTGCGGTAGAACTCGGGGGGTTATGACGCAAAGAAGTCCGTGAGGCCTTTGCGCAAGTCTGCTTCATTGGTGAAGGATTTCCAACGAAGATGATTATCCAGGGAGTGGAAGAGGTGGTAATCGGATGGCGCAATGTCAGGTGAATAAGGTGGATGGCACAAAGTATCCCACCCAAGTTGCTGTATGGTATCCCTGAACACTCGCGCGACATGCGGCTTGGCGTTGTCATGGAGGAAAAGCAAACCTATGCGATTCACCAGTGCTGGCTCCTTCTGGCGCAATGCCAGTTGCACACGTTTCAATTGCTGCGAGTATAGGTCTCCAGTGACCGTTTGGCCCGTTGGTAGAAGTTTATAATGAACCACTTGATGACCTGTCCACCAGACACAAAGCATAATCTTGCGTGGGTGCATAGACGGTCTGGCGGTGTGAGGGACAGCATCCTGAGGAGACAACCAATGTCTGTAACGCTTGGGAGTTTCGTACAGAACTCACTTTTCATCACTGGTAAGCACTCGATTGAATAAGGATGCGGTACGGTGTCGAGAAAGCAGCGATACGCAGGCTGCCACTCGTTGTCCCTTGTGGACCTCCAACAGCGTTTGCGAAACCCACTTTCTCAGTTTGTACGTCTTACCTAGGCGGTGCAGGTGAAGCCTAACTGTTTCATCGGAAACGTTGAACTGTCTTGCAAGTTCACTACACGCTAGACTACTGTCCTCTTCAATGGCCGCCTTCAGGACTCCATCATTCAAGACCTGTGGTCGGCCACTGCGAGGCTGATCATGGAGAGACAAATCTCCCTACTTGAATTTTCGAAACCAACGCCTTGCAGTACGTTCGTCCACAGCACTATCCCCAAACCCTTGACATATGCAGCGACTTGATGCACCTGCTGATAAGCCCACTTTGAAGTCGTAAAGCAAACAGCCCGAACGAGATCTCTAGACATTTCCATTCTTCTCACAGCTGTCAGGCTTATAACTGATGACTGGGCACGGTGCGCGTGTTTTTTTATAACGTCTGATGTTCCTACTTCCGGCTGTCCGAATTTGAAAACAATTGCTACACGCATTTCGTATATATTTCAACTTCATTCAATGGCTAATCAAAAAACGGACATAACTTTTTTGTTACCTTGTATATACACACACATTGTACATAACGAGGAAAACGTGTTTGGAAAATTTGATATTCATTACGAGAGATTGGAGACAAGCGGGACTGTGGTTAACAACGCAGAATTTACCCAGCGTGCTTCAGTAAATGGATAGTAGAACAGGTTTTAAGAGAGGTATAAAAGAAAAGCAATTATTAATAGTTTTTTTAAGCATTTGGCCTCAAGAAAAGTGGGAGTCTAACTAGTAGTACGCAGCGGTTTACTGTGAGTGAAATTAAGAGAAAAGATTGGGTATAGTGGTGATTGAGGAATAGATAAAACGAAGAACGTGGATGAAGGCATCAGAAGATGACGATTGACATTGTATTTACATTTTTGAAGATTATATTTATCAGGGACACAAGTAAAAGGAGGAGTGTTCCACTATCGGGGAGTGCGGAAGTAGAAGCTTTTGAAGTAGAAGTGGTTGTTGCATTTAAATGTTTTAACAGTAAAAGGCTGAGGACTACATGCCAAACTAGTAGCACGTTTAAATTCTTGTAGTCAGGACACCCATGAAATTAGCTCCTCAAAGCAATAGCTACAGAAATGTTTTGAGAAATGACAGCTGGAAAGCACATCACATCTATGAGAAAGTGACTGGAGTTGAGATGGCAATTCAGAACCGAGTTCATTGCAGATCCTTCTTTGGATTTTTTTTCGAGGACCTCGAGATAAACAGCAAAGAACCAGACTATATATAACAGCAGTATTCAATGCATGGAAGAATGTTAGTTTTATATATGTGTAGGATGAACTCAGACGAGGAAAACCTTTTGTCACGACACAGAGAACCAAATTTCCTTGCAGTAGATGCAGCTATTGATTCAATGTAGTTGTTCTACCTAATGTTAGTGGAAAACGTGTGCGCAGAGAGGCCAACTCGAGAAGTCGATAGTCAACCATGCTCATTGGTTTCACGGAAGCAGTTTCGTGTTGGAAGTATTCAAGTTTACAAGCCATTTCCTGCCCAAAGTAAATACTGATTGGATGTCCTTTTCCATCCCAACGCCCAGGTTAACTGTGTTCCCGGATTTACTAATGAGATAGTAGTAAACGGTAATGTCTTCTCTGTAGATGCCTACATCACTAATCATCTACACAGACGACACAGAGGTCTTACTGATAACTTCAGCTTGGCGGATGTCATCAGGAAGAGTTTGGTTGTTTAGGGTCATGATGAGTTATATTGGTAAGGAAAAAGCATAGTGTACTAATAGCAGTCGGTCATAAAATGTAACATGAGCAGAAGGGAACTGGTGCAGACTGCAACATAGTGCGGTCTCGGGGTTGTCCACTGGAGGTGCATGAAGGAACACCCGTGTATGCGCGAAATGACATTGCAAGAACCCCGATATTATGCAACTATTGATCAGAGCAGACTCTCAAAACACTTCGCATGATTCCGGGCTCCAAACTAACAGTCAAGCACCGCGATAAGAAAACAATCAAACCATTAACATTATTAGGGAGAGGCGTTGCCAATAACTACACATATCACAAGAGGTCATGGCAGCTACTAAGCCCAGGAAAAAGGAATGGTATCCCTTCCTAAACAGGAAACAAGGGTGGAGCCTCTAATCCTGTTCAAGATAAGGTGGAAGAGTATTTTCCGTTCTTTAGGAGAGTTATAAATGACAGTAAAATCGTGCGTTCCATGATCACCTACGTCGTGAAGTCACATGTCATATAGAAGTAGTCTTCTCGGGGTTTTTTCTCTTATGATATACTTACAACCTATGCATTTCAACTTCAGATGAGAAGAATAGAATTCAATAATGAAATCTAGAATACATATCCACATGTTACCGATATCAAGAATTTATGTGTTTTCCTTCAAGGAAAGCATTTTCTAATGAGCCATCTGTGTGAAGCTAAGCTGTTGTGGATGAAAGATAAAAGTGAAAAAATAAATGAAAGCGTAAAAGAAATAAATTTTATATTCTGAGAAAGAATACGCCAGCTGCCATTTGTTTTTGAGTGTTACATCTGCTCTTAAGTAATAGAAGATTGTGTGTAGTCTTAATCCCTTCCTCCTATCTGTTTCCAGCAATAAGATTTCAAATATCAAAACGCTTGCTCAGGAAAGTGTGTTGTCAGGGAAAAGTATATTTATAAGAAACTTATAAAGAGTTCGTCCAATTTCACTAACGCTAGTCAGTAAGCCGATGATTGAAATCCTTCAATCCCAGAGAAAGGAAGTTACACTAGGTATTAACCAAATGGAATGGTCAAGTAGGAAGTTGGAAAAAGAATAATCAGATAAGAGTGGCTTTTGAAAACGAAATAAACTCAGAATTACGAAGTATGACCTCTGAGAACAAAGGAAATAAAAAAAAAACCCTGAAGAAATTGTCGATGCCATTAAAAAGAGAGGAGAAATTTAACAGTCGAATAAAGTTACCAGTATTGCTCTACGTCTGTCAAGGCGTCAAGATGAGATAATATATTCGCGATGCATTGGAAATATGCTGGTAAAATGATCGTCTCCTGGTACCGCTCTACAAAGTACCAGACACATCTTATATGGCTTATCTTAACAATAGACAGATCAGTCAAAAAAACAGAATAATCGTTTACACAGCCGTGTTAGTGATGATTTATCTCTCGCAGTATAACCCTTTTTCCACTGGCGCAACGTCTAGCTGCTTCTGTGACAACAGTCCAGAGAAGCGCTCCATTGTTTAGTGCCATTAACTATGTCGAATGTTCCACTCTTAAAGAACCACTACTACATAGAATAGAATACCGCATCTATTCAACACCGAACACACAGTAGTACAAACTATTTCAAATTTACGATCCTTGTATTGGTCAGAGTTGCTATGTGTTCATTTCACTTTAATGTCATTGCTTTTTTGGAAATGCATGAATTGATAAGATGGAGAAAAGTAGAATTATATATAGATATACTAAATTAAGATATGGATAGCAATACTGGAATAAAAAAAATGCTTGGAAACAGAAACAAAGTACGTGGTAAATGAAACTTATCCTTCACCGAATCGATACTAATCTTCTTATATGAATTGCCGAAGATTTCGACGCCATCGGCTAATAATTCATTGATGGATTCAGCATTCTTCTTCGTCTGTATGTCGTGTTCAGATGTGGACGATAATGGCGCTGCAATACATCTTGTCCTTTGTAGATCTTCGTAAGAATAGCTTTTTCGCTATCCCTGCTAATCCCTGTTCTGTCAAAATTTGTTATGTAGATTATTCACTGCTTTCCTCTCTCGCTCTTGCCATCAATAAGTCCCGTGTGAGTCATCTTCTGATTGGAAACATTCCTCTTTATATGCACTAGAAATTTTTATTCTCGCGTTTTTGTTTTCCTTTGTACTCAAATTTCGAAGTTACTCACATATACAGACAATTCGATTCCTGGTATCCATATGCAGAACTATATTTATGGATCCTCAAGTTTATTCTGCGTCTGCGAGTAGATAGTCCTGTTACTTATTTACTATTTATTACTATAGGTATTTACTTGACGCCCCACTGAGTCAGGTTGTGACACAAGGTCGGTTTTTAAAGTGGGCACCCATGTGTTTTCACACGGGCCGCTGGTCTTATCTAGTCATAGCTTGTCCAAGCTGGTCAGAGCTGGTCTTTGCTTGTTCAAGCGGGTCAGAGCTGGTCAGAGTTAGTCTTGGCTTGTCATAGCTGGTCCAGGCAGGGGCCGGTACAATACTGATTTTCCAAGCTACGCTTGGATGTGACACAAGGCCAAAAGTAAGGGGCAAGATTGCTTACCATTACGCTACCTCGAGGTGCCCTTAGTAATATTCTAAGCCCGGCTTAGATGTGGCACGAGGCCGAAAGTATGGGGCACCCTGTGAGGATCGAACTCACTATTCGGTCGTAATTGATCTAGCAAGACAATCTTTCTAACCATTACACCACGCCGAGGTGCCCAAGTGATTTTCCAAGCGTAGCTCAGATGTGGCACAAGGCCGAAAGTATGGGGCACCCAGTGAGGATCGATCTCACTACACAGTCGTAATAGTTCTAGCGCGACAAGCTTGCTAACCATTGCACCATAAGATACATGAATACCACAGACAAATGCTTTAGGAATCAAGAGAAGATAATCACTGCTTTCTTCATAGAAATATAATAAGTAATAAAAACTATTCAAAAGTATGTGCTCATATATAAAAATGTGCGCAAATGGAAGTCGCAATCTATGTGGGTTAACATGATAATCCTGTTTCTCTTCACTTATCACGTTGTTTCTTCAATTCTCGTTTGGAGAATAACATCATGTATTTTTTGCCATATCTTTCGTCGACCTCTCGGTGCCTGGGCGTGTTTAAATCATTTCTTAATACACAAAGAAATGGAAAAGAAATAAATGGAGCTCGAATGGCAACCGCAGGGCACATAACAGCGATGATGTCTCTTCCATCCCAACGCCAGAGAAGTACGTCGGCGATTGAGATAAAAATGAGGAACAAAACTGTTTTGTTCCTTTCTTTTTTTTTTCATGGATATTTTCTATAGTCAGAAATTAATGAGGGGAATACGTGCTGAGACGATTCAAACATAGACCATCATTCTCTCCTTGAGGAAGAGAATCAAATGCTACCCAGTTTTTACCTTCTCATTTGTTAGTTCAACTCACACGTTAGCGTGTTATTTGCGCTCAGCTTCTTAGCCGGGTAGCCTCGTGTAATGTTTCGAGAATTTATTTTATAAAACCGAACACTAACTAATAAGTTGGTCGAGAGGATAGCGGTGATTTTTTTTAAATATAAATTTCGGATTATTTTGCTGATATTTACTTTCTAGATGCAAGACTGGACGTAAAATGTTATAGTTCTCCCAGATTTGCATTTGTTTCCTCAGTTTGGAAAATTTTAAGAAAACATATATAAACCAGGTAGAGCAACAATGAAACACTTCCACCCCCACCAAAATAATAATAAAAAAAATATTATAATTGTTGTACCCCAGAAAAGGTTACTGAATGAGGATTAACCAAAGTTGAGATTGGAAATCAAATAGTAATCTTTATAACATCAACAAAATACAATATTCGCAGCGGTGTAAACCACTGCTAGTGCAGGACTACGTAGTCAGCATATTAAACCCCCACTTACAATAGTGTCCAACGTATTTATGAGGATTGGGACCCACCCATTAGTGGTCATAGGTACGGTATATAACAATAACAATGGGATTACACTACCATATCTCCTACGAAAAGTTTTCCCATCATTCCCATACATAACGGGCATACAGTTTCCTAATCGTTTTTCACTCTTCAGACAAATGATGCCCTGGTGACAACTCGTGTCTCCTTCCCTCTCCGATGGTGGCTGCTTATCTCTCAGGTGAAACACACTGAGCACCTACTTAAACAATTCCAGTATACTCAGTTACACGACATTCCAGGTAATATAAAATCATTTAATATGATGTTTCTTCTCCTCATCCGTATCCAGTCATTGTTCTTTTAATATACAAGTTGCAACGAAAAAGATAAAAAAAATACATAGAAATTTTACCGTCGTATTTAACTAAGATTATTAAAGTTCTACCTCTGCAACCATTAACAACGCTGGGAAATCCATTATTATTTACCAAGTTTAACTTAGTTTAGGTACAATACCATGTGTAAAGAAAATATAGGCTCACCATATCTATACTGTAAATACTCCATTTATTTGTTTCGTAGTCAATTCAAATGGAATCTATTTCTTTAGATTATTTTGGTAATCCATATTGACTGTGGTGAACTAAAACCAATAACTATATTAAGCATGTAAGATCAATTTGAGATGTTTTTGGAGCCTTTTCCGACATAGCTTTTTAAATATTCATTTTTAATTACTGTGTAGCAGCATTTTCTATTTTGATAGGAAAATGAGATTTCCCCATGCAAATATTTAAACACAGATTTTAATGTTTTTTACTTTACAACTCTGTCTTCAAATGTTGAATTTATGGTCCTGGGAAACAGAATATTAGCATTTAACTAAAAGAGATCAAATGTAAACAGTCAGTGTTGTTTTAGTAGTTAATATTGTGGTTTTTCATCGTAAATTATGAGAACAATAAAGTATTCTGTCGTAGATTACATAGAACAAGTAATTTGAGACACAATTAATTTCCGTTTTTGTTTAGAAAATAAGAAATGTCTACGGAACTCTTATGTAATACGACTCCTCCTGTATGGCATTTTATGCTAATCAATCTCGTCACAAATGAAGACAAGACTTAAGGCAACGGAATTGTAGATCTACAGATGGATGCTGTGAATACCATGAACATGTAAGCAATAAGGACGTTTTAGAAAGAATAGAAGCAAAACGGACACTTTTACTCACAATCCGAGCATTGATTGATTTATTTTCTACGTCTTATCAACAATTTGCAGATTTTTAAACCCAGAAAATATTTTTAAATTTAAAGGACTTTCTTTTCGTGGGGTAGATAATAATGTTTTACTGACACATGTCTTAATATTTACCGTATTTGACGACATATAAGGGGCACTTTTTTTTACTAAAAATATATTTTAAAATTCCCCTGCGTCTTATATGCTATATCAAGGTATACAATTCGGGATAGTCAGCCGAAATTAACTTTCATAAACCAATTTTCATTATTTAAAAGGCTATTATGCAGATTAAAATGTTATCATTGATAATATTCATTATATTTATTTCATGACGTTTAATATTAGTACTGTGTTTCACTAAAATTATATGCATTAAATTCAAATTATATATTTGTAAAATATATTTGTTTCGTTAACAGTTTTCTTGCGCTAACTTCCGGTTGTATTGGTATAAATACAATCAGAATTTTTATATCCTAATTATTTCAATAAGATGTTTACATGTTGCAGGTTGTACAGATCATATAAAGGATATAATAAAGTTTTTGTAGGCTCGTGTTTTTTTTCCTATTATTTTTCGTTTAATTGTAATCATGGCTTGTTTAACCCTAGAACACTAAACATCAATTAAAGTTACACCACTACTATGCCCGATTTAGAAAATATCAAAAAAAATATTAAATATAAATCTTTATTTGAAATGTTTTACATGCAGGCACTTCAAACTTTGTACTCTGAGTTAACATTAATAGGAACTGAAAAACATATTATTTAGGTAAGAACATCAGGTACTGAAAATTGTAATTAAAAATAGGAAAATCTGTGCTGGGTACTATATACTCATGGTTAGTTTTCTAGGGTTAACCTAAGTAATACCTCATAAATATAGCCTAGACTGTACCATTACTAATAATTTTACTAATTACTAATTTTTCTTGATTTGCTCTGTTGAGGTTGGGGTGAGTCATATGCACCCTTGCGTCCAATACGGTAACTGATAGCTGAGTAGGAGAGAATAGGTGAATTCATAACTTTCCCAGGGATATTTGCGCGTAAGTGAATATAACTAACCGATGGAAATTAAAATTCGGCTCTGCGCTGAACAATTCCGAGCCATTATCCATCAAACCACCCGCATATACAAGCTTACAGCACCTGTTATTCACAAAGCCGTCATCCCTCTAGGTATTGACGTTGCTTAAATTCGGTGATCGTACGGGAACCGGTGTTTCAACCTGATGTGGCAGTAAACCCAGAAAGTAACAATGGACATTTCTAGCACACATAATGAGGAAAGAGGGACTGAAGAAAAAATAAACACTCGCAGGATATATTGAAGGCAAGAGGCACAGACAAATCGCATATCCTTCCTAACGAGTTTGTGCAAATGTAGTAGAGAAAAAGGTTTAAGAGAGATAGCAACGCGACAAATTTTACTAATTACCAGAAAGGACGAGAAAATGTGGGGTGCCATGACGGCCAACGTCGTGATGAGGTCTGGCACGTAGAAGGAGATTCACCGTTATTTGCAATGAATTGTATTCCCGTATCAACACGTCGATAGATTTAGAGAAATTCCGCAGGTTTAGATGTTAAAACCTTTCGCCAAGCTCTTGCATCTGGCTTTTATTAGAGAACGTTTTTCTCAAAGCAATTTGCAGCGACTGAAAACTGTAATAAGCGTTTGATAAATGCCAGGTGAAATCAAAACTATTTTCCTCTTCTATGCAGCCTTCCGCTGTAATGAAGCCAACCGACATATTTCCTCTTTTAGAGGGCAGATTTCGACGACATTTTTATAAACCCGTTGAAACTGCTGCACCTATAAATGTGCATTTAACAGTTTTTAATGAAAAAATGAAGTGAATATCTAGACCAAAATCAAATTATTGGAAAAGTATAAACGTTGAATCCAGGTTATATAATCAAAAGAACATTTACTCAAATAAGCTACCATCAGCATCCACCACGGCCTCGATCCGACATCAGAGTTTTCGCATGCTCACTTCCCGATATCCTAGGGAGAGCATTAACTGCCTCTTTAATACTATCGATCAGCTGGCCCCTCGTGTTACAGGCGTTTTCGCATCTGTAAATTAATAATAATCTGACGATTCCAACACAAACACAACATTAAAATTATAACATGGAAGAAAGCTAATGTTGTGTTCGCGGTGGGTCATCAGAGAACTGTTTGGGGGTCACTTATGGACATGTTATCTTGTCAGTTGACTACCGTTTGCGCTAAACATCGTCTTAATTAAGTCAGTGCTTCAGAAATGTGTTCATAAATTCAACGCCTATTTACTAGATCGAATGATATATTTTTCCTTTCGGTTCGTTCGCTAGAACAGAAATGAATTACCTATATATATATATATATATATATATATATATATATATATATATATATATATTGTTAAGTGGTCTCACCTTTTCACACAAATGGACTCACCCAAGGTATACATCTACTACTACCAGTGAATACCCGAAGAGTCAAGGAGTCGAGACTGAACGACAGAAGAGTAGTAGTAGTAGTAGTAGTAGTAGTAGTAGAGTAAGTCACACACAGAGACGGCGGCAAGCGTGACAGTTTGCGATCACGTAGACTAAGTAAGGAGTCATACCGCAAAGCTTCAATACCAAGACTGTATATATATATATATATATATATATATATATATATATATATATATATATATATATATATATTAGTGCTACTAACCCGCATTCCTGGATCTACTAACCCGTATTACCAGTTTGTATTACTACGTTAATACATTTATTTTCCTTATCCATTCCTGGCGTTTGTTATTCATTGATATCGGATTCAATGCCGGAATCCACAACAAATTGGCGACGAGGTATTCGAACTCACACGGGAAGGAAATCGAAACAAACGTCTCCCTCGTTGTCCACAACAAATTGGCGACGAGGAATTCGAACTCACACGGGAAGGAAAACGAAACAAAATTTTCCCTGGTTGTCCACAACAAATTGACGACGAGGTATTCGAACTCACACAGAAAAAAACCAAAAAATCAAAAGTCTCCTTCGCCGTTTTTTGCCAGTGTCCACAACAACTTGGCGACAAAAGATGACTAAAATACAAAATATATAAAAATATATATTTAATCCCAGTTATTATAAGAGTTACAATTAGAAACAGCATCCTCATTATGGTTGGTATACTCACAAAGTTTCACCCGTTCCACATTCCGGCCTTATTCTATTTATGCCAATACATCATGAGCATTTAATTCATTGACACTGAAACGGAGTGAAATAGGTTAGTAATCCAGCCACCAAGCAAATCCTATCTGTAACAGTATACAATGTTAATTTAGTAACTTATTGGGCTAAAAATGGAAAATTAAGCTTAAACCGATAGTGCTGTGCCAATCGTGCCAGCTGAATATGCGTGGAATATTGATATTCGAAATCCTATATCATCTACAATCTTCAACACTAACTGCTAAAGTGGATGTGAATTATTAAACTATTCTTGCTACAAAGAAAGCCTCAAACATCCTACACCAATCTGCTTCTCCTCAAGTGTAACAAATCCCCTGGTGTCTATATCCGTTCGCTAAAAGAGAATGTGGTTCAGGATATTATCACGTGCCAGTCTAGAAAATAAGTTTGAAAAAAGTCTTGAGAAACAAAAATGGTAGATTTCTAAAAAGTGTCTGGATCAAGAGAGACATAAAGAAAGATTGCCAAAATAAATGTCGAGAATGCTGTCATGCTGCGCAAGGTTCGCTTCGGCGTCGAAACTTGTGTCAAAAAGCGGTACCACCTGCACCTACTTGAACGCTTCGTGAAGCTATCCTGAGGCACTATTTGGAAACTGAGCTGGACAGATATCACAGCAAAATCTGAAATTCAGACAAGTACTAGAATCTTCACCATTGAATCAATGCTGTAAAAATGTCACTATCCTCTAGTCGTTGAATTCAAAATAGGGATCAAATGAGAAAGAATTATTAAATAGAAGACAACTAGGAAAATATTTAAAAATATAACATCTTTCGTTATCAAATTTAATCTCATAAGAGATTTTTTGGAAGTGGATGTATCATTTTTAAATTATGTTCTTTTTTACGAAATTTTAATTTCCTTTATTCTTTTTGAAGTGTAAAGCCTTGTGCGCCATATTGAAGTTACTCAGTTCTTGTTTTCACATTGTCTTCTAGAGCTCATTTACGATAGCCTATTTCCAGCTTAAGCAATGACGTTTTATATGTTGATTTATAGCTTAAGTTAAAGTATTAACAAAGTCTTCGCATTTTATGAAATATTTGCTTGGGGATCCACTACCAAATAACACAAAACTTCCAAGAATAGACGGTGGGACATAGCATTATTCAGATTCTATACCACTAACCGAAAAGAAACATTATCGAACCAGACGCCGCAGATTGTGAAGACAAACCACCTCTGTGCGTTGTTGATTGTTTCAAATATTACCATTCGGGAACTAGTTTGTATATTGAAGACTTCTGTCGTTTTTCAAATGCTTCGTTTATGTGTTACGCATTTCAATACATTTTTCTCCTAAATTTTTGTCAGCACGAGTTTTAGTTGCCAGTACGGATTTCAATTCCTCTCTTAGACGCCAGGCACACGTTATTTGCGTTAAAATGAGTTTTTAGACTTGATGGCAAGATAAAGAAAACGAGATCTCGTGGTCTCGTCATAAAAACTGCCAACCACGTGAAAACTCGTTATCTCGTGGTTGGCAGTCATTGTGTTAGTGACTGATGTGATAAAAATTATTACAACAAAAGCAGGAAAATAAATGAACTTCGAATAGTTAAATAGCAATCTTGTTATCACACACAGATACATACACACACATAGACACATACAAACCCACACATATAGTTCTACCCTGTGTGTCTATGTGGGTGTGTGTTTGCTATTTCTTTGCTTCAAGACGGGTTCGAATCAGGGAATTCGAGTTTTTTCTGAATTCACTGCCGAGACAAACAGCGTTATTGTTGCAGTTGACTGGTATGTATTTAGTAGGCACAAATAATTTGACCAAGAAAAACTAAGATCTGACACACTAACCCCAAAAGAGTTGATTTTGTCCAAGCGCCAATAGGCCTATTAGCGTGTCGAATAGAAAGGCCCCCGGTCGAGGAATATAACGAAGAGTCGATTGTTTGTCTTTTTGATGACTCACCTCTGTTTGAAGGGAAATGTCTGCAGAATGCCAAGTAAATCAATGCTTTACGGTTGCCAATATTTGAATGTGTTTTCCGTGTACATGTTTTACAAGAAATGACCGAGAAGAATAAACAAACACGACTTTTCCTAGCGTTCCTTTTATTATTTTTACTTTATTGTACATTGTATTACTAGGAGTTTTTTTTTACTTGAAACAATGAAAATGGTAATACAATTCATTTACGAATGTTTACCAACTTGCTACCTATTTGCGTTTTTCTTTTTTTCTTCTTTTCAAGCGTACGTTTTTGTTTAGTTAATAGATTTTTAAGGGGTTAGAGGTTATTAAATGCTTCTGACTGCTTATTATTTTGATTCGTTTGTATCGACTTAAATAGTTAGACATGTGGTATGCTACGAGGCAGAAATAGATGTGTTTCCAATCTGGAAAAGAAATAAGTGTTCAAGTTTCAATAAAGAGCAGGATTTTACTAGTTAATTTTCAAGCACGGATTGTTCCTTATAAATAGTAGTTCAACCCTAACTGTTTTCATATTTGCACTCCATTTAAATCTATACAAAAGGAAGATAATATAATTAACTGTAGCTTCCCACGAAAGAGTATTGAAGAAAATAGTTTTCAGGTAATTCCAGTGTATTGACAAACCTCCTTGCTTCCTATCAGCATGGTTGATGCTCAGTTCCACGAGAGCGTCTCTCTTCACCTATTTGGTCCCACGTTTTCCACTGACCTCGGGTGGAACAGCTACAATGAATCAGCAGCTTCATCTACCTCGAGTAAAGGTTTTTCCCGTCTGAGTCCATCCTTCAAATCTACAGATCTACCATCCGTCTTTGCATTGAATACTGTTACAATATATGGTCTGGTGTCCTCGCTGTTCACATCCTAGACAAAATCCAATGAGGGATATGCAATGTAAAAGGTCCTGATCTAGCATCTCGTCTACAGTCGTTTTTCCTACTCAGACGAGTTACTTTCACTGATACCCCAACTGCAAGAATTTAATCGTGCTACTAGTTTGGTGTCTCGGGCTGCACCTTTCACTGGCGAAACAGTTAAATATAACCGCATCCTCTACTCCATCAGCTTCTTCCCTCGGACTTTCTGACAGTGGAACTGCCTTCCTCTTGCTTCCTTGATAATTATAATCTTCAAATATTCATATGTAATGTCAATCGACATCTGATGGCTTGATCCTGATCCCCATTCTGCTCTATATCCTTTCCTCAAACACCCCTCTTTACTTTTGGTCATGCTCTCTGTAACCCCTTCCTTGCTACTGGCACTCCCTTCTTGCTTAGGGTAAAAATGCTTAAAAAATGATCAAATTTACATTTTTGCGTTTCTTCGCTATGATGGAAACAAAGGTGACTCTAATATGGCAAATGAACATCCTTTGCTGCGGTATAATGGCAAGCTCGGTAGATTATTACTAGTTTTTCAACAAATTTTAGATTTCACTATTCTTTAAAATTTGTAGTTATAATTAAATATCAAAAGCTTCAACCTCGCTGTGGAACAGTAATTAATAAGATACGATGTGCATTTCTGAGGTTTTCGGATTTCTTTAGAAGAGGTACTTATAACTGTATTATTGTTGGCCAGAAAGTCTTGAATCACTTACGAATGGAAAGAAAACAACAAATATTAATTACTGTCTGGTGGAATTTCCAAGGAGTACTGCATTTCGAGCTTGTTCCATACGGTCGCGCCATCAACGCTAAACTGTATGGTAGACAGCGTATACAAAAAAAAGGAATATCTTGCTATAGTCAATGGAGGTCGCGCTTTGTTTCAGCTAGACAATGCGAGGCCGCACACTGCCATGTTGACTAAGGAGAAGTTGAAACAGATGGGCGGTGTTGAGATTCTTCTAAATCCACTATTCAGTCACGATGCTGCTCCGAGTGAGGATAGCCTATTCCGCTCTATGGTACATTCCTCCGTGAACAGAAAGTCAACACTTTTGATGATGTGAAGGATGCCTCCTTACAGTTGTTTTTATTCAAATCCAGTGGTCTGGTATCTGGGACAGATTTGGATGCTGGCTGATCGCTGGCATAAAATCTTCGAGAAAGATAAACTTTATTTTGAAGAATAAATGTTGGTGTTGCTAAATGATATTTTGTTGTCACCTTTCCGCTTCCTAAATGAGTCATGACTTTCTCGCCAACCTAAAAAATATTGTAAGTTTAGTATGTCATTACTACATATCGAATGTATCAAATTTGTTAGTCCAGATTGAAGGAGACTGTAGTAACAGCTCTTTGAACCTACGAATTAGATCTGCTTTTCACAACTGACTATTTTGTATTATGTAGTCAGGACGTGAGGAAACCCACTACGCAATAAAGATTTGTTTTAAACTGGACAAAAAGGCTACAGAACATATGCAATGCTCCAGACCGTTTATGGATTGTATGAGATTCCATAATATGTTCAATGGCGGTGAGATAAGAGATGAGGGAGGTACATGGACGTCAGAGCTGGTTGAGAACATTTGCAGTTTTTATGGACCATAAATTCAATAAACCTAAAATTTGACAACTGCACACAGTTGTTCATGAATATCTGAATATGCGCAAAATATCTGCAATTTTTTTTCTAGAGTGCACAGGAACAAATGCCAGTAAAGACGCGTTGGTGATTGCAGGCAGATAGTTGGTGATCATCAAAACAGTCTCTATCCCCTACAGTCCGGACATTGCTTGTCGTGACTTTTGGTTGTTTACCAAGCGGAAAAAGATCCCCGTGAGGAGGCTTTTGATGGCATAGATAAAATGAAGGAGACTGTGATATATTTTCTGAATCCATTTAAGTTGGATGATTTTCTGCAGACCTTCACGAAATAGCTGGAGTGTTAAAATCAATGACAGACAATCCTACGTAGGAGATTATAACTGTTTTGATTGAATTATTTTCTACGGTTTATCAATCCATTGCATGTTATTTAAAGCCAGAAAATAGTTTTAGATTGTAAACATTATTTGAGATAACAATAATTTAGCGATGCAATTTTTAATAATGCACACATAACCGGGGAGAGATGAGGGGATTCATACCTTCTTTCTCAAGGGTATTTGCACGTAAGGGAATATAACGAACCCAACTAGAATTAGTACGCATGTCTTCGATTAATATTTTTGAGCTATTATCCCATACAGAAAACGCAAATCCAGGCTTACAGTACCTGGTATTCCAAGCGATAACCCATCTAGGTAGATGACCAGACTTAACCTTGCTTAACTTCGGTGATCGTACATGAACCGGTGTTTCAACATATGAGCTAGCTCCAAAGTAGAGTTTTGTAGTTCTTTGAAATTTATGTCTCTCTTGAAAAATTCTGAAATGCATGTCGTAATTTCGTGAACTATTAGAGCGATCTAAATTCTTACCGTGTCCGCAATATTTTTGCCTTATCTTTGTAAATGAAAATGATTATCCCCTTGGGCAAACTATCAAAAAATATAATATATCATTTATGCACATAGGGTACTCTTAAATATCTACTATCTATATTTCTCATGTTGTCTGTCTGTGTGTCTGTCGTGGGCACGCATTTCTCACCCGATTTCGATGCGGTTTTCACAACAAGTTTGCAAATGGCTGCCGTAAGAACATGACGGAGCCCAATTTTTGAGTTCGGACTTAGGTTCCGAAAAAATCGATAATCGAAAAAATCGATAATCGAAAAATCTGCGTAGAGAAAGAATGATCGCATTTCAACCAAATTTGACACCCTCTTAGAGACCACCATTAGAAGTGTTGTCCAGAAGTTTCATGACGACGGACCCCTAAACAGCGCGGAAAATCGATAAATCCCAAAAACAGATACGTCCAGATTGCGCCTGAATCGCATGTCGGTTTTTAGCGAAAACCGACCGGATTTATGAGGAGGCCATTGGGAGTCACCATGTGAAGTTTCAATTCTGAGCGCCTTCCAAACAGAGTGCAAATCGACAATCGGTCAACCTTTAAAAATGTTTTTCCGGTTGGGTATTTCCTAAATGCAGATTAATTTAAGGTCACGCTATGCGCGGGAAAACAGGTCAGTACCTGCAGTGGAGTGGAAGAAAACATTTGACCTCAAATTCTGGAATGGGTAAAGGGCCTCGGTTGTTTTATTCCTGCTACCAGGTTTGACTTTGAGCCACAAATGACATATTCGACTTTGTCAACACTTTTGCTTTAATTGTCGCTTCTTACCAAAATAAGCACATCCTTTATTCGCGTCTTTACTGAAAAAAATCCCCCATACGTGCTGAGTGAAAATGGTTCCGCCCTCAGCAGTCCATTTTCCAATTCTTTAAACCTTTTCCCTTAGCCCAGGCCGCATCTCAGACCTGACGAGGAGTTTTTGCGCTAAAACAGCAGGGCTCCCTCCCAATCCATTTCAAAGCTAATGCCGGCAAACGGTTAGCTGCTTTTCATTGTCACACAAACCAAACGAGCAAACGCTTCATTGCAGCTCCTTGCATTCTCATCGCCGGCATCACGTGCGTTAGAGCCAAGCTGCATATGCAGCAGGCAGCATGACCCCGTTTACGGCCAAGCCCTGCGCTTGCCAAATCATGCACGCGTGCGTGAATGCGCGCTAGCATCTTCCATTTTGCGTGAGCTCATTCATTCGTCTAAGTTATGGCCATTGTCTAGGCTACACCAATCAATGACAAGTCACGCTCCCTTTAAATACATTCAGCGCGGCTGCATCCGCACTCACGTCTTGTTTTGATCGCCATTAATGCATCTGTCCTTGGATACATTGACAGCTTCCTGTTACCGCAAATTACCTATCTGCTTAAACGTTTACATTACACATTTTATCTCCGCGTGCTGCCTCTACTGAGCAGCCCAGTCCATCTTAGCGTTCCATGCGTATTTCTACCTTTTTGTAGTTCAGTTTTGCTATTAGACAGTTAACAGCTGTCGCAAGTTACTTCTCTTCTGCCTTTACTACGCGGCCCAGTATACCTCAGTGTTTCACTACTTTTTAACCTTCAACGCTTCAACGTTTTGGTTGCGTAACCTCTTCCTACAGTGACATTTTCGTGCTGCCAGAAAGCACGGCCCATAGCTAGGAGAAGCTTTTTCCATACCGCTCCACTGCATTTTTAGTTTTCGTATACAACGAGGTTGCACCGCTTCAACTTCGGCATCAACTTCTATTCGCATTCTTACACAGCATTTCTATAACCCTTCAAATGGCTCCTACACGACGAACATCTGCACGTCAGCAACTGAAGACCCCTAACACCGTTAACGTTACACATGCAGAAGAGATGACTGCGGAGGGGCACATAATAACTCCGGTTACAGATGATCATATAGCGTCTACTTCAACTTCTGCTTTGCACTATTCTGCGTGTCGTGGCGATGACCAACCCGGCAGCTCTGCAAACGCTGCAAAAACACCCAGGCGAGGCAACCTTAGCAGGCGTTCTAAAAAAGGCTCACCGGCTAAGGGGAAACGGGAGCTGGATTCCATTGAGTGCGCCTCCTTGGGGGAGAAGCGGCTGGCGTCTACTTCAACCTCTACTTTGAACTCTTCTGAGTGTCGTGGCAATGACCGACCCGGCAGCTTTGCTAAGCGTGCCAAAATACCATGGCGAGGTAACCTTAGCAGGCGTTCTAAAAGAGCCTCTGCGACCAAGAGAAAGCGGGAGGAGGAAACCGAGCTAGAAACCTCTTTGAGGCTTTCCAGTCAATCTCAACGGAGGCAGTATGTTTTGTCACATGAAACGCTTGGTGAGCGTAACTACCGTTTGTACTGCAAATCAGTTTACACATATTCGTTGAAAAGTAAGAGGAAACTAACTAAACGTACGATTTTTGAATCAAGCACGGGCAACGCCGGGCCATGCTGCTAGTTTACGATAAAGATCGGGGGTGGGGTATATGTTTATAATTTGGCTACAGTTCATCCTACATCATGTACTGTATATAAGTCAGTGAAGGTTTCGGTTATAAAACATTGAAGTAGATTCCAACATTCCATTGAAATGAAAGCTTTTTTTATGATTCAGTTAACTATTTTAATTCGTTCGTGTCATCATTTGTCTGGTTTCCAGGTTCATGTTTGAAGTTTGATTGATTGTTTTCAGTATTTAATAAGAATAAAACTTCTAGCATAAACTTGAATTTTAAATCAGATTAAATTAAAAATAATTTTTGTATTGTGCCAAAAATATTTAAAAATCATAGTCACTTGAAAATATTTTTAATATGCCAAAATATATTTTTTAAATATTTAAAATATGAATTGTTTAAAGAAAGCAGAAATATAAATAATTACTCTACAAATAGCTGGGCGAAACAGCCGAGCGCGATCTATTTATGTCTGTCTTTAACTTAAAATAGTTTAATTTAAAATATCTGTTAGAAGAAAGTTAAAATAAAAATACTGTATAAACAACTCGTACTTTTAAATCTTATTCACTTAAAATATTTTTTAAATCTGATTTACTTAAAAATATATTTTAAATATTCAAATTATTGTTTGTCTAAAAAAAGCGAAAATATAAATAATTAGTCTACAAACAAGTGGATGAAACATGATCCCGTTGTGTTTGTCTTCAAATTTAAAATATTTTAATTATAAAAATTGTCTATTTGAAGAAAGTTAAAAAAAATACTTACTGAATAGACAACTTGTAAATCATTATTTGACGCACGGACGCACAATACAAGAACGTAATCACACACGCACACAATGAAAGACATTAATTATTTTATAGATTGGTGGAAATGCCAAATGAATACATTCATTTTTTTTTAATTATTTTATTTAACTATCAGATAAGACAAGGAATATAGGATTCTTCTTCTGATTTTCAAGTTAATGATAATTAAACCTAACTTAATAAAACCTAAAGCAAATATGAGGAAATTGGTGCCAGAAAGACGATATTTGAATTATTAACTTTAACCCATATTTGTATATCGCCTTCTGCATCTAGTGGGATATAAACAAATTTTCATTGTACACGGATTCGTTTACTTGCAGGTAACACCAGACATAAATAGTTTTTCGTCTAATTTAAGGAATATTACAAAAGAAAAGTGTGGTGAATTTGGAAATTAGGATTCCTTAAAATAGGAATCTTCCCGAATTCATGAGAAAAGTTTAGCATTAACGGATTATTATATTTAAAGTTAGAATGTAAATTATATCCGCTGCATAGTTTTCATTAGAGTATATTGTCATAAATGTTTTATTAAATATTGTTGGTGATATTGTATTATTATTATTATTAATATTATTATTATTGTATGCGATATTCCACTTAAAGATGTACGCGATCATGGCTCTCCACAACATCACGCCTACTCTTTTTAAGAATATTATGTCTGGTCATTTGTACGAACCTACCTTAAACTTGTATATATATATATATATATATATATATATATATATATATATATATATGTAATTTGGCAGCAACTTTTCTTTTAAACATGTAGTATTGAATGTTAAAGACAACATAGTCTTGCCTATTTTCTTTTGAATTTTCTCATATTCTCTAATGATACATTTTATTTGAAAATGATATCGAAATATGTATTGTCCGTACGATGACCTAGCGCTTTCGAACATCATTGTTCATCTTCAGGGTCAATTTTTTAGTCAATTTTTCTTTTAACAAACATTTGCCAATTATCTTGTAGCCTAATCATGTTGCTACTTTTTTACTAATTAAATAAACGTTAAAATCCTTTTAATTTCAAAAATATATCTATGTGTGTGTGTGTGTGTGTGTGTGTACTTGAGTACGTCATATTCTTGTAGCAGATCCCTCTAAATAAAAGAGAAGAATATCTGACATTTCCAACGCTATAAATATAGTTGAAACCCCTTTCATTTGGATCAAGAGGAAAAGATAGTTATTCCACTCCAAGGATGTGTCAATGCCTGTCCTATCTATAAACTTACAGTTTTAATTGATAATTCGTTAGCTTTAGAGCTCACGTCACATTAAGTGCATCACTAATGTAGAAAATAAACATTATCTCGTTGAGACCAGATGCAGCTCGATAACTAAGGAGAAGTGTTTGATATTGATCTCAGCTCGATTCTTCCGAGGTGCTTTCTTACGACAAACTTAGTAAAAGTCTATAACTTTTGACACTTGGGCACATATAATAGTATATCTCTATATATAAAACAAAGCATGTCTGTGTGTCTGTATGTCTATCTGTCTGTGTGATACATTTTCACTTGAGATCAATTCAAACGATTTTGACCAAGCTTGGCTTAAAGATTGTACAATGTAAGAGATAGGTTCTTAGCCTAAAAAAATCGATAATTTTTTAAAAAATCACTAATCGACAAAGCCGATCACAAATCGATAACTTCAATTTTTTCCTCCGATTTCGTTCAAACTCAGTATGTAGGTTACTTACATCTTAACGAGCTAATCATACCTCATTTTTATTTCTACGCTAACGTGTTTAGCGAAAAACGAAAAATTGATTTTAATCACAAATTTTAAACTAAGAAATTCCTCAATTTTCAAACATTACTCATTTCTAGCCAACAATAAGCTGATTGTTTAACAGTCATTTAACATGATAATCGAGTCCGCCCATATAGTGAAAACCCGCGTAAATAAAAAAAGTGGTGATTTTTACTGGTCTTTTTCTTATTTTTCGGTGATCTTTCAACCAATTCTCATCACACTTAACAAATGTTTTATAAATGTATCCTCTTTTACATCCCTGGTAACACAATGACAAAGTGAATTTAAAAATTTCCCCAAACATTTTGGTCTGAAGTGGGTCTTCATATTGCCTGGTTTACCCGTTCATGTCCTCGGTTAACTTCGATCGAATAAATACAGACTACTTCTGTTGTATCAGTAACTGCATTAATTCAAAATGTTTTTTTAATGAGAGTACCTTAAAGTAATTGAAGAAGATATATCCTGTTACATCTAAACACGATGCTGTTTTTGCTCCATTCTAATTGAACGCATTTTCCGATCGACCAGCTGTGTATGTCTGCTAGTTAATTACTAAGTCTAACTTGCTGGTATAGTAATTTTAAATATATCAGTTTCTTCAAGTATCGAGTCTTGTATCAGACTATGCTGAATGTCGCAAAACAAAGTTATTGTCTATATCTGTATATTTTTCTTTTAACTTTAAATCTGATATCCTATTTTCTCTGTTTCTCTTTAGTTATAATAAACCGGTATAATGACAAACAGGTATGGATGTGTAGATTAAGGTTTTGTTACACAAGTATTTCAGCCGGGTAGCCTATGCTTTTCTTTGATTCAGCTTTTGAGATCATGCCAATTATATGGGATGGATATATATATATATTCCTATTTATGTCTGTATTTATATATGCGTCTTTCTGTCCCTTATTCCTGTCACCAATATCTTGATTTTTCTTTCTACCTGGTGGGAAGAGCATTACACCTTCATCAGCCTCCATATTGTTTTAGAATTTCTGATCAGTAACAGGATTTCATACACATGCTCGTAACACGCATTTGTTTTGCTCACAACTTCCTTTGATTTAATCTGCCGTTTCTGCATCTTTCTCTGTATTCCATTTTTAACTATTTCTTTTCACTGTTTTTCTATCTCTGTATTCCTATTTATATCTGTATGTCTATATATGTCTTTCTATTCTCTTATTCCTGTCGCAAATATCTTGATTTTTGTTTCTATCTAAAACTAGCTTCCTTTAAATGAACGGGACATTTTTCACTTCCATTGTCAATGTTAGCTTATCTGAACCAATCACGCCATTCTCAATCGCTACAAAGTTTTTTTTATAATTTCTCTTTAATCTGTGTGTCTTTCCCAACTCTCCTTTTACACTATTATTTGTTTTCGATCCCTTAATTTTCCGTGAACTTTGACATCCCTTATTGTCTCATATTTCGTTTCTATTCACACAGACTTTTCAATAATATCTTCTATCCTTATTTTTCTCCCATACCTCTCTTGATTTTTCTGCCTTTTTCGACTCACTTTTATCTTGAAATTTCTCAGTTCATTCTCTAACGTAACGTTATTTTTAGTTGTTTTTCGATTTTAACTTCTACTTCTATTCATCTCTGATTTCAAACTTTTATCTTTCTAATTGTCTATAAATATTTTATACACTTTACTTGCTGTTCTTTCATTTTTATATTTTTCTGTATTTCTCGTATCTCCAATTATTGAAATGTTGATAATCTTTGTTGATAATATGCATTCTTTTACTTCTTCACATTTAATTTCATCTTTCACATTTCATATCGTAGACACGATTTCTCTGAAAAACGGTCATATTTACATTTACATATCCAATTTTCAACCCTTTTTTTAATGTAGAGTAAGTTACTTTTTCTTCTGGATTTATTTAAAATTTAAAATGAGAGAAATATTATACCTATTAGGGTTTGTTATTGGAGGATGTCATTTTAACAGCATAAGACTTGCGGATGACAGTGTTTTGATGGCGGACTCAGAAGTAGTTCTAAACAACGTAACAAAATATTTGAAGAAGGAATTCTTAACTGAACATAAACAATGTATTATCGTCAGCAAAACGGACAGCAATGGTGTAAACTACAAAGTGGTGACGCTAGAATAATGCAGATACAATAATTTAATTATCTCGTTAGTGCCGTATCTGACAATAGGAAATGTGACAGAAGAAATACAAAGACGTACTGGAAGAGTGAATGATTCCTTCCAGAAAGTAAGGTATTATGAAATGATCAAATTTTGTTAGAATCGAAGAAGACAATGTAGAAATAATGCCCTATCTATCCACCTGTATGATAGTGAATGAGGGACAATTTCCTCCTGGATAAAAGAGAGATGCGAATCGATAGACATATTGGTATACATATGTATTTTGATAATAAAGACTTAATACGTGCGTAGCGGGTTTAAAAGAAAATCTCAGCATTTTTATTCTTTTAATATATTATGAGGAAAGTTGTCTTGGAAATTTTAATACTTACGCGCTATATTTTAGGAAGGAAGCCCAGAGTGAAATAACAAATAGGTAACCTCATGATTTTGTGTAAATGGATGATAGGGTTAGGGACGCAGCGGGGTGGTAAATAGTAAAACGTTGCTCAGAGCTATAGGAGACAGAAGATTGTGGATGTTGGAGTTTTTGAGTACCCTGGTGTGCTAGTGAGCCAGCCAAAATGAGCTGACTCATTTTATAGTTAACCAATAGAAGTGTTAACCAATCAGAAGGAACAAAATAAAGAAGGCCATGTTTTTTTCTGGAATATTCACTGCCAGCCTTTGATATCGAAGACTGAAGAATTACGGAACAGCTGCTGGTGGTATTGGCGATATAGTCTGATTCAGTAGAGTCTCTGACTCGTGAGTGTTAATCTTTAACGTTGTTTCATTGAAGAGATTACTTACTGCTGGACGCTATATTCATAGACTATGGTGAACATTTCCAACAGTGGAGAACTTTCGCGTCCTGAAACAATACAGCAGTTTAGAGAATATATACTCTCAGGCCCTTAATTCTTCAAGATCTTGTTCTTTACTGATTCTCTCGGTAATTATGTCACCGTACCCTTAGTTTTCTTTCCTCCCGAAATTGTGCATACTTCTATCTGTTTTTGTCTTTGTTAATGCTGTTTTATTTTTCTGTTTCCCTCCGTTTATTATTTTTGTTTCTTTGTTCCCCATTTTATTCTCATCTCTTTTACACCTCCTCTGAAAGATGTTTTTTTCAAAAAATCATTGCTTTCCGTGTAGGCGCCATTTTCCTTTCTCGTCTGTATCTATCGTTCTTTCTCACTCTCACATTTGCAGTACTTTCTAAATTTCAGTTCTGTATATTTCACCGATTTCTGTCTTCATTTTATTGCCAGTCTTATTAGCTCACTCTCTATCTCTGTCAATATTTCTTTTCGTTGATCTCTTTACCTCTCTTTGTCTCTTCAACTGTTTCTTATTTTGCTGTGTTGCGTCTTTATAACAACTTTTATTCTCGTCATCTTTCTCCCTATGTTTTTCTTAACAATTCATTTTCTCTCGTAATTCCTTCCTCTTTTCATTACTCACTTTATCATTCCAATTAATTCGCTTTCCTTCCATTTCTCATTTCTCTCTTGGATCTTCTCTCAGTATATCTTAATATTTTTATCAACACCTCTAACTCTTTCGTTTTCCAAATCCCTCTTTCTATCCCTCTATCGTTGTCCCCAAATAACCTCTCTCTACATCGTTTTCATAGTTTACCTCACTTTCGATTTTCATTTTTCTTCTCTCCCTCTCGCTTCACCCTTCTCTCTATTTTGTTCATGGCATCTATCTCTACCCATCTCTCTATGCAGTCCTATGTGTCTTTCTTCCCTCTGGTTTAATATTCTGTCACTTTCTCTCTCTCTCTCTCTTTCCGATATTTATGTCTATCAACTGTTGTCTTTCTCCCCGCACCCTTTATTTTCATATCCTTCACTTTTTCTGTCTTTCTCTGCTATCACATGAAACAAGTATATTGTTGCTGATTTGATTGATTGACTCGACTCAGTGTCAAGTGTTAATTTTCTGGCAATTCGCTCGCTGCTTTGGCAATACATTTCGATGTTTTACCGCCAAAAGACCACGCCCCTCTCCTCCCCAGCCAAGAATGACATTATCTCGAAGGCGCTCCTGGCCAGCTACATCTCCGCCAGCGTCTCAACCAAAAACGCTCGCTTTATCAAAAGACTGTCTATTTTCTTTCTATTAAATTAACTGAAATATAAGCCGAGCGACCACAATGACCAACCGACTTTTCCATTCAACTGATATCTGTGTCCAACGTAGTTTCTGGCGTTGTTATTTTGTCGAACAATTCAGAACGGAGATATCGAGAGTTCTGTTTTGTTGTGAGTAAATTACTTATTCCAGACAACTGGAGGTCCATATGTTGGCTCATCGCAGAAGGTTTCCTCCTTGGTGATTTTTGGTTGTCTTGATAAGATGGACTTGGGCAGAATCAATTAATATTTCCCATCTCTTATCTCGGAAACGTATTCCCTATTTTTCAATAACATAATTAAAAAGAAGAAGAAGAAGAAGCAACCGAACAAATGAAGCAGACAGCATCAGGCAGCAAAAAGGAACAAGAATAAGTTTACGACTATCATGCCTTGAAGATTTCGAAAGTTTATCCTGAGGAATTACTGTAGTAATCATTATTATTAGGAGACTTAAAACGTACCAACATCTATAAAAGAATAAATTGAAGAGAAAATTGCAATCTGAGACAGGTGATATTTGTAAAGTAGGAACAAATGTTCATATTAAAAAATGATATTCCATCGAAAAAATTGGTATATATAAATATATATGCGTATTTTCTAGAGAAATAATAGGCTTATTTTTGTAACTTTGTAGATGTCCGTATTAAAGTAGAGACCTTTTTTTAGCGGCGTGTATTACGTCGCCCGGCCTACCCACTCGAGAAAATTTAATAAAAAAAAGTTTCCACATCAGGGTTCGAATCTGCGTCCTTCTTTGTAGAAGAAACCATTGTTTATCCATTATGCTTTGACCGCTTAGCGATATATACCAAAATATTTCTATTTACCGTATATACTCGAGTATCGTGTAAGATTTACTTATCAGTTTTTTTTTCACAAAAAGGAATAGAGGGCTTCAATAGACACAGTTAGTTTTTTTGGAGAGGTTAAAAAATCATGGATATTTAGTGACCGATTTCACTAGACACAGATATATTTTTTATTTCTGCAAGTCTTAAAATTCATGCCCAAAATTCAACCGTTGGTCTATACATGAAATCGATATATAAATGAGTATATAACGTGCTCTTTCCATCAAGGAATATATCTACTCGTTCAGATTCTTTCGATAGATCATATTTCGTATCCAAAATGTAAGCAAAGCAATTTCTAAAGAGTTAATGGATTTATTTTTAATGCTACATAATTATTCTTTTTACACTTTCAATCACAATTCGTGTAAAAGCCTACATGCTACACTCATAACATTGACCACCGTCATCAGGGTAAAATATTAAGTGTTCTTCCTTGGCATGAATCAGGAACACCGATATTTTTCTTTAGTCAGCGTGACTTCCGCGAGATTCAAGATTTCCAGTAGCATCACGCTTTTTCCTCATACAATGTACACTACTTTCCCTGTTGAGGTATCCATTTTTTTAAACTTTTTCTTGATGGAGGACACTCATATGACCATTCATTGGGTGATTGTTTCAATTTCGGCTATCGCTGTTGACACAATTAAGCCTTGTGGTGCTTCATGGGCTCCTGAAAGGTTTGCATAAGGTGGGTTTTCATTTAGTTTGCGTGAACATCCTTATAACACATACAGTATAATATTATAATAGAACAAAGTTGGCAAAATTTTGTCTCTGCAATTTCAGACCAGCATCCATTTCATTCGTAGCTACATGGATGAATTCCGATGAATTACGAAGTTTGATTGATCGTATGTCTTCCTTTCGTCGTTTGATGACAGTGTAATGGTAATGGCAAAATCTTGAAAGAAACAATTCAGCATTAATTGACCAAGCAGCCAGTACTACTTTCTTTTGGAATGTACAAATGATTTCCCTTAAAACAATTTTTCACAAAAATAGATTTCTCATACACTATTTACATTATTCGGACTATTGTCCTTATCTTGGTCGCCATATTTATTACAACGTTTCGACCGTTTTCGGTACGCTCTGACCTTCTTCAGGTAGTTAGAATGTCGAATTGAACCCTTTATTTCGCTCACTGGGGTAGACTGTTCTAGTTCCACATGTCAGTTATCAGTTATCTCCTGTTAATTCCCCACTCCAAGTTCCCCACTGCCTTAATCGGATATTGAACTCACATACTGGATCTAACCAACGCCTTTATCCACTGTGACATGTACCCTCGAGGACATCTGTGTATGAATTTCTTGGTATTATAAATCTAATGTCTTCAGCAACCATTTTTAACCAGTGCTCATACTGTAATTTTTCCGGTTATCAATTATGTTTTTACCAGAGCTCATATTGCAATTTTTGTTGTTATTAAGGCCTTTCTCTGGCACTCCTTATTACAGGTTCCCATATTGTATTCATTTCTATTCTTGGTCGGCTCAGGAGATTTTTGTGGCCTAGCATATGTGCTGATTCCTTAAGTTTACGAATTTTCCAATATAGACAGATATTAGATTTCTCATGTCCAGTAAGTTCTATCCTTTCTAGGATTGATGAGAATTCCTTCCCTAATCTTTTGTAAGAGATATTGCAGCACGTCTATTGCTTGAATATTTCGGTATTTTGCATTCTAATGACATGTGCTATCAATATTAGGTGTTGCAGCTGTTGTAAGTCCTCAAGTGTTTGTTTGTTTGATTGGCATAGTTCTTTGTGATTATGTATCAACAGTTCACAAGGTTCGAAGAATGATAGTTCACTTTAAGGTCTACAGATTTTAAATCTCTCAACTACTCGGAGAATGAAGGGAGAATACATTTTTATACAGCTGACAGTTTTTTAAAAATATTTGAACAAGGTTGGTGGCGCGCCTTTGCAATCATATGAAAATCTGTATCTCACGAGGCAATTCAAGGAAATCTCACTAATTTTTATGTTAATATTTTGGCTATGGTTATGAAGCAATGCGTGGTGTTGGTCGAAATTACATCTAGCGCAGCCTGAACTATGTTTAGTTTCCTTATCGCTATAACTAACTTTGTTATAATTGATCCATACATTGATGTATTTGAAGTTTGTGGTATTTACTGATTTCACATTCTGATATCTATGATGCATTCCAGTCGAATCCCTTACATTCACTTATGTGCTAACACCCTTGGGAAAGGTGTGAATCCTCTTCTTCTCCCTCCAACTATGGGTGAATAGCAGGACAGACTGGGTTCTATAGCCTTGGATGGCAACTGGTCTAGGAGAAGGTCAACTCTGAATTCAAAACCATTCGGCGTCTGCACCGGCATCCGGCGGCCTCTTGGTTACTCCTGCCTCTGCGTCTGTGGAAATTCTGCGGCAAATAAGAACATATTACCCCCCTCCACTGGGATAGCCCGCGAGGTGTGGGGACCGCGTGTGAAGTTCAAACTCCCTTGTTACTCCGTTTCAAGAATTCGCCGCCGATGGAATCGGGAATGGCTGTCGCTCGTTTCAGAATTGGCGACGGATCGCCGTGCTTGGTCGGCCTTCGTCCCGGACGCTGTGAATTCCTTGGAAGGAGCCGGCTTAACCGATCCAGGGTGAATGCCGCAACATACATACATATACATATTCATGGTATGCGTCATCACAGCTATGCTTTCGATACCAATTCATGGTTCTTCTTTTGGTTTATCATGAGTTCTATATCTTGGAATAGATATCGAGCTATTGTTCAAGGTTATACCTATTCCAAATAAGAATAACTAGCATCACCAGAACATTCACCCAAAGAAGGAAATCATCTTGGATCAAGCATCTATTTATCTCAATGGGTGGAATTATGCCGCATATAAGAATTCAGTGCGATCGCATTTTCTCGTCAACTAGTAGAAATTTTTTTCTATGTACCTTGTCACTTTATGTCCTGTACATCAAGGCTCTTCACAATTTTCTGGTCTTTGTAGCTTCTTCGTAATCTCTCTCTCTTCCCTACCTCTCAAAATAACTGTTCTACCAGCTGTTTAAACAAAATTGTTATTCATGCTATGCGCTTTTGCTTTCCATATTATCTCTCAGTATCATTTTTCTCCATCATGTACCATAGAAATTTCAACTGTCTCTTTCTGATATTGATTATAATAGTCATGTTTGTTTCCATTTTCGTTGTCCAAATGCTCAGTCCATGATATCCTTCTGTGCAACCGCATTTGTGTTGTTTCAAGTCTTTTCCTCATCAATGATGAGATTGTGCATCATTCACTGCCGTATAGCAGGACGGATATTACACAAGAATTTTATTTGTTTCCAACGAGATTTTCCTGTTTGTTAATAGATTGCTAAGCATTGGTGAAGCATATTTCGCTATCTCAGGGCGCCTTTAGTTTTCGATGTCCTACTATCCGTCGTCTGTTAAAACACTTCCAAGATATTTACGTTTTTGTATATACTTACGTTTGGCATCTCCAATTTATAATTCCCCTGTACATTCTGTCATACTAAAATGAATGTTTATTCATTTCTTTTCGCTTTCATTTACTGCCGTCTGTAGAAAAAAATGCCTTTTCATTTCTATGTCTGCTTTCAACAATGTGTCATCTGAATTGTTAATATCGTGGCCGTAAATAAGAATTCTGCTAGGAATTCTTATTCTCTAACGATCGCATGTCTTTAAGATTTGAATAGGTCCGGTGAGAAGACATATCCTTGTCTTTCATCCGTTTCTGTTTTCCTGTATATTTAATGTTTTTTCCTTCCTATCCGTATGCAGGTAGTTTCCTCCCAGTATACGTTCTGGGTTATTATATTATCTTCCTAAATATATCAAGGTTAACTAGCAGTTCAAACAGATTCAAATAGTAAAAGTGTAAGAGAAAGTTTAAATTTTATATGTTCTAAATATTTTGTTAAAGAACTGAAGGAAATAGAGAATATCAATATCAATACACCGGTTCTGGTCACTAAATTTACCACGCGTTGTGCCTGCTCACTACAGAAGTGGGAGAAAGCTTAGGAATACTTGTTGTTATAAACTTAACTCGAAAAGATACAACTTATTGCGACTAGAGAGTAGTCCATTTGAGAGATGAACAATATTGATTTTAATGATGAAAATATGGAGTGTGTGAAGCTCTTCAGGGGTAGTGAAAATATTCCGCCTGAAAGAAGAAAAAAAATCAGCAATATAAAAACAATATCGCGAGGGTATCCATCCATTCAAGGTTTGTATATGGCAATAATTACCACCATTCTGTAAAATGAAAGACATCTTAAAAACTTACTCGTGTATAAAAATCTTCTATATTGTTCATGGCTCTCACGGATGTGTAGGTTAATACATGATGAGATCAAATGAGAAATTTCTATTCACGGCCGGAACATCTCGAGGTGCTCACCCTGTATTCAGGAGAAAGAACCAACAACCCCGATCAGGGTATCACAACAACATCAGCCTAGGAATTATGTGCTTCCAGTGAGTAGAGAGTAATCATTTCTTCAGAGATAGCATGATCGTGTACAATCTTCAGTAGGTGCAGACAGGGAAAGGCTGACCATTGTAAACATCGATGTGAGTGTGCTTTAATCAGTTTTGAAATAAACTTGAAAAAAAAGAAATTGGTAATAATAATCGAAAGTACTGAAATTATACAAACAAAAGTATAAGTAACGTCAGTCAAAATATTAACGTTGATGTTAATGTACTAAAGAAACAGAAACTTGATCTCCATTAAAGAAACAGTATACAATTAGTGTCGAAATTACTTTCATACCGCTTAATAAAGTTAAAATTGAAAATTCTATAGAAAGTCTAAGGGCCAAGAGGCGACATTTCATCATAAGCAAAAAACAAACTTCTTTTAATCATTTCAAACCAAATAAGGCGACAATGCAACTAGGACGACGAAGGTTACTGAGAATGAAAAAGAATGTGAGGACTTTAGTGAGTAGAAAAGACTATAAAAGATCAATGTTCAGAAAAAAGAAAGATGGCAATTGGCATTGTGTTTAAATCTTTGAATATCGTATGTGACAGGGAAAGAACCCGGGAAGAATCTCGAAAAAAAAAACGAAACTATCAGAATAGAACTTAGGGCAAACATCTAGCTATTTCAACAATAAACACTGAGACCAAAGTGACAATCTAGAAGTACGCTTAAATTCATACGATCGATATATCCAGGAGGAGAGATCATGAAAAAAATATCACGAAAATAGTCATATAAAAGACAGGGAAATCGTGTAACGACTTTGGGAAAATCACGGATATTGTGATGCCAGGAAAGGACCGATAATATTACATATCCTGCTTTGGATTGTGTCGACAATCTCTTGACATATTGCAGGAAATCCAGACCAGGTATGTCAGCGATATTCAATGCATGGACGAATGGTAGATTTATAAATGTCTAAGATGACTTCTGTAGAGAATAAACACCATGTTGCACGAAAGAGTGAACTAAAATTCCTAGCAGGGTACCTAACAATTGATTCCATACAATCACTACAAATGTCAGTGGAAACGTGCGACCGGGAAGGGGTAATGGATCGCTTTGCTGGTAGTTGGCATCAACCATGTTGAGAGAAGGCAAATATTAGTGCTCTATGATGATTTAAAGGTAGCAGTTCGTTTTATTTGATTCGTTGACATTTACACGCTATTTCTTGCCCCAGTTCACAACTGATTGGAAATCATTTTCGGGAACAACTGCTAATTATGCTTTGTCTGACCATACCCACATACTATTAAGACAGTAATAAATACCTGTTTGATCAGCATAAATACTGAATTTAGAATTGCAATTTTAAATGATATTACTTTGTTTGGATATATGTTTGTCACTTTCTCACAAACTTGATGTGATGTTCCTATGTCTTTTCTACAAATATTTTCATGGCAACTGGCCTGGCGAGCTTTTTTTCCTTGGTGTTCCGAATACATGAATTTTAGCGTGCTACTAGATTTGCGTTAGTTCCAACATTTTTATTGTTGAAATAATTAAATTTAACCGTCACTTCTATTACAAGAGGTTCCTCTCTCGTACTTCCCTACTGTGGAACTCCCTTCCTCTTGCCTGCTTCTCTGATAATTACGATCTTCCAAAATTTAAATGCAGCGTTAACCACTATCTTCTCTTGACTTGAACCCCGTTCATCTTTTATCCTTTTCTCAAACCCCATATACTTTCACTATCTGTAACCCCCTGCGTGCTAATTGCACTCCCGCCTTGATCGGGGTGAAATGCTTAAAAAAAAAAACGTTTCATATAAATGTATGTTTGACAGTGTCATATATAAAGTTTTTTATATAATTCTTGTCAAGTAATAAAAATCTTCACGTGAAATGTGGGGAATCGAAACTGTTTTATTCTATGATTTAAACTAACATTTTGAAATTTGTGCGTTGTTACTTTGATTATTTTTCCTTTCAGAGAATTAAATTTCACGAATTAATTTTGAATTCTACGTTTGCTTTGATATTGTCTGAGATAGAAGCTTAAAAAATACATTCCATAATATAAAAAATATACAAAAATTCATTTAAAAATGAATAAAGTTATTTATAAATCAAAATTGTATTTATTTTCTTCATTTTAAAATTGTGAAGTAAACCTTCGTAAACTGCGTCGCAATAGAGTCTCCTGCTAGCACCGTGGAAAGGTGCAGCGATGAGCCAGCATTTCTTTAAAGTTGGTACCCACATATGTCATGTATAGCAACTTTTTTTTTCTGACAGTTTCAAATAGTACTGCATATTCTAAATTCCAGTAGCTCAGCGAGCATTACTGTTTTTATTATTATTATTATTATTATTATTATTATTATTATTATTATTATTATTATTATTATTTTCTTTTTTAAATTAAAGGTGAGGTGTATAGAGACATGAACGGTTTTATAGTGGTTCATAGTGAGAAGAGGTACAGAGGACAATTAGCTTGGGGTTATGTAATTGTAGCGTCTTACATTGCTAAGTCTCGTTCGACTCAGTCACACAACAAAGAAATTTATCATTGCATGAGAACCGTGTTCTACGCAAGTTATCAAAATACGCTTGCAGTTTGAAATTCTTGAAGAAAGTATTGTTATGGTTGCGTGACTAGAAAAAGCAAAGTAATACTGAATTAGAATGTGTTTCTGATATTTTGCCAAACGATAAAACTAATTAGATCTTATGTAGTTTTTCAAAACACAATCTAAGAAAAGATATACAATTTTCACACGCCACGCATAATTGTTTTCCGATATTCTCGGATGATTTTCATTATTTTTACATATATTTTTGATTATATACACCTTTGTATTACAAATATCTGATATATTCTTCGACCTTTGTCATGTGTATTCTAATCTGAATATGGGCGCTAAAAGTAATTTAGTATCATTTCTTTTTTTCTTTTCATCTCTAACTAAAGCACCTCGGACAGTGAATCAATATTATACCCGCATATCAGTAGTTTACGAATACGTTAATATATGAGATATTTGTAGAAAGTCGTCTATTTTTATTACAGAATTTTCCTGGAGTTTCTTTGCCGTTATCAAGGAAGGCATTAGCAAAATACCCAATGACATATTAGAATTCTTAAATTAGATTTTGTTGACTTAATGGAATATAAAATTGAATAACCGATACGAAAGAATGAGGGAAAATACGGCTCGTGACAGAATCAGCTCATATGAATTAAAATCCGTTAAAAGATAGGTAAAACAACTAAGAAATATGTGTAAAAATGTATGCCGTAAAACGAGTGCACAAAAACTGATTTAACATGCATTTATTAAGCCTTCTTAATCAGAATAAAGTAAGTGTATTAGATAATGTTTTCATATCTGCATTAACAGATGAGACCATTTCAAGAATACCAGACGGAAAATTAAACATTGTGGGCGACAATCCTGAGTTGAAAAAATTGATTCAAGAAATAAAGAAAGAAAAGAAGAAGAAGAATTGATGGAAAGTACTAAACAAGTAACAAAGACAATAAAAATTTGAATCGTTGAGAGAACGATATCTCATGGAAATTGGAAGAGAAACTAAAGAAGACAAGTTGTAAAAAACAATGTGTTAAAATTCTGAGAAAACGAAACATCTCAAAGACATCATACAATCCAAAAACTTTCCTGGACTCACACAACACTTAAATTCCCATTTCAACCCTGACCCCTCTAAAAATACACACATAAATAGAACATATACTAACACGCACACAGTCATTACAAACCCCGCCTGAATCTACAAACGAGGAAATTAACAAAAGCTGTTACTAAAATAAGGAATAATAAAGCATCACTTGACATCGAGACTAAACGTTGGAAAATAGCTTACGTTCTCCTCGAATTCAATAACAAATTTCTGAATTTTATGGTTGATTTCTGGGACCTGGAACGAATCACCAAAATAGTTACTCTGAAAAGCCTCATACATACAGATTTCTCTCCTTTGGATCGTGAAAGCATAAATTAGTATTGTACTAACTAGTTTCTCATCGTTTTATGAAACTCGACTACTCACAACCCAGTTCGGTTTTCATTCTGTTAATTGACGTAATGACGGCATTTACGTCATCAAGCAAAACCAGGAAATCACATTCCTTTTCCTAACCATTAATACTGCCTTCCAAGCTCGGAATCTTTTGGATGGATCGATCTAAGATTTCCTAATAGAGGTTCACAAAATCTTACATGTCTTTCGAAGATCCCTATATGAAAACATTTTAAACCTCTCCCGGGGTTAAAAGGACTTTTAAGAAGAAAGGCGATGCTTATAAAATAAGGATTAATAGTTGTGAAAAGAATGATCTTGAACAGAAAATCAACATTACCTGCCATGTGTTCAAGGAAATAGGTCTCAGGATAAACCTTTCCAAAACAGAAACTATGATCTTGAATTGGAATAAAAACAGATATAGCAATCAGCGAGCATAGCTTTTTGGGGGATGATTTCTCTCCACGTCCTGAAGGACATGGCATATAGAAGAATAAAATCAACTCACCATCAAAAAATATTCTTATCCCTATAAAACCATTATTATATTTTATAAATTTCACAACACGATATAGAAAGAGTTATCTGTTTATTAAAACATTTGAGCTTCTCCACAATATCTTTCAATTAAAATCATTTATTCTGTTATAGCCTAAACTAGCCAAATATATATGCAAACATTGACGTCTACAATAATATACAGAGAGGTGGCTTTGATTTCAGCAAAACAAACAGCACTGAATAAATAGTAACTGCCAGATTATGTGACGCCTGCACCCGAGCGCTTGTATCTCTGTGAATAAGTCGATTTGGTATATTAGTTGAAACCGTTTCATAATCCCACGAACTAGCATTCCAATGTGACATATTCTTTTGGATATAAATGACATTTCAGTAATCTTTGAGTAAAACGCCATGATGACCTATAAACAAATACTTTGTGTGCCTCAAATATCAAGCGTCAAAATATCTGCCATTTAAAAGTACGTCATATCGCACTGAAAGGCGAGGAAATTCAGTGCAAATATTCTTGGCTTCAATTTAAATATTCATTCAAGAAGTTAGGATAAAAGTTATTACAGCCCTACAGCTTTAAGAACAGAAAAGAATATGTATTACAAAAAAGTATCTTGAAGTGCGAATGTTCATTTTGAAGGGGAAATCTATTCGCATATTTCAATGAAGATCCTACGTTATTTTAGTAAAACTATTACTATTGAAAAAGCAAATAATATTTACTGACGTAGCATGACTATCGTTGTTAAATTTTCATTGCCTAAAGCTCACAACACATTTCCGTTATGAACAAATACATATTTTGTATCGTTATAGTTTATTAAGAGTAATTTAGTAAAGTGTTTTCATGCTTAACCCCAAAGACTTTCATTTCATTCTGATCAGTAGCGGATTTAAAAGGCGTAACAAATATGTCAAACTTTCAAGTTGTGACTAAAACAACACATGCTGTATGATGAAGAAACCATAAAAATGGCGTTTAATATTAAAAGTATAGGATGGAACTGATGTACAAAACAGTATCAGATGTACGTCAAGGAGTATATGGGTATCGAAGTTCATAAATTCTAAATTGATGCTGATGTTCCACACTACGACAAGCAAAAGGCAAGAAAGTGATCCTCCATCGATCCTGGAAGGAGCGATAAGAGCTATGGACTGTACCTACTTTCCTGATAAACTGTTTTACCCCGACAGCAACAATGTCGAGTATTTGCTAATAAAGAAACAGTTTAAAATCATTATCAATACTATAATTATGTTCAGTTTATGGGGACCGGTCATAATGACAAATTTCCTACCATAACTAATAATAATGCATGGCATTTATCAATTAATTTCGCATACATTAACATCTGACCATGTTCAACGTAAAAATTAATGGATTTAAAATCCCCACATGTGAACGCCAAATCTGAGCTCAACGGAAAAATGCAATACGTGCGTGTGGTGATGTCGTCGAATTCTTATTCATTTAGTGTTTTTCAAACGCAATGAAACACTAAATGCACCGTTATATGTGCAGCAGCTGCCAAATATCGATAGAATTTTGGCTAAAATCTCGGCAAGCTGAAAATGGTGTTCTCTCTCAAGACAACAAAAGGCGGCATACAACAAGGATTAAACCGGAAATAAAAGGAAAACGTTTGGTATTGGTTTACCACCAAACGCTGTATTCAGCTGACCTTGCACCATACAGATTGTTACCTTTTCCGATTGCTGCAAAACACGTTGATGCGGGAAACATTCTCTAATTTAAACCAGATTGAAATTTCGTTCTTTTCGCATGAAAAGATCTTTTCATATGAAACACATGAAAGTTTTGAATAAAATTCAAGACTTTCATGTGTTTAACTGAACTTAGCGAATGAATATAAATTACCCCTCAACACGTTGTTGTGGTTAACAATTTTTTTCTTTTTTGGAAGAACTAAACTTCACACCAAGCATCTCGATGATGCTACTAAGATGCAACGTGCTAGTGAGAGTGAAAGAGAATAAAAAAAATATTTTAAAAGAACAAGTAACCCAAGTAACGCAATCCTAAACAGAGAACAAATGATACTAATACTGAAAATATTTTGTATGAATATAAAAAGCAAAAGTAGATGCAAAAGTAGATATACAGTAGCAAAAACAATATATCATTTACACAGTCCCAGAAAAAGTGGTACATATGTGAGATCCGGTGAACTTATTGTATACATACATTTGCATCCCCTGTATTATAAAAATTAGTGATATCAAAGCTATAAACATATCCACATTGTACGGCTTGAGTTCTCTAGATATACGGTGCCAAAAGGAAATCGCACATTTGTATGTGGTAAAATTGATAAGTATCAGGAACATAACAGTGTTGCCTATCGCAAAGTACAGTTGTAAATTTACTTACATGAAAGTAGTTTCGCGGAGCACAGCGCCAAGTTTCGCAGGAATTATTGAGATTTTACCCAGGCTGTTAGGCCATAACTTTTATCCACAGTACTTACACTCAAAGGTTATTTTTCACTGCTTCTTAAAATATATCGCTTTTATTTATTACATACCCGTGTGTTTTGTTGCAGTCTACACAAACCTAGGCGCTGAGCATTCCACGAAAAGCATCGGCTTTAAAGAAGAATTAAGTGTGTTCAAAAGATTTCTGTGTTGAATAGGATAAATCTTGTATTATTTGTTGTAGTTTTTTTCCAATACTGAGATATTTCGTTGAAAGGGGGCTGCTGCAAGAGAAGACATAAACCTACAGAGAATAAAAATCAACGTTATTTTTTGTTTCATTAACAAAGATTTTACGCATTATTGAAGGAATAACATTAAATAAATAACATTTTATCAGATATATTACTCAGAAATACAAAAGAGTAAATCTATTCAATAAAATCGCCATTGGCTTCAACCACGGTCTTCAGACGATTTCAGACTCTCTTGCAACTCTTGTGGACAGTCTCCTTGTTTACGTTGTTGAATGCTGCCGTAATCGTTGGCTTCAGTTCCTTTTTGGTGCTACAAGGAGTTTTGTTGGTCTCTCGCTCAACTGCGACCCGCACCAAATAATCAAGGGAGTAGCAATCTGTGGAGTTAGGAGGCCAAATATAAAGGTGATGTAATTGCAGAGCTCAAAGGATAGACGGGACAGTCTGCCTCATGATTGAATGCAATCTTCAGGTCCGGAAGATTGCGTTGAAACATGAAAGGTACTGTCGCCTCTCGGTGTTGACTTCAGTGTCCAATTTTATATTAACTTACACTATATTCCTGAAAATGGCCACGTTTAACCATAGATAAAATTTACCTTAAAACTATATTTTATCATACACATGTGCATGCATATATATATATACATATATATACATACATATATATATATATATATATATATATATATATATATATATATATATATATATATATATATATATATATGTATGTGTGTGTGTGTGTGTGTGTGTGTGTGTGTATTATGTCATTCACAGACAGTAGTTTCGCTGTATCACACCCTCTCATTGCGAATAGACATCCGAATGCCACAATCCAAGATGGAGGTCCGACTGATTTGGTGTCAGTCAGAGTTTCAGAGAGAAATGGCTAATTCTAGCGTCTTGTTTTTACGAATGTAAACGAATTCCAATCAGTCAGAGAACTCCAATTCATTTTAGTGATGAGCTTTGCATATATATATATATATATATATATATATATATATATATATATATATATATATATATATATATGTATGTAAAGTAAAAGTAAAATAATTAATAATCTATCGTTTTAATTAATATGCAAATTCGCCATTTTTATTAACAAAGCTTTTGTCTTACCTTCTCTTTTCTGGGCATGGAATCTGCCATAGTAAGTATTTTTGTAGAAGATTATTCCAGCACATCAGTGTTCTTTCATTACGTATAGAACCAATATATGGTTTATACAGTTATTATGCTGAGAGGACTGCAGTTACTGTTCCTTGAAAAAATCATATAATCTGGCCAAATCGGTCAAGATTCGAACCTCGGTCTTTCGGACGGAATACGAAAGATTTACCCATTCGACCTGGCGCCTATTTCGCAATAATGCGATGCTACTTTTTTTTCCTTGTCAGAGTAATATAGTCTTCTAGAATGGGGGGTACATTAATATCTGTTATATAAAGAAGTTTCTGTGACCATCTGGAGTAGTTTTACGGGCTTAGTGTTGAGCAATTTAATTTTAGCGCCTTAAACAATTCGTTTTGTTTTCATGGACTATAGCTCACAAAGATGGACTAGTAAGGCAACCTTGCTGACGGGATGGGTATTTTTTGGGCATTCTGGATGAATTCCGTCATTGCTTCAAAATGGAGCGGATTTCCCAAATTCACTGTTTCTTTTTTCTTGTCTTTTTCAGCTGCCATTCACAGTTTCGATGCTCTTGTTCTTGTCAATGTCAGGCCAGCTTTGGCAAAGGTCTTAAAGTGAACACTGAAGGCCACACAGATATTGGTGGCTAACTACTGGGAAGAAAATAAAGGAAGAAATATACTGCATACAATCCTCTTCTGTTTCTTTCTAAGCGAAAAGAGAAAGTATGTTTATTGTTTCATTTTCCGTATGACAATTTGGAAAGGAAATTTGGTTTTCAGCAGGTAGAAGAAAGACATGGCGGCAGAGTTTAATGTTTTATATTTATGATTCATTCCTGGCTTTCATAGCTTTTAGAGAAACTTGAACGGAGACAGTGCACATTGAAAAGAGTGCGTCGTCTCTGATTTCTGGGTAATATTCTCCATTTAGAAGATAAGCATTAAAAAGGAGCCATACGCCTAATAATGACTCGGAAGTCGACAATATAGTTAATATTAAGATTTAATGATAACTTGTAAAATTAGCCATTTTCCTTATAAGGAAATATTCTGAATTCAATGACCAATCAGCTAGTGCTACTCGAATTATAGTTGTCTTCTCTCCTTGACAATAGCGCTGGTATCAATGTCTAGTATTTGTTCGTCTAATCTCGAATGGCAATGGCAATATTAGATGTTTTTTATAACGAAACATACGTTATTTGACCGAGCAGGGAGTGATACTCGAATTATGGTTTTCTTCACTTCCAGACAATAGCGCTAGGATGAATGTGTAGTAGCTGTTCGCCCAATTTCGAATAGTAATAGTAATCTGTCTATATTTCTGAGATGAGGTATTATGTACAGTATTTACATTAGTCGGACTATTGTCCTCATCTTTGTCGCCATATTTGTCACAACGTTTCGGCCGTTGTACGCTCTGGCCTTCTTCAGGTGGTTGGAATTTCGAACCGAACCCTTTATTTCGATCACTGGGGTAGACTGTTCTAGTTCCACGAGCCATGTTTGATGGATGTCAGTTATCAGTTATCTCCTGCTAATTTTCCCTCTGAAAGTTCTCCACTGCCTGAACCGGGTATTGAACTCACACTCTTTGGGTCTGTCACTGGATCTAACCAACGCCTTTATCCACTGTGCCATGTGTCCTTGAGGACATGGTAATGGTAATATTATCTGTTTTTTTTTAATAAAGAATCATACGTTATTCTTAGACCGAGCAGCGAGTGTTTTTTTCTAAAATACCTGAGTATTATATTGTAGTATATATTCTTCTCATATCTAATGGTAACAGTGATATTAGTCGTTTCCTTATAAGGAAATATTCAGTGTTCGTTTACCGAGCAGCCGGTGCTCTTATCGGTTTAAATTTATAAAACGTTTCTACTAAAACTATTACCCAGGAAAATAGTTTTCTCGTGTCTAGTAGCTGTTATTTTATTGTTCTTTTTACTAATAGAGATTTCTTTAGGAAGTTAAGCTTTTCATAGATAGAGAAACATGGGGATTAATAAGTTTCTTATTGAAATGTACTCACAAGTTTTCATGCTTTTATGAAGCTATCCTAAAAGAAGAACAACTAAGGAAAATAAGAATGTACGTTCACTTTTAAATGGTAATACCTATACGATATCTATCTAAGCATAATAATATATTTTAATCTGCCCTTATCTATGTATCTCAGCATAAAACTTATTTTATTCTGTACTAATCTATCTATGTATCTGTCTATCTAAGCGCAATAATATATTTTATATTATATCTATCTATCTATCTATCTATCTATCTCTATCTATCTAAGCCTAATAATATATTTTACACTGCCCTTATGTATCTCTCTATCTAAATCTTTTCATATATATCGATCACAGCATAATAATATTTCTTTCTATCTATCTATCTATCTATCTATCTATCTGTGCCTAATAATATATTTTACACTGCCCTTATATATCTCTCTATCTAGATCTTGTCATATATATCGATCACAGCATAATAATATTATATCTATCTATCTATCTGTTATGGTCTTGGTTAAGACCAAGTAAGAACAACACGAACACACGAGTAGAAATAACGAAGATATATTACACGGAATAATAATACAAGCTGTGGAAGGTGTTAGTATGACTGTCAGTCTGATTAGTCTCTCTCTCTCTCTCTTGAGAGGCGTAGTATACATAGTGTTCGGACGAGTTCATTCTGTAATTATAGGTAAGGATTCATAACACTATCTATCACAGCATAATAATATATTTTCCTCTGCCCTTTTCTATCTATCTCAGCATAAAAATATATTTTATTCTGGCCTTATCTATCTCTCTATCTAAATCTGTCCATATCTATCGATCACAACATAATAACCTATCTATCTATCTATCTATCTATCTATCTATCTATCTATCTATCTATCTATCTATCTATCTGTTTGTTCATATCTATCTTTCCCAGTATAATAATATATTTTACTCTGCCCGTTTCTATCTATCTATCTATCTATCTATCTATCTATCTATCTATCTATCTATCTATCTATGTTTGTATTTATTCCGAGTGTATATATAGTCGCAATTACAGTTCTATATCGATCGGTCCTCTCGTTGAAATTGTGGAGACTCGTGTACAGTATAGCAATTAAAAAGAAATGAAAACACGAACGCAGGCGGCGGTCATTTGAGTCAGAATTTATTAATTTTACACAAGAATTGACCTAAATTATGGAACCTGATCAAACAGGGTTCAAAAGAGGGAAAGCGGAAGATTTGAAAGTTAGCAATAAATTTTAGGATATTAGTTCCACCGAATGCACAGTTTAATATCATCAGAGAAAAATCAAATCGAAAGCTTTGAAGAATTTCGGGTGTAAAGCGGCGATGAGCCTCCCAGCAACCGAATCTAGTTCTGCTTTACTTTCTTGAAACGAATCGAAGATGGCGAAATGTACATTTTTTTTTTCATTTTCAGCTAAGAGTCAAGAAGGATCAGTAATAATGCGAAAAGCATTTAGAAGAAATAATCGTCACAGAGACCTTGCCGTGGAGCAATGATTAGGAAGTTTGAGTCACAGACCATTACGGCTATAGAGAGTTCAATCAGTCAGTGCTCAATTAATCAGAGTATCCATTAATCATTATCGCTTCCTTATGGCTTTTATGGAGTTCAGTCACGCCTTTAAGAAGAGACCGGGCACAAGCGTTGCATGCCCGGTCTCCCGGGATCCCTCTGCCATGCATCACGTCCTCATTTCACGAGGAAAGTACGGCCATCCTTGTGCTTTGATCCCTGTGATAAAGCGGGTGTGGGTGGGCTACGTTTGCCACCACCCATCCATATACATGGCTGAGGCTCCAAATTAGAATGACATTGCTTTATATTTGTCCTCGTGGGGATGTAAAGAAATGGAACTCCATTAATTTTAGTAAATACCAATAATCCCGCATATTTAATTGGATGTCGTAAATGAATTCTTCAAGACTGCATGAGATATCCAAGACATTTAGACGATATATGCAGGATTTTCTTCGTGGTAACATCATTTAGCATTTCATAAAGAACGAGAAGGTCGAATGTAATTGAAAAAAATGAGAAAACGAACATAATATTTACATGATTCAGACTATTGTCCTCATCATTGTTGCCATATTTATCACAACGTTTCAGCCGTTGTACGCTCCAGGCTTCTACAGGAGTTTGGAATGTCGAACCCAACCCTTTATTTCGCTCGCTGGGGTAGACTGTTCTACTTCCACGTGCCAAGTCTAACGTATGTCAATTATCAGTTATCTCCTGTTAATACCCCTCTCCATGTTCTCTACCGCCTTAATCAGGTACTGAATTCAAAGCTCTTTGGATCCTGTCACTGGATCTAACCAATGCCTTTATCCACTGTGACATGTATCCTTAAGGACATCTGTGTATGAATTTATGGGACTTATAAACTTAATGTATTCAGCAAACTTTTTTTCCATTACACATATTGCAATTTTTGCTGTTATCATTGTGTACAACGGGTGAAACGCTGTGATAAATATGGCAACAAAGATGAGGACAATTGTCCGAATAATGTAAATAGTGTACATAATACCTCATCTCAGAAATATAGACAGAAACGAACATAATAGTTGAATACTTTATTCCCAAATGTGCAGAAATATATTCGGTAAATGAGATAATACAATAGTAAATTAAATTGCCCCACCCCTTTGATCCGACAAACTAAGTTATATGTAATAGCCGTCTACGAAAAATTTACTCATAAATAGGACCGATGTAATATGTCAATATCCATTGCATGTAGAAAATGAACTGTCTAATATTAATATAAGCCATCTAGCACATACATTGGACAAATTACTACAACGCACTCACGTTGGCTAACATGGCATATATCAACCAATAGTGTCGTTTAATATTATTTAACACTACTATATTTCTACTAATATCAGATAATATTGTAGAGAAAATATAGATATTATGCAAGAAGGGTATATATATATATATATATATATATATATATATATATATATATATATATATATATATATATATATATATATATATATACCAAAGTATAGGATTGGTGTATACGTAATAAATTCCAATAGCAAAAATACTATTCTCAAAAGAACGCTCAGTACAGAGTAGAGCAAATATAATTTATTCGAAAAATTATAACATAAATATGTTATAAAATCGCTACAAAAATAGCCATTTTCTCTCAACACTTCTTGTGTCTTATCAAGTGATGGTGTTAAATCGAACTTCAACAAAATGGCTATTGTTCTAATGATTTTATAACATATTTATGTTATAATTTTCGAATAAATTATATATATATATATCGATAGATAGATAGATAGATAGATAGATTGATAGATAGATATTTGTCGACTTTAAAAATGAATACAGGCGCATAAATGCATAATTGTTAGATCCTAAATGCTACATTAAATGAAATATATAATAGTGTTAAGATAAAGTTAAAGCTAATAACTAGGCTACTAAATAAATTCACCTAACAAACGAATCAAGTTACATCTGTGGTAACGTGACCGCAAATAATATCAACATTGAAAAGCTGTTTAACATTCTAAATAGCGTAACTTTATTATGTCTGAAACGTATAAATGAAAAAGCCTAATTCTTTATATGAAACTGTTGCTCGGCGATGATTAAAAGTTCCTACCAATTTACTTTATCTTTTGCTCAGATTAAGGAAAGTATTAAACTCTTTTTAAATTAATGAGTTACAGCATATGCATGCATACACACCAACACACATACATACATACATACACGCACACGCACGCACACACACACATACATACATACATATATATATATATATATATGCGATCATGTGTATGAGAACGAGTTAGTGTGTATCGCGTGTGTCCATATTTGCGTATGTCTGTGGGTGTGTTTGGCTGAAGACCAATGACTAATGACAAAATAGGAAATCGGTTAGATCTTTACGAATGGCGCAAAATACGCAAATGTCAAATAAACCGTAAAAACGATTACAAATATCAGAAGGATTAATTCTAAAAGCAAACAACCCGATATCAATAAAAGAGAATCAGGGTTGATTTGAAACCTTCTTTTATTCTGTCGTGTCGCTTCACAACGTAGGCGATCATGGCTCTTCACATCTTCCTTCCCTTTGTTGGTCTTAAAACATTTTGTCTTTTTCTTCATTCTCCCAAATCTTTTTCTCGGTCCATTTACTCAAGTTCTTAAAGTATGTTACGCGCTGCTATCTTCTGTCCCTTCTTTCCTGGGAGTATCAGTATTTCCAAGCCTTCCTTCCTCATTACGCACCCCATAAATTTCAACTGCCTCTTCCTGATAAGATTCAATTTAGTTCCATTTTCTCCCAAATCGTGTTGTTCCTCACATGTGTGCTCCGAGATATCAACATCTTTCTGTAGAACTACTATTCTGTTGCTTCAAGTCTCTTCTTCATCTTTGAGGAGGTTTTCTAGCATTTGCTGCCATAGAAGATGACAAATATCACGTAACACTTTATACTTAATTTATTTAAAAGAAAACAATGAGAACAACAATTGAAAATGCCACGTATAGACATGATAAACAAACGATCCTTAAATAAATTTCGCTGTTCAATAACCGAACGTTTATGATAAAATTCTAAGCGTAAATTCCAACATACACTGTTAATTTATGGAGATCTCTTGAGCGTACTCAATGAAAAAGCCTAAAGCTTCGCAAAGACTCACTGTTAAGTCGCATCACCAAATGAAAATAAATAAGTTTCATTAAGGTTAATAGCATTTACATTGATTTTTGTAGAATATCAGGTTGTTGCTAAATTGTATTTGATATACCTGTCTATATTTCTGAGATGAGGTATTATGTACACTATTTACATTGTTCGGACTATCATCCTCATCATTGTTGCCATATTTATCACAAATTTTCAGCCGTTGTACGCTTCGGCATTCTTCAGGAGGTTGGAATGTCGAACTGAACTCTTTATTTCGCTCGCTGAGGTAGACTGTTCTAGTTCCACGTGCCATGCCTAATGGATGTCAGTTATCAGTTATATCCTGTTAATTCCCCTCTCCAATTCTCCACCGCCTTAACAAGGTACTGAACTCACACTCTTTGGATCCTCTCACTGGATATAGCTAACGCCTTTATCCACTGTGCTATGTGTTCAATACCTGATTAAGTCGGTGGAGAACTTGGAGAGGGGAATTAACAGGAGATAACAGATAACTGACATCCTTTAGACATGTCAGGTTGAACGAACAGTCTACCCCAGCGAGTGAAATAAAGGGTTCAATTCGACATTCCCACTACTTGAAGAAGGCCGGAGGGTACAACGGCCGAAACGTTGTGATAAATATGACAAGAAGGATGATAATGATAGTCCGAACAATGTAAATAGTGTATTTGATATACATTGAACCAATACTCAGTTTCTGACCGATCAACAAATTTTAGGAAATTTACACTGTATTTAAATAAAACATAGATTTAGCAGCAGATATCTCATAAATACTGCTTATAATAAAGTTAGTTTACCGTCATTACGAGTAAGATAGTACACATTTAAGATAAATAGTTAATGACCCCAGGCATTAGTATTTATATTATTAGTCAAGTGGTCCCCAACTGGCACCTTACGTTCCTTTTCTAATCTCTCAAACATAGTTAGAACCTATGAACTGAAAACCTCACTTGATGGTATAAGTAGTTCAAGTATTTCTTGACGAGAGAAGCCTCAGATCAGTAACTAAGATACGATTCAAAATGATTAGGAGATATGTTTAAAAAGAGAAAAAACAGGAACAGATGAATGCTGGTTGTATAAAAACCGCGTCAAGTTTTCAGAGATAAAAAGAATGGGAATTAGAGTAGTATATCGTTTGAGTAGCAAAATATATATCTTGGCATCTCATCAAAAGAAATGATACTTGCACTTCACTTTGCCAAAAATCTTTTGAGTGGAACCCTTCTTTCATGGAATATAGGGGGTATGGAGTTTTAGATTCGTTTCCAGGTGTCACCATAAGGTACCCATATCATTATATACGCGTACACTAACCGACATATGACTCAAGCTACTATTTCAAAGCAACCAATGTTTCTAAATGACTTACTAAATGTGGTGAAGTTATTGATTAGTATCATATTCAAGCACATGTAGAATCTCTTCAAAGACCGAGAATTTTTGTGACAGAAAAAAAAAGAAAACAAACAGTTCCTTTGAGTGTGTGGTTAATTAGTGAAAATATATGCTTCCATTCGTAGATTTTGATCAGCTCATTCTGATGTTTACTTGACAGTTTTCCTTTTTCAAAGAGCTCTTTAAAAAGCATCGGTCACTTTGTCCTATTCGTAAAGCTAAATCATCTAGACGGATGAAGGAAAAACGTCTTCTATGAATCAAGCATGTGAGTTGCAGTAAGAAAACGTCAATTCTCATCGGACTTGACAAGCACGTGACTCATGTTGACACTGAAATGTTTCATTTTGAGAAGAGAAATTATATCTTTCCCTTCTCTACATCCCCTGTTTCCCCACAAGCTGAAAACAATCGACATCAATATATTTGGCAAAGTGAGAATATTGTCCCTGCATCAAAGCATTTATGATAAATAATACTGGAAAATGTATGACGATATAAGAAATTCATTCAACTGTTACGGAATCCGAGCTCTAAGTCGTTTTTCCTACAAATATGAGAAAGATGTTGGAATTTTTTCCTTAAAAAAAAAATTAATAACATCACTAAGGGATTTTCGGCTCATCAGCTATGATATATAAATCGGTCCTTCATTCGACCAACCCAAGAGACATGATGTCATAAAGGACTCTTCTTGAACCACGGTAAGTGCAGCACTAACATCTATATTCAATCGGTTAGCTCAGCTAATTGAACATTCCCCTGCCATCACCGACGGTAACTTTGACATTCACAATGACGTAATACTGATGTTCAATTGCGTGTAAGAATACATTGATTATGATCGATTGGTGAAATACTTTGTAGATCAAGGGTATAAAGTATTCCCTAATATATCTATTACCATGTAGAGGATGTGAAGGAATTCCTGTTGTCACATGTAGTAGCCTATTCCAATGGATTTCAGTGTCATGTCTCACATAGACCTTATAATATTATCATTCATGCCACAAGGTAGAGATTTTGAATTTTTATCTAACAGGTATCACTCAACATTTTCAGATTTTCTCCTTTGAAGGTTTTGACTTTTATTCAAAGTAAGACACATTGCCAATGCAGTAAAGCTCAGAATGAAGTAAAGTTAAAATGCTGTTAGCAAAAAAAAAAAAAATGAAAAGAATGAAATAAAGGGATAATTAAAGAAAATAAAGTGTAAAATATCAGATCAAATAAAAATATTTATAGAAAAAAAGAAATTTGAAAATGATTATGAACAAAAGAAAAGTTTAAGTATAAGCAGATGAAACCATAGAAAAAAAAAACGTCTTTAATGGTCTGTAGAGAACGTTAATTCCTGGTGAGTATTAGCTAAAGAAGCATCTTATCTGATGTGTGATTTCATTATACAACAGGGATTAATTTGTCAAATCAGCACCGTGAATAACTATTATTTGTCAGGAAAGCAACACAAATTAATAATTACCTCTTTACTGGTTAATATATTCTAAAGATATTTCTAATAATCTCTTTCATTTTTATTGGGGATGGTTTCAATAATATTATAGTCATTAATGTTATATTGTGTTTTTCCATATTCCACATTAATAAAATGTATTAGTGATAACATCTATATGATTTCATTTGTTTTCTCCAACGGCCAGTTTATTATAATGATATTACAATTTATTAATTTATTACAATGTAAATTTTTATTCAAATACATATTCTATTATTGCTAATATTTCTTTTGTTTATATTATATTTCTTCACTGTAAAAATCTGTTTATCACAGATAGACATATTAACAACCAATTTCCTAGTCTGCATTATCTAAATTATGTTGATATGCTTTTTCTGAAGATAGCCTTTATCACTTGATAAAATTAACTAATGTTTTAAATTTAAACTGTCCATCAAAAGAAAAATACACATTTCTATAACAACTTTTGAGAAAATGTGTGTATAATAAATTATATTAATCAACTCGTCATTAAAGTTATTGTAGATAAAAATATTTTCTACAGGCCTTGATTTCCGATCGTCCAGTGGAAAACTTGTATTTCAGATGGAGTAAAAAAAAGTTATATTGCTGATGTTGGTGTCAATATTACAAGCATCTTTTTTCTTGTATTTTATACTATTGACCGCATTGTTAAGCAACAACAATCCTGTTGCATACCGAGGTGTGTAACAGCTTTTTTTTATATCAGGTTCTGTGAACTAGAATGAGCTGGTGGTGTTATGAATACCGGCTTAGAATTGCTAATCATAGAGCCAATTCCCTATTCTAGTTCCGTTCCTTCTATCCACTTCCGCGAAAATATTTTTAGGAAAGGCATCAAACAACCTCTTTTCTCCCCAGCCATGGGTCAATTAGTTGAACTTGCATCAGTATGTCATTACAATCATAAAAAAATAAATAACCTATAAAAAGTTGATATAATGTACAAAATGAACAAATCAATCAATCAAAATATTGAACGATTTTCATTAGATGAAACAACAGAAATCTATAATTTATGCCACTGAGAAAA
>OZ038475.1:24815804-24860804 GCA_964036315.1 Acanthosepion esculentum | reverse complement strand
TTGAAGTTTAAAGGCAGTAAATTCGACCTTGCTAATCGAACGATTCTCCTTGGCTCGATCGATTAAGAGCACGTCAGGCTAATTGACGGTACCGTATAGTATACAGATTCGAATCCTGTCGGAGGACAAATATTTTCTATGAACATTTCTCGGACATTCAGGCCGGTAAATGTTATAAATACTGTTTATTATAAAAACAGAGCATTTATTTAAATATTTGTAACTATAAGAAGAATGTATAAACAATATGGTATATATATATATATATATATACACGCATGATATATCTATATCTATAATTCTCAAAATGCGTGTGTGTATTTATGTGTGTCTGATCGGATGTTGCTTATGCGTTTCCACAGTTTTCATCCGATTTTGATGATTTTTTTGTTTGATGGATAATTCTTCATTGCCGGTTTTGAGTCAGAATTGTTGGCGACAATGGCTCTCCACTAATTCTTGTTCATTATAACTCTCAGCAACGTTTTACTATTTAATATCTCTTCTTGGATATATATATTTCAGAAAACTTTAATAAAAATAAATAATTCAAATTATTACAATAATATTATCTACATCTATAATTCTCAAAATGTGTGTGGATGTATGTTTGTCTGATCGGATGTTGTATATGCGTTTCCACAGTTTTCATCCGATTTAAATGAAATGTTTTTATTTGTTAGATAATTCTTCAGTGCCGGTTTTGAGTCCAAATTACGCATTACTCGTCTCTTGGCCAAGCTTCCAATCTATCACAAGTGAGGTAACCTTTTCCGTTGAATAAAGCCTACTACTACAGTTTTAAGGCGTTGCTTTCATTGTCATTTATAAACGTTCCCAATTGAAGGTCTGTCATGCAAATAAGGGATAACGAATCGTCTTTAGAAAGTTCAGTTTGTCTGTCTCAAAATGCCTCTCGGATCCTGCAATCAGAGCCGCCAAGTCCGAAGATCAACGTAGTCATCAGCTTTCCAGAAGAGAATACCTGGACGCTTCTGCGCGCGAGGCTGAAAATTATGATCTCGGGACTCAACTGCTGAGGAGAAACGCTTCTTCAACTGCTGCTGTGCGTGAGGCTGAAACAATATGGGGAACGCAAAAAAGGCCTTTTTCAGGGCCACCCACCATCCAAATTGTTAACCTCCCATTTGGGGATGTGACTAATTTGCACCCTATTGTTGTTGATAATATTGATTTTAGGATGGGCTGACTATAAAATTAAACTTTTCCAACTGAACGGTCAAAATTTCTTGTAATGAAATACCCGGTCGAAAACCGGTCATACTGATGATATATATATATATATATATATATAATATATATATATATATATATATATATATATATATATATATATATACACACAAGGTAACCAAAAAAGTTATGCCCGCTTTTTGATTAGTCATTGAATGGAGTTGAAATATATACGTAATGCTTGTAGCAATTGTTTGCAAATTGGGACAGCCGGAAGTAGGAACATCAGACGTTATAAAAACCGCACGCACGGTGCCCGGCCATCAGTTATAAGCCGGACAGCTGTGAGAAGGATGGAAGTGTCTAGAGATCTCGTTCGGGGCAGTTTTCTTTACGACTTCAAAGTGGGCTTACCAGCTGCTGCATCAAGTCGCCGCATATGTCAAGCGTTTGGGGATAGTGCTGCAGATGAACGTACTGCAAGGCATTGGTTTCGAAAATTCAAGTCGGGGGATTTGTCTTTCCATGATGAGCTTCTCAGTGGACGACCACAGGTCTTGAATGAAGGAGTCCTGAATCGGCCATTGAAGAGGACAGTAGTCTAACGTGTGGTTAACTTGCAAGACAGTTCAATGTCTCCGATGAAGCAGTTAGACTTCACCTGCACCGCCTAGGTAAGACGTACAAACTGAGCAAGTGGGTTCCGTAAACACTGTTGCAGGTCCACAAGGGAAAACGAGTAGCAGCCTGCGTATCGCTGCTTTCTCGCCACCGTACCGCATCCTTATTCAATCGAGTGCTTACCAGTGATGAAACTCCCAAGCGTTTCATACATTGGTTGTCTCCCCAGGATGATGTCCATCACACCGCAAGACCGCCTATGCACCCAGGCAAGATTATGATTCGTGTCTGGTGGACAGGTCGTCACGTGGGTCATTATGAACTGCTACCAACGGGCCAAACACTGGAGACCTATACTCGCAGCAGTTGGAACGTGTGCAACAGGCATTGAGCCAGGAGGAGGCAGCACTGGTGAATCGCAAAGGTGTGTTTTTCCTCCATGACAACGCCTGGCCGCATGTCGCGCGAGTGGTCAGGGATACCACACAGCAAATTGGGTGGGAGACTTTGTGCCATCCACCTTATTCACCTGACCTTGCGCCAGCCGATTACTACCTCTTCCACTCCCTGGATAATCATCTTCGTGGGAAATCCTTCACCAATGAAGCAGATTCGCCAAAGCCCTCACGGAATTCTTTGCGTCACCGCCCCCCGATTTCTACCGCAACGGCATTGAACAGCTGGAGACACGTTGGCAGAAGGTGCTGGATTCCGATGGCGATTACTTCGAAGACTAAATATAAGTTACACATACTGTGAAGCATTTTTTTTCCCTTTAAAACGGAAAGAACTTTTTGGGTTACCTTGTATATATATATATATATATATATATATATATATATATATATATATATATATATATATATGAGTTATATATATATATATATATATGAGTTATATATATATATATGAGTTATATATATATATATATATATATATATATATATGAGTTATATATATATATATATATATATATATATATATATATATATATATATATATATACCATATATTTCGTCAACATATTTTCATTAAGGCATGTTTCGTTAAATGATTCAGACATGTTCTGTCTACTTATTCTCGAAAGGATACTTTCATACTCACGAATGAGCTTTTTTGCGTGGTTATTGAAAGACGAGATGAAAACCCCGTGTTGGTTCATATTGCATTTAATCCGAGTACATTCGATATAGCATAATGTCATCATTAGGCTATTGTTAATTATAGGATAAGTATTCCAGTGATCTTCGTTGTGGAAGACAAAATTTATGTGTCATGCTGTGAATAGTGAACACTGTTTAACGGGGAGTAACTAGGTATTGTTAAGGCAGATTTTCTGAAGTGAGTAGTCGAAAATAGAGGAAGGGAATATCAGTCCGAAAACTAACATTATATAACCTATTAATTGTACACATTTTACAATGTTTGTAGAGTATTCATAATTAATTTTATTAAGGTTTTTTATATAAATAGCTTCAAGGATTTTAGTCTGTATTTATTCTTTTCTTGGAAAAATTATGGAGGTGTTTTCAATTAGGATTTTCCTGAATTACGAATGCGGACAGGTATGCTGTTGTAAATGTTTAGAAATGGTGGGAGTGTTATTCAAATGAAGCCTACGTGAAAGTGCTGTCTTGTGTCCAAAATAGATCTTATTTTTATCGTTGGAGATACAATCTCCCAGAGGATATTTAAATTTATTAACAATGTTGGTTTTCTGCATCATGTTATGGGCGGGGAAGAGTCATTACGGATGAATTTATTAGATATCGTGGATTTAGTTTAGTATATAATTAATTTAATATTTGACTAGTATCTGTGGTGGATGTATTGTTTTTTTATTAATTTTTTTATAAGGATATTTTCGTCTTGTTTATAGTTAGCCTTCATTTGGTTGCGGTAGAGGAGTTTGACATGTTTAGGGTTAGTTGGGGGACTATTATGATCTATTAGTTTGGTATCGAGATCTCCGATGGATCATCTTACTTATCGACGAAAAGAATAAACACAAACTAAAAATCCTAGCTTTAAAATTAGGATGTAAATTCTAATCACTATTACTAACCATGAACATTAAAATTACGTTTAATGAGATGGAGTCTCAATTCATAACCATTAAATGATTACAAAGCTTGAAATTTTTATTTACCTTTTATATTAACTATAATGAAAAAAAGCAGCTCAGCCAACATATTTCCACGGGCCGCATATTAAAGGTCAAAGAGCCGCATGTCGTTCCCTACCAACGGTTTGGCCATCCCTGTTATTGATGATGGAAGGTATCATGCTCCACCGTGAAAAACGTAGTGACCGGTCAAGGCTCGTTAATTATGGTGACTATTTGCATCAGTTAGAATTATCTCTCATGTGAGACAAGAGACACTGATTCGAATCAAACAAATTAGACGCTTCTATGATTCTGGAAAACCGCAAATGTTTTGTTACAGGATTTCCTACAGAATGCGTTGAACATTGTATTATGAAGAGAAAATAATGACACAAAGAAGAAAGTATAATGAAATAACCAAGCGCTTCTACACTCCACTTTCTCTCCATCTCTTCTCTCAACTGCCGTAGCATCCATTGAGAAGGATGGAAACACATCACTCAACCATACTATGCGCTACTGCTTTGAGTTTACGCAACACGAAAGTATTTAAAGCATGAATTTTCTGGCCTCATGCCCATCCAGTTTTAAGCCCACTTTTTGCCTAGAGGACCTGGTGTTCTCCAGCTATATCCCGTCTACATGCTCGACACTGCTTTACTTCGCTCATCAAAGAACAGGTGATTTAGCGAGATTTGGAAATAATCTTCTTTCCACAGAACAATAAAAGAAAAAATCTCCCTTAAGTACGATAAAATTTAAACGACTTTAGAAACCTTTTTTTCGAGAAAACCTGTTTGAAGAGAAAGATTTTATAAACTTCAACCAACAGTAACTCTATTTGTTTAGTCAATGTAAACGGTTAATCTCACAATTAACATTTTGCGGGGTGTTCAAATGCAAGCAAAATATGCTATGAATTAGGCTTGTGCTTTTGTTGAGAATCCTCTTTGGAGATATCACTGCCTTGGATCTGTATCACAAATCCAAATAACAATCACTTGCATGAAGGTGGTAACTGTTCCCATGACTGAACATTACAAATTCCAATCTAGTCTGATCACCTGTGAGACACAAACCAGTCCCAACTGGAGATGTTCATGAAGGGTTTGTAGTGCATATGAGGCTGGTAAGATACATTGCTCCAAAAGATCGTATTGATATTCCTGTGTTTAATTTTCCTCTGATCTGTTCTGTAGAGGACATTCATTCTGGTATTGCTGTGTCGAACAGAGAGCAATACTACTGCTTGGCGGTATAGAAACTACTCTATGGCAGTAGAATTGCAACATTTAATACGTCTCATAACATCCAAGCACGTCCAACACATCGAGTTCAATATTCGCGGCAATAAGCCGAAATAACCACGCCGCTTCTGGAAGACTAATTATTGAACCTTTTCAAATTCCTCTATTTGACCGTCCTGGGTATGACGATAAACTACATCTGCGAATTGGGTAAGACAATGAACTACCTCCAAATGCAAGGTCTCTGATCAGGAGGTTATGAGGAACGTGGAACCACCTCTAAATTGCTGGTGTTCTCAGGTCCATCCTGACCCGGGGTGGTAGCGCTCGTTAGGGTCCCAGCTAAATAGTTAACCTCCAAACTGGGGTCAAAACGCTATGAAAGTGTAAATATAGTTCTTAATACCAGAAATACTTTGGAAAAATTATTATCAAAAAGAAATTTTTTGAAGAAGATTTATTACCAGCAATACTTTTTTGAAAAAAAAAAATTACCAGCTATACATTTTTGGAAAAAATATTACCAGAAATAGATTTTTTGAAGGAAAAAATTACTAGCAATACATGTTTGAAAAAGAATACAAGGGTCATTAAATAAATAAGGCGAATCTTTCGGTATAAAGACTTCTAATACAGATAGAAGCGTACTTTGTTTCAACGTAGTCTCCCAACACTGTCACACACTTTTCCCATCTGTATACAAGCTTCCGTATTCCCTCAGCGTAAAAATCTTTGGACTGATGTCTCAGCCAGTCGCTCACAACACTTTTGACATCATTGTCACTTTTAAACTTCCTGCCTCTCGTGAAAGCTTTCAAGGGACCAAACAGGTGAAAGTCTGAAGGGGCAAGGTCTGGGCTGTAAGGGGGATGAGGGGGAAGTTCCCAGTCCAGCTCATTGATGGTCAGCACCGTTTGGGCTGCTGTGTGAGTCCTTGCGTTGTCATGATGCAAGATGACTCCTTCTGACTGATGACCCCTGCGTTTGTCCCAACAGATAAGCACAAAGTCCTTCCAATGTCATCCACTATCACCCTTCTGTCAGAGTGAATGAGGTCATTGACTGATTCGATCACCTCAGGAGACCTCACTTCTGTAGGCCTCCCAGGCCTGTCTTCATCCTCAACACTGCTTCGTACTTCTTTAAACAATTTAGCCCACTTGATAGACATTTTTTGGCTGAAACATGTGGCACCATACACAGTTGACATTCACCTATGAACTTCAACTGGTTTGCACCCTTCAGCAACCAAAAAGTTGATAACAGACCGCTGTTCAAACCTGGAGCATGCTTCTTGGTCGGCCATCTTTGTTAATCGCCAAAACTCTCAAAGTTTTTTTTTAATCTGCAAAAGAAATTAAATCCATGTGAAAAAGAAGTAAAAATAAATATATAAGTAAGCTTCTATCTGTATTAGAAGTCCTTATACCGAAAAATTCAACTTATTTATTGAAAGACCTTCGTATTACCAACAATAAAAAAATTATCTGCATTAAATAACCCATTGTGGTTGATATGCCATAAAACAAACCAAACCTAAACAAACCATAGCAAATGCTCTATTTGAAGAAAAGTATTATGTATGCATGAAGAATTCCGACACTGAACTAGTTTAGATTCTCAACATTATCGGAACATGTGACATCGAATAAATTTAAGACAGAGACTTCGCACTAGTATCAATGTCACTGCATGGTAAATTTCTTAGAGAATCTACTAAGCTCTACTTTTAAAATTCCATGTCTCGCCAGAATTGTTTGCTTATTGATGAAAGGAAATCTAGGTAGACGTGGAATGTATGAATTGGCAGGATATTATTGTGTGAATTGGCATGATATTAGAAAAGGTTGTAAATTAGTTTTCCAATGACTGCACGCTAGTTTGAAATTGAGAGTTGACCTTCTCTTTGATTGTCTACATTACAAAGCTAGAAAGACAATCATACACTATTATTTAAGCCATAATGGAAGGGTAATAGAATGGTTCAAACATTTGCCACGGTCATTGTTTCGAAATAAACACACATAAATTACCATATATACAAATTTGTATATATCAGGAATCGTTTTGGAGGAAAGGAGAAAGAGTTTTGGTATGACACGTTTCGTCTCTTAGGACTTCATCGGAAAAGGGTTGTTTACATTGATTTTTACACATGTGCACGAACAAGAAGCACTGGGAAGTTGAAACTCAGATTTTTTAATGTGCTTTGGTTATATAATCCAGCCAAATTTATTTACATATTTTTAGTTTTGTTTCAATCATATTTGCTATTAAATATCCCACATTGTAATTACAGGATATCTGTCAATAATGATGAAATATTTTGAGAATCTGTCAGACCGATTAAAGCCCTTTCTGAATATTTTCTTCTTAGCGAATATAATTTCAAGCACTATATATATATATATATATATATATATATATATATAATAAAACACATACCTCGTATTCTTTGTGATTACTACGAGATTTCTTCGACAATATATATATATATATATATATATATATATATATATATATATATATCGTGGCGGTGTAAAAATTCTCAGAATTAATCTGTAGAAAAAGAGAATATTTATAAAGGAAAAAGAAAATTCGAAAACTTTATTTTGGTTTAGACGAACCTTTCTTCTAAAATTAAATCTGGAATAATTATACGTTTCTCGTTAAGAGCATTAAGTATTTGCTGCCACCAATATTTACCCAAATAAGAAACATACATAGAAAACACATTAAAAAAACTACAATATTCATATTACTTCATCCATAACGCATGAAAGGCATACAAAATATACAATAACAACAAGAATAATATCATCCATAACAATAAATTATCCAAGAACAGATTCATAATGCTACCTACCAATTCCGTAACGTCTATTAAGCAGGACAACCTAACCTATCTATACAACATTTAAACAATCACAACCATTTCCAAAAGCATTATGGTTATAATCTTACCTAAAACCACCCATTACAGCAATATTTCAGAAGCAGGCACATATAAAACAAACTGCCAAAACAGTTCCTCACAATACATTGTAGCAACATGGATTTTTTTTAAAACATAGAAATAAATTCAGCCACAATTGTGATTTTAAATATGCTACACTCATACAAAATGGAATTATTCACTCAGAAGGAAAATCCTCGAGAGTGCCGACATTTAATATTATCTAAATTGTAATTTACGTGCCAGATTTTTTACCCAATGTCACCTTCCTAAGAGAATCACCATCCTCCCAAGCCAACATTCACAGCATATATATCAAGAAATGAAAAGGAAACAATTTTATTCGTCTTCACAACAATCCAAAGAATATTTCTAAATATGAAATATTTTCTTCAAACATTAAAAGTAAATGTCTTAATTTTCCATTAAAAGTAAATGTCTTAATTTATATATATATATATATATATATATATATATATATATATATATATATATATATATATGAGGGATTCTAAATTCTTCTGGTAATTAACATTTTGATTTTTCTTTATAGGCACTAATGAATTCAGTTAGTTGAAAAAGACCGCAGTGGAATAAACGCGTAAGCAAAATCTACGTACAGTTTTCCAATTTTTTCACTATACATATAAAAAACGCACACGCATGAACGTGCGCGCGCGCCCGCACACACACAGTATATATATATATATATATATATATATATATATATATATATATATATATATATATATATATATATATATATATATATACAAGTATAGGATTGGTGTATACGGAATAAATTCCAATAACAAAAAATACTAATCTTAAAATTGTGCTCAATAAAGAGTAGAACAAATATACTTTATTCGAAAATTATAACATAAATATGTTATAAAATCACTAAAAAAATAGTCATTTTGTTTCAACAATTCTGGTATCTTATCAAGTGATGGTCTTGGATGTAGAAGTTTTGATAATTCAACAGAAGTTTTGAAACAAAGTTTCTATTTTTGTAGTGATTTTATAATATATTTATGTTATAATTTTCGAATAAATTACATATATATATATATATATATATATATATATATATATATATATATATATATATATATATATATATATATATATATATATATATCGGAGAGCCGAGTTCCAATTCCAGTCGTATCCAATACATTCACTTACTTACTAATACCAATGGGAAATGTATTCACATTCTCCTTTTTCTCTCCAACCTTTGGTAAAAAGTAGGACTGACTAGGTTCTATAACCTTGGATGGCAACTGGTGTAGGAGAAAGAAAAGTCTTGAATTCAAACTTTGCGGAGGGTCATTTATATATATCAGCTTCTATGTATGCGCTGAAGCATTTTATGCGTTTATGTGTATTTTGTATATGTGCGTGTGAATGCATGCTAGAGAAAAAAGCATGTTCAAATATGTGTCTGCCCATTAACGGGAAGTATTTTATATTACTCTCGCACATTGCATTTTTGAGCGATTATTATAAATTCGTAATGTCATTCGTTTTATCATTACAACTCAAGAGAGCCTCATAAACTTGTTTCCGTTGGATATTCTCATTAATCACGTTCCATTTTGCACGCCTTCCGTATTTTTGCTGCTCATTTCACGGAACTGCTGCTCCTAAAAGACACGATCCTCTCTATTAATCATTTCACGTGCGGTGAGTTATCCTTTCGGACCCCGCATATTTACTTTTTCAATAGACTTCAGTATTCCTTGTGTGCCTATTAAGCGTTCGTATGTTGCGAATTTATAGAAGGTATACACGAGTCGCCTAAAAGTGGCCCAATTTAGTTTACAGTAAACTTATAAGCATTACTACCGCATCAATAATAAATTGACATTCTTGTTTCTGGAAATATGTCTGACTAACGCTCTGCCTGGGGCGGGGGGGTAATCATTGGATTTTTTAAAACTAAAGTTAATCCAATAAAATATTTAATGATTTATGAATATTGATTATTAAACTTTCGCTTTAATTTATTTTTTTAAATTCTGAACAATAATATTCATTCAGTACCACGTGAATCGCTTGTGAATTGCTGGGAAACATGTCGACGTCATGAAAATAGTTTTAATTTCGTTGATAACATATTTATTACGCTCAGTTTCATATGGCACAAGGCAGTGATTCCTAGGACGAAAATCATATTCTACAAACTTTTCAAGTGGGGATGTCTTGCATGATGCCTTGACAATCAGAATTTATTTTATTTTATTTATTTATTTGAGTAGGTAACTCCAACAACTTTACTATACCATGATGAAAATTTGACAAAAAGAAAATTTCATGAAAATGCTCACGTTAATATTGAGAGGTAAGTCCAAAGTATTTTTTTGGTTAAAAATCTTGTTTTTCTTGCGTTAGCCGGTGGACTAAATATTAGTATAAGTATTTTAGCGCCTTTTTGGCGTTAAAACTCATTGTTTTCGAAATTCTTGCAAAAATCAAATAATTTTCGAATTTTAATTACATTCTCAGGACTTATTCATAAATGAATGAAATTACTTTTTTAAAGTTTTTGATTTTAATAACTCTTGGTAAAATTATTTTTTACATCTTTTACCCTATCTTAATTAACTTTATCTAATTTCGGGAAATTAAAATTTCATTCTCTTCATATTTATATTACTTAAAGGCAGGGCTCTTTGGAGAATTTAAATCATCAATTTGTTAAACAGAAAAACCATTTACCAAAATCTGCTCTAAGTCATAAACTAAAATATGCAATAAAAACTGGCATTATTTAATTTGAAAAGATTTTTATTGCTTTTATAAATAAGGACATTTCAGACAAAAAGTTTCGATTAATAATGAACTTTTACAAGAACTGTTCTTATTTTTTATAATTTCTATTTAGAAAAGTTTATTAATTTTTAAATCTTTTAAAATTTTGTATTAATTTCCGCCTTTTAGATGATAATATTAAGTGAAATTTATATTTATTAATTCTAAATTGAAAAGTTGACGATAAATCAGCAGACATCAATGTTGTTTTTAAAACTGAAATTTGAAACGTGCCAATTATCTATATGCGAAAATAAGATTGATAACTATAGTAAATTTACAACCCAAAATATTTAAAATTCAATAAACATTAGATTGCGGTGAATGTTTTCTAAAACTTTTTAGGTGACTGGGTACGTAAAATTATACATAATAGCCGTTCACGTTAGTTCAGTTAGATTTTAAAAACGAAAGAATACTTAGAACAATATTAGATACATATGAAACGGCGTGAAGATGTTATACCCGCGAACAACATAAATATACAACTACTCTTGAGTTAAAATTCCATTTCTGCCATATTATAAAATTAAATAAAATAATCGTTGTTCCAAATCAGATTAATTATAATTTAAATCACTTAATGTTCCTCAAATAAAGTTTCAGATGAGTATATTTTATTTTTGTAAGTTTTTAATAAAGAGAATTACATTGAGATGAATGATGACTAAACAAGTGAATTAATCAGTTTATATCAGATAAAAACTCCTTCCAGTTAATTTAAATTAATTTTAAATTATTTTTTGAAATACAGCAAAGAATTTTGCTTATTGGAAATATTAAATTTGATCTATTAGCTTGAAACTAAAACTAAAATAAAAGCTCCAAGAAAGATTTTCCATTTTCAAAAGTTTATTTTAAATCTTAGGTTCATTTTCTTTACTTTTCTTTTTTTTTGGCGGGGATTTCCTTCTTTAGATCAAGCACGTGCCACTGACACAATTATGGAGAACACAATTTTATCAACTACAAAGCAAGTGATTTATTTTTTGCTACATGTTAATAAGTTTTAAATAGCTAAAGAGAAGTAACTGATAGAAGAGAGCTATGTTATGTCTGTCTTTCGAGTGGAATTTTCTTTAGGAATGAAGATTTCTTTTTATCTAGTAATGTTTACGTACACTCAGATACATTCTGATAATGTAGGAGAGTTTTCATTTTAACGTTCCTTTAAATCGCATTTTAATAACCTGTTTGCTATGCTTGATGAATGAGGCATTTCTATATTTATTATATATTGCCGTCCCAAAAATATTTAATCGATATTTGTATATGACGTCTCTTATACTATGTGTTTTGTTATTATCAGTAGAGAAATCAGTTTTATGGTTATATGTAAGACAAATCATGAAAGGATTAAAAAATTATTTCCTGTCAAAACAGTGAGTATGGGCGAAATCCAGATTGCGAGAAATATTTGTTATTCATTCACGGGAATAAATTATAATAATTAATACTGACGATCTCAACGGCTTTAGAGATAAGGTATTGTGTCTTTTGTTGGAGTAACTGATTTGATCTATCTTTATCAAAGCAATACAAACTGAAAACGAATCTAAGGAATTAAATAGAAACAGACACACAGGTCCTTACACACATGTATGTGTGTGTATGTATTTATTGAAACAAAGAGGGATTTGAAAGAAAGAACGATTTGATTCGAGATCAGCAAATTTACAACGTCGATAAACGCTAAGTCATGGGTGAATAGTTACTTAAGATAACCATTGAAACAAAACTGAATAGATTGCTCGGATAAAATCATCAAAGGCAGCGGTTAAACTCATTTTCGACCTGGAACACTTAGATTCATTTGTGAGATTAAACAAACATCGAGTCGAATGTACAATGGACAAGTGCTACATAAAGATAACAGCAACTATATTAATGTTAGGCATTGTACGAATTCAACTGAAAATATTACAAAAAGTCAAGCTGAAATTATCAAAAACTATATACAAATGTAACTGAACCACGCCATATTTCAGTGCAAATTACTTTCATTTCATATGCCATATCCATACTGGAACTAGACTCCACAACATCCTGCCTGTTTTGCTGTAAATAGAATTTGTCTATGTACCATATTTTACCTGCCTATTCTGCCATTCATTCAAACAAAATTGTTCGGTAAGATGTTTGCTGTTTCCTTCTGCTGTTCTTGCGTTGAAAATTTACTGTCGCTATTAGCCTGCCCAGGATTGCTTTCCTCGATATATCCTTCAAGCATCTCAGCTGTCTGTCTGTGAATTTAAGTATACGTTCCATTTGGTTGGTGTTTCGCTTAAGACTTCTACCCATGGAAGCTTAAAAAATTTCTTGAGTAAAATCACATTTCCATCTCTTCAAGTCTCTTCATTTTTGAGCAGAGTATCTTGCATTCACAGTCATAGAGAAAATCCTATACTGTGCAGCACAACATTTTCCTATATTTAATCCTTTGCTTCGTTTCGGGAAGTCATATTTCCCTATTCCTATCTACTTCAGATTTATTTTCCGTAGTCTGTCACAGAGAGCTGAATTTCTGTAATTTTTTATTATGACATTCCAAGGGATGTCTCATTTGCTAACGGCAATTTATTCTCTCTTCGTACAATTAAACGTTAGTCCATCTTTCTTGATTTCATACTTTAAGCGTTCATTCACTTTTCCTTAGTCATTCACAATCAAAGTATCATCCGCATAGTTACGTTTACAGGTTATGTTCCTCGACAATAAATCCTGGCAAGTCTTAATTGTCAGTATACGGTGGAGTAATGGATAGCGGCTGGGATTGAGGTATCGGAGAGCCGAGTTCGAATTCCAGTCGAATCCATTACGTTCACTTACGTGATAATACCCTTGGCAAAGGTATGTATCCTCTTCTTCTCCCACCCAGCTATGGGGGAAATAGCAGGTCAGACTGGGTTGAATGGCAATGGTCTACCGCAAAAAGAAATTGCAAGCAACTGCGAGAAAAAATCTGTCTCGTCAGTCATGTATTCAAAGATACATGATTGCCTAAGCGCGTATTACACATGACATATAACTGACTAACACGTTGTCTAAGTTCAAAAAATGCAGTGACAAAAAAGAACCCTTTTCTTAGTTCTATTTATACTTGTAATTATTAACTGATCTTGTTCTTTATCAAGGTGCAGTGAATTTTTGTCACTGAAAATATTACAGATTAAATGATACATTTTGACATTTCCTATATAAATCTCGATTTCCTATATAAATCAAGATTTCCTATATGAATCAAGATTCCCTATATAAATCAAGATTTCCTATATAAGTCAAGATTTCCTATATAAATATAAATCAAGATTTCCTATACAAATCAAGATTTCCTATATAAATCAAGATTCCCTATATAAATCAAGATCTCCTATATAAATCAAGATTTCCTATATAAAACAAGATTTTCTATACAAATCAAGATTCCCTATATAAATCAAGATTTCCTATATAAATCAAGATTTCCTATACAAATCAAGATTTCCTATATAAATCAAGATTTCCAATATAAATCAATATTTCCTATACAAATCAAGATTCCCTGTATATATCAAGATCTCCTATATAAATCAAGATTTCCTATATAAATCAAGATTCCCTATATAAATCAAGATTTCCTATACAAATCAAGATTTCTTATATAAATCAAGATTTCCTATACAAATCAAGATTCCATATATAAATCAAGATTTCCTATATAAATCAAGATTCCCTCTATAAATCAAAATCACCTATATAAATCAAGATTTCCTATGTAAATCAAGATTTCATATATAAATCAAGATTTCCTATACAAATCAAGATTCCCTATATATATCAAGATTTCTTATATAAATCAAGATTTCATATAAATCAAGATTCCCTATATAAATCAAGATTTCCTATATAAATCAATATTTCCTATATAAATAAAGATTCCTTATATAAATCAAGATTCCCTATATAAATCAAGATTTCCTATATAAATCAAGATTCCCTATATAAATCAAGATTTCCAATGTAAATCAAGATTTCCTATATAAATCAAGATTCCCTATATAAATAAAGATCTCCTATATAAATCAAGATTCCCTATATAAATCAAGATTCCCTATACAAATCAAGATTTCCTATATAAATCAAGATTCCCTGTATATATCAAGATCTCCTATATAAATCAAGATTTCCTATATAAATCAAGATTCCCTATATTTATCAAGATTTCCTATACAAATCAAGATTTCCTATATAAATCAAGATTTCCTATACAAATCAAGATTTCCTATATAAATCAAGATTTCCTATATAAATCAAGTTTTTCTATACAAATCAAGATTTCCTATATAAATCAAGATTCCCTATATAAATCAAGATTACCTATATAAATCAAGATTTCCAATGTATATCAAGATTTCCTATATAAATCAAGATTCCCTATATAAATCAAGATTTCCTATATAAATCAAGATTTCCTATATAAATCAAGATTTTCTATAGAAATCAAGATTCCCTATATAAATCAAGATTTCCTATATAAATCAAGATTTCCTATATAAATCAAGATTTCCTATATAAATCAAGATTCCCTATATAAATCAAGATTTCCTATATAAATCAAGATTCCCTATATAAATCAAGATTTCCAATGTAAATCATGATTCCCTATATAAATCAAGATTCCCTATATAAATCAAGATCTCCTATATAAATCAAGATTTCCTATATAAATCAAGATTTTCTATAGAAATCAAGATTCCCTATATAAATCAAGATTTCCTATATAAATCAAGATTTCCTATATAAATCAAGATTCCCTATATAAATCAAGATTCCCTATATAAATCAAAATTTCCAATGTATATCAAGATTTCCTATATAAATCAAGATTCCCTATACAAATCAAGATTTCCTATATAAATCAAGATTCCCTGTATATATCAAGATCTCCTATATAAATCAAGATTTCCTATATAAATCAAGATTCCCTATATTTATCAAGATTTCCTATACAAATCAAGATTTCCTATATAAATCAAGATTTCCTATACAAATCAAGATTTCCTATATAAATCAAGATTTCCTATATAAATCAAGTTTTTCTATACAAATCAAGATTTCCTATATAAATCAAGATTCCCTATATAAATCAAGATTACCTATATAAATCAAGATTTCCAATGTATATCAAGATTTCCTATATAAATCAAGATTCCCTATATAAATCAAGATTTCCTATATAAATCAAGATTTCCTATATAAATCAAGATTTTCTATAGAAATCAAGATTCCCTATATAAATCAAGATTTCCTATATAAATCAAGATTTCCTATATAAATCAAGATTTCCTATATAAATCAAGATTTCCTATATAAATCAAGATTCCCTATATAAATCAAGATTTCCTATATAAATCAAGATTCCCTATATAAATCAAGATTTCCAATGTAAATCATGATTCCCTATATAAATCAAGATTCCCTATATAAATCAAGATCTCCTATATAAATCAAGATTTCCTATATAAATCAAGATTTTCTATAGAAATCAAGATTCCCTATATAAATCAAGATTTCCTATATAAATCAAGATTTCCTATATAAATCAAGATTCCCTATATAAATCAAGATTCCCTATATAAATCAAAATTTCCAATGTATATCAAGATTTCCTATATAAATCAAGATTCCCTATATAAATCAAGATTTCCTATATAAATCAAGATTCCCTATATAAATCAAGATTTCCAATGTAAATCAAGATTCCCTATATAAATCAAGATTCCCTATATAAATCAAGATCTCCTATATAAATCAAGATTTCCTATATAAATCAAGATTCCCTCTATAAATCAAAATCACCTATATAAATCAAGATTTCCTATGTAAATCAAAATTTCATATATAAATCAAGATTTCCTATACAAATCAAGATTCCCTATATATATCAAGATTTCTTATATAAATCAAGATTTCATATAAATCAAGATTCCCTATATAAATCAAGATTTCCTATATAAATCAATATTTCCTATATAAATAAAGATTCCCTATATAAATCAAGATTCCCTATATAAATCAAGATTTCCTATATAAATCAAGATTCCCTATATAAATCAAGATTTCCAATGTAAATCAAGATTTCCTATATAAATCAAGATTCCCTATATAAATAAAGATCTCCTATATAAATCAAGATTTCCTATATAAATCAAGATTTTCTATACAAATCAAGATTCCCTATATAAATCAAGATTCCCTATACAAATCAAGATTTCCTATATAAATCAAGATTCCCTGTATATATCAAGATCTCCTATATAAATCAAGATTTCCTATATAAATCAAGATTCCCTATATTTATCAAGATTTCCTATACAAATCAAGATTTCCTATATAAATCAAGATTTCCTATACAAATCAAGATTTCCTATATAAATCAAGATTTCCTATATAAATCAAGTTTTTCTATACAAATCAAGATTTCCTATATAAATCAAGATTCCCTATATAAATCAAGATTCCCTATATAAATCAAGATTTCCAATGTATATCAAGATTTCCTATATAAATCAAGATTCCCTATATAAATCAAGATTTCCTATATAAATCAAGATTTCCTATATAAATCAAGATTTTCTATAGAAATCAAGATTCCCTATATAAATCAAGATTTCCTATATGAATCAAGATTTCCTATATAAATCAAGATTCCCTATATAAATCAAGATTTCCTATATAAATCAAGATTCCCTATATAAATCAAGATTTCCAATGTAAATCAAGATTCCCTATATAAATCAAGATTCCCTATATAAATCAAGATCTCCTATATAAATCAAGATTTCCTATATAAATCAAGATTTTCTATAGAAATCAAGATTCCCTATATAAATCAAGATTTCCTATATAAATCAAGATTTCCTATATAAATCAAGATTCCCTATATAAATCAAGATTCCCTATATAAATCAAAATTTCCAATGTATATCAAGATTTCCTATATAAATCAAGATTCCCTATATAAATCAAGATTTCCTATATAAATCAAGATTCCCTATATAAATCAAGATTTCCAATGTAAATCAAGATTCCCTATATAAATCAAGATTCCCTATATAAATCAAGATCTCCTATATAAATCAAGATTTCCTATATAAATCAAGATTTTCTATACAAATCAAGATTCCCTATATAAATCAAGATTCCCTATATAAATCAATATTTCCTATACAAATCAAGATTTTCTATACAAATCATGATTCCCTATATAAATCAAGATTCCCTATATATATAAAGATTCCCTATATAAATCAAGATTTCCTATACAAATCAAGATTCCCTATATAAATCAAGATTTCCTATGTAAATCAAGATTTCCTATGTAAATCAAGTTTCCCTATATAAATCAAGATTTCCTATGTAAATCAAGATTCCCTATATAAATCAAGATTTCCTATGTAAATCAAGATTCCCTATATAAATCAAGATTTCCTATACAAATCAAGATTCCCTATATAAATCAAGATCTCCTATATAAATCAAGATTCCCTATATAAATCAAGATTTTCTATACAAATCAAGATTCCCTATATAAATCATCATTCCGTATATAAATCAATATTTCCTATACAAATCAAGATTTTCTATACAAATCATGATTCCCTATATAAATCAAGATTCCCTATATATATCAAGATTCCCTATAAAAATCAAGATTTCCTATACAAATCAAGATTCCCTATATAATTCAAGATTTCCTATGTAAATCAAGATTTCCTATGTAAATCAAGATTCCCTATATAAATCAAGATTTCCTATACAAATCAAGATTCCCTATATAAATCAAGATTTCCTATGTAAATCAAGATTCCCTATATAAATCAAGATTTCCTATATATATCAAGATTCCCTATATAAATCAAGATTTCCTATACAAATCAAGATTCCCTATATAAATCAAGATTTCCTATGTAAATCAAGATTTCCTATGTAAATCAAGATTCCCTATATAAATCAAGATTTCCTATATAAATCAAGATTCCCTATATAAATCAAGATTTCCTATATAAATCAAGATTCCCTATATAAATCAAGATTTCCTATATAAATCAAGATTCCCTATATAAATCAAGATTTCCTATACAAATCAACATTCCCTATATAAATCAAGATTTCCTATGTAAATCAAGATTTCCTATGTAAATCAAGATTCCCTATATAAATCAAGATTTCCTATATAAATCAAGATTCCCTATATAAATCAAGATTTCCTATATAAATCAAGATTCCCTATATAAATGAAGATTTCCTATATAAATCAAGATTCCCTATATAAATCAAGATTTTCTATACAAATCAAGATTCCCTATATAAATCAAGATTCCCTATATAAATCAAGATTCCCTATACAAATCAAGATTTTCTATACAAATCATGATTCCCTATATAAATCAAGATTCCCTATATATATCAAGATTCCCTATATAAATCAAGATTTCCTATGTAAATCAAGTTTCCCTATATAAATCAAGATTTCCTATGTAAATCAAGATTCCCTATATAAATCAAGATTTCCTATGTAAATCAAGATTCCCTATATAAATCAAGATTTCCTATACAAATCAAGATTCCCTATATAAATCAAGATCTCCTATATAAATCAAGATTCCCTATATAAATCAAGATTTTCTATACAAATCAAGATTCCCTATATAAATCATCATTCCCTATATAAATCAATATTTCCTATACAAATCAAGATTTTCTATACAAATCATGATTCCCTATATAAATCAAGATTCCCTATATATATCAAGATTCCCTATAAAAATCAAGATTTCCTATACAAATCAAGATTCCCTATATAATTCAAGATTTCCTATGTAAATCAAGATTCCCTATATAAATCAAGATTTCCTATATATATCAAGATTCCCTATATAAATCAAGATTTCCTATACAAATCAAGATTCCCTATATAAATCAAGATTTCCTATGTAAATCAAGATTTCCTATGTAAATCAAGATTCCCTATATAAATCAAGATTTCCTATATAAATCAAGATTCCCTATATAAATCAAGATTTCCTATATAAATCAAGATTCCCTATATAAATCAAGATTTCCTATATAAATCAAGATTCCCTATATAAATCAAGATTTCCTATACAAATCAACATTCCCTATATAAATCAAGATTTCCTATGTAAATCAAGATTTCCTATGTAAATCAAGATTCCCTATATAAATCAAGATTTCCTATATAAATCAAGATTCCCTATATAAATCAAGATTTCCTATATAAATCAAGATTCCCTATATAAATGAAGATTTCCTATATAAATCAAGATTCCCTATATAAATCAAGATTTTCTATACAAATCAAGATTCCCTATATAAATCAAGATTCCCTATATAAATCAATATTTCCTATACAAATCAAGATTTTCTATACAAATCATGATTCCCTATATAAATCAAGATTCCCTATATATATCAAGATTCCCTATATAAATCAAGATTTCCTATACAAATCAAGATTCCCTATATAAATCAAGATTTCCTATGTAAATCAAGATTCCCTATATAAATCAAGATTTCCTATACAAATCAAGATTCCCTATATAAATCAAGATTTCCTATGTAAATCAAGATTTCCTATGTAAATCAAGATTCCCTATATAAATCAAGATTCCCTATGTAAATCAAGATTCCCTATATAAATCAAGATTCCCTATAATTTCAATTACAACCTGTCCTGTATTTTCAAATTTTCTTGTGAAACAGCCGTGACGTTTCATTCATTCTATTGCTTCCTTTGTAATTAACATCATAATCATCGAATTTTTTTTACAGTGTCTTGAAAAGTCGCACAGTTCTAGCAATATCTTTTTCTGCTACAAGATCAATTGATAGGAATCCTACAGATCAATTTCCCGAAGGGGCTCATTGATCTAATTCTTCGATGTAGTTTACATTCATTTTCATCTGGCTTCTTTGAAATGGATATGAAGATATACCTACTGTGTATTTCGCCACTGCCATATATTTTATTCATTATTTCGTTAAAAATATTTATACCTGGAATCGCTTGTAAACTTAGAGTATGGTTAGTAAGCAGATGGGTGACTGCTTGATTATACGAGGTGCTGTAAGCGAGCGAGAATGTGCAGGAGGTGTAATGTATAACTGCTCGGGTTAATTAATGGAAGTTGTATAAGTAAAAGTAATTATTTTTTCCACAAAACTTCAAGAGTAAATATATCATCTGTCTGCCTGAATCACTCACTCTTTCTCTCTCTTTATATTTATATATATACATACATACATATATATATATATATATATATATATATATATATACACATACATACACACACACATATATATATATACACACACACAAACATATATGTATGTATATATGTATGTATATATATATATATATATATATATATATATATATATATATATATATATATATATATATATATGTATATATATATATATATATATATATATATTTATACATACATTCCCAAGAGGATAGAATCCAGGTAGAACTCAATGTAGAGGACAGAGTAAGAAAATAATATTAAAGGCTCAAACGCTAATATTCCATGGTTATAAATGACTACATTGTAATCGTAATCACGATCCAATTCCAATGTAATAAATTATATCCATGGAATATTCGTGTTTGAGCCTTTTATGTAATATTATATTATATTATATTATATATATATATATATATATATACATATATATATATATATATATATATATATATATATATATATATATATATATATATATATATACATATATATATATATATATATATATATATATATATATATATATACAATACATAAATATATTGAATAAGATAAATTTACTTTTTGTTTAAGGGAAGACTTTCGTTAATAGCTTAAATATTAACTAAGGTTTTTTTACGTATATTATGTTGTTGGCTTATAAAATAAATTACCTTTTTTCAGACTGGTATTTCTTCGACTTACGATAAAAAGTTGCTTTTCATATTGCTTACCAACAATCTTCATATATCTTTTGCTAATACTGTATATGAATAGAAATGTCACGAGAAATAACTTCCGAAAACTTTTTAATGACAACTATAATCTTCATTTTTCTAACAATAATCATGCATTACGACGACAGTCGACATAAAAAAAAAGAAACGTCTGTTATAAAACTGGTAATTTCAAAATTAACTAAGCAATTTTCGTTTCTTCCGTTATCCGCCCAACAATATTTATTTTACGTTGCAAATTTTTACATGGAAGTCATTTAAATTTTCATTTTGTTAAATGAAGAAGGGAAATTATTGACTTAATCTTTATAAATTAACATTCTAATATATCGTTAAAATGTTGAATGTCTTAAATTTATGCCTATTATGAAGCATGCAATATATGTTTAACTTGATGGATAAACCATTATTTTTTATTATAATTTGTGCAGAAATAGTGCAGCTAATCTTAATTGAAATAAAAATGTCTATGTAGAAAACTGAAAAATTTGTGATAATCATCCAGAAGTAGTTAATAACAGACTTGAAGATTAAGATTATCCTCGTTTTAATATTCATTTAAGCACTTAAAAAAAGCAATACTTTCCTGACGTGGGTTTGGTACAGTGGTAAAGATTAAATGAAATAAAATTCTTGTTTTATTTTATTTTTCAAATAAACTAATTTCAAAATTCCTGAGATGTGCTGAAAAACTTATCGGACAGAACAAAGATTTTTTTTTATTTCTCATTTCTTATGTTGGATCGTTTGGTCAGGTATTGTAAACATTTTCTGCAATCTATAGGAAACACTGGCTAATCTAATCATCAATGTAAATATACACTACAAATAATTATATTTTGTTTATTCTTATCAAAAGTATTTTGGGGATTATGAATGAAATCAATCCGAACAACTTGAAGAAAAATTACTGCTTATATATATATATATATATATATATATATATATATATATATATATATATATATATATATATATATATATATATATATATATGTATATATATATATATGTATATATATATATGTGTATATATATATATATATATATATATATATATATATATATATATATATATATATATATATTGTGTGTATTTAGGCAGCATTTTTTCATTAATACATGTCTCATTAAATAATATAGATAAGCGTTGTCTATATATTTTATGCAAGTTTTTTTCATATAGTCTGATAATCTTAATAACATTATCATTAAATAATGAAAGAAAATCACAATATTGATACATACTTTTTTTTATTTAATCCGATCTGAGCTTTCGGCTTACATAAGCCATTATCAAAGATGACAATTACACAATATATTTATGCAATACACGAACAAGAAATTGATGATAGTATTATTTGTTTACATGGATGATATCCAGGCAACGATAAACACGTGCATATAAAACGCTGAAAACGAAAATCGCACGACAGCTCATGACGTCACACATGACCACGCGAGAGTGAATCCGATGAGTATTGAGTATGGAAAGCCGTTGGTATGAACCAATGACTTCTGTTACTAATTATAGGCATTTAAGGATATTTTTGGAGATTTCATAGTTTATTTTGTTCAGGTTAGGTTTCAATACATAAAACAGTTGAAACCTAACCTGAACAAAATAAACTATGAAATCTCCAAAAATATCCTTAAATGCCTATAATTAGTAACAGAAGTCATTGGTTCATACCAACGGCTTTCCATACTCAATACTCATCGGATTCACTCTCGCGTGGTCATGTGTGACGTCATGAGCTGTCGTGCGATTTTCGTTTTCAGCGTTTTATATGCACGTGTTTATCGTTGCCTGGATATCATCCATGTAAACAAATAATACTATCATCAATTTCTTGTTCGTGTATTGCATAAATATATTGTGTAATTGTCATCTTTGATAATGGCTTATGTAAGCCGAAAGCTCAGATCGGATTAAATAAAAAAAAGTATGTATCAATATTGTGATTTTCTTTCATTATTTAATGATAATGTTATTAAGATTATCAGACTATATGAAAAAAACTTGCATAAAATATATAGACAACGCTTATCTATATTATTTAATGAGACATGTATTAATATATATATATATATACATATATATATATATATATATATGTATGTATAAGAAAAGAGAATCGGAAACCGTTTGATGAACATTATCCAGGCAAGTATGTCTATTCTGCTACTTATATTATATTTACATATATATTTATATTCGGATTTTATACACGCACAGATACACACACACAGACACACACACATCTATCTATCTATCTATCTATCTATCTATCTATCTATCTATCTATCTATCTATCTATCTATATGTGCATACACACATATATAGTATTTGTATATGCATTTCTTACGTATAAAATTTTCAATAGTTTAAAAGAGCTTGTTAATACAGAAACCAATATTTATGCCATGCTTAGCGATTATTCAAAATGGGTGCTTGATTATTGTAGAAGTTCAGGAAATCTATTGTTCTCTTCACTAAACATAAAAGATTGATTAAAACATTTCTCTTTGTAATAATTTTAGATTTTACAGACTCGTATTTTTCATACAAGATGAATTTTGTTCAAAGGCTGTTTCTCCAAAGCAATCTTCATTTTAACGGTTTGGAATTTTTTAACCATCCTTTATATTTTAAATTATTATTCTGTTTAAATGTTTAAAATGTTATTCTGTAGTGAACGATTAATTCAGTAAGATCATCAGAACAACTGAAAAAGAACAAATCATCAGTATTCCAATTAGGCTACTTAGATACAGTGTTGTGATTTGGACACTATCATGAAAATTAAACGCTTGATGGATTGATTTGCTTTTTTACGGCTTATCTACCTTTCCCAGTTTATTTAAAATCAGGACATATTTTTAGACTGTAATAATTTACTTTTGAGATAATAATGATTTTCTGATACGTCTTACTAATTAACATATAGCTGGGGGGGAAGATGTGGATTCATACTTTTCTCAATTTTATTTGTGAATATAACGAGCTTGACTGGAATTGGAACATGAATCTCCGATTTCCAGTTCCGAGCCGTTACCTCTTACAAGATATGCACATCCAAGCTTGCAGCACCTGATATTCACAAATGGTCACTTATCTAGGTACTGACCAAGCTTGATTTTGCTTAACTATTCTGATCATAAAAAAACCGGTGTTTCAACGTGATATGGTCGTAATCCTGATAAAATTGAAAATAAATATCTGTGGAAAAAAAAATAATATTGTACATAGTAAAGTGTTAAATCTTTTACTCCAACAGTTTATTTTCTCGCACATCCCGACTATGGACCACCCATCCGTTTACTTGTTTCCATGACAACTAAAATCTTATCAAATTCAAATGCACACTCAATTGCCATTGTTTTAAATCCCATTCATCTTTTGTCATTTCCTCAATCCTCCCTATACTCAATTTTTTCTCTCACTTTCACTCTCTATACCTCCTACGTATTAGGGGCATTCCCGCCTTGCTTGGGGTGAAATGACCAAAAAATCCTGTAAGATATGAGTTGATATACGAAAAAAGAAAGAATCGGTAAGAAAAATATAGCAATAAATAAAATAGGGAATAGAAATAATTGATTTTTAATTTGTTAATATATTTTAGCTCTTAAGCTAATATTGAATGAAACTAAAAAAAAATATAATAAATTCTATTAAGTTGTTTAACCAGAATATATGATTTTATCGAAATACGCTTTAATTGTAACCAAATGCAATTAATATAAAAATACATCACTTTTCAAATTCGTCTGAAGAGATCAGTAAATGTATAAGACGAAATATCCTGCCACACATAAGACACTCTTTGACATTAATATCGATATATAACCTTGGATTAAATGTTTCCTTTATTAAAAAAAAATAAATTAGATGGCAATTGTCGAAAGTTTGAAGAAGTGTAGAAAAAATTGCTATCAGCTACAGAAAGTGGAACTACACATCCCACTTATTCGCAGCAATTTGTTGACATAATTATCGTGAAACGTGATGTCACAATGTAAGATAAAATACACGAGGGAAAGAAATGTCTTGGTTACTTATTTTTTCCTTTTGGAATTTCAGATTGTCAAACATCATGGAATTTTTGGTAAAAATATATTATGACAAATTAAATCAAGCCATCGGACACGGTCTAGTTTGCGACGCTTTTGGAAATCGATGTGATATTTTCAAGAATTCTACTCATTCTCGCTTCGCTTCTATCATTATGGCAGCATCATTCGTCTTCCTAATTCCGTCCCACCGATATATGTTTGCTAATGCTTTCTTCGTAAGATGTATTCTCTCCACCTTTTTCCAGACATATCATCACATATCAACATTCAACTAGATAAGGACAGCTGCCAATTTGACAACTGGCTTTTTGTCTTGTATACGATTCGACGACACAGCGTGATAAGAATGTTACTTTTTTTTTCTTTCAGAGTCCCTGGCAATGTGCAAAACTTCAAAGGCATAATTGCTACATGCCTCTTTCTCTTCTCTTTTTTCTCTTCTTACAGTCATTTCGTAGCCACTTAAATCTTTTACGCATTAGTTCTCCACGTCTGACTAAGTACAAAGTCATTGCCGTTTTGTCCCTCGTGAGTCTGATTTTTCTTTCTTCTTCTCATTAAATTAATTGTTTTATATCTTTTTTTTTTACATTTAATGCTAATATCCTCTCTGCTAGAAAGAAAGAAACTCAATAGTTGTCTTTGAAGTTCGTGATTATATCGACAAAATATTATTCGAATGGAATATGGCACAAGGCCATGTTTAATGTAAGAACCAATTCATAGAAGTATTAGACAACATATAAAATTCGGTGACTTCCGATAGTCCGTCCGTTCGTCCAACACACCCTCTAAAATAGCCAATATACGATCAACTCAAAATTTGGACAAGTTAAACATCATAAGGAGTGGGTACAAATTATGAGGGTAAGTAGCTTAGTACAATAAGTTTTCATTAACGTTTTGGAAATATTAATAATGTTATTATTTCACATACAAAATATACCCAAAATCAAAAAATCAATTTAATGAATAAAATAAAAAAGCCTTATTTAGCAAAATGCAAAAAAGATTTGTTGCATGTCTATTCTTTATATATATATATATTCATATATATATATATATATATATATATTCATATATATATATATATTCTTTATATACATATATATATATATTCTTTATATATATATATATATATATATATATATATATATATATATATATATATATATTGTTGCATGTCTTTTCTTTTTATATATATATATATATTTCCTATATATATATATTTTTTCTATATATATATTTTTTCTTTATATATTTTTATATATATATTTTTTCTTTATATATATATATATATATATATATTCTCATATATTTATATATATATATATTGCTGCATGTCTTTTCTTTATATATATATATTCTTATATAAATATATATATATTGATGCATGTCTTTATATATATTTTTTCTATATATATATTTATTTTTATATATATATATATATATATATATATATATATATATATATATATATATATATATATGAAAGTGGTTTTGAATTCAACACTCAGAGGTGGCAGGCTGTTTCATGCTAGACAAAATCGCCAGGACACGTTTGGCATGAAACAGCCTGTCTCCTCTGTGTGTTGACTTAAATGTCCACTTTTATATTTACCTACGCTCTATCGCTGATACTGAGCACTTTATCCCATAATTATAGCAATCATTAAAACTATATTTCTTCATATATATATATATATATATATATATATATATATATATATATATATATATATATATATATATATATCAGAGATACCCGCTCCATAGTGAGTACATTATTCCCGTTATCCCAATTAATACAAATCTCATAAATAGCTCTAAAATATTTTTTTGTGTTGGGCCAATCTCTATTTCACAAATGACTACGTAGTAATTATGGGATATATAATGTTATTAGTAGAACTTATTATACTAATTATATCGTTCTAATGATTATATAAACCGGCTGTAACAGCAAAATTTTCCAAATATTATAAAAGCAAATTGTCCATCTTTTAGATTAGGCTTTAAATCGTTGTATCTTAGAAATGATTAAAGATATCTTACCTAATTCTCCGAGGATTTTATAAAGCTATCGGAACGGACTTTGAACAAAAAGAATCTATAATTACTCTCCAAGCTTAACAGAAAAACCATGATGAAATCGATCATAAACGAAAATGACATGTTCCTCATTAATTAATTATAGCTAAGGAAGCTCAGGAAGGATTGAAATAAAGTTTACATATATATATACAGGTATAACTCACCCTACATCGTTAATTGGTTCCAGAGGTCACGACGTAGGTCGAAAAACGCTCTAAGTCAAAATAACCGCACTATAAACCGCATATAAGCACTCCCCATTGCATATTACAGTATTTATCTACGTACAGTATTCTGAATACAATAATTTATCAGCGATATAGCCTTACGCTTAGCATTAGCAATGAAAGAACGATCTGGCAATTTTTTTCAATATAATCCGGTTTCTGTCTATATTTCTGAGATGAAGTATTATGTACATTATTTGCATTCTTCGGACTATTGTCCTCATCTTTGTCGCCATATTTATTACAACATTTCGGCCGTTTTACGCTCCGGTCTTCTTCAGGTGGTTGGAATGTCTAACTGAATCCTTTATTTCGCTCACTGGGATAGACTTTTTTAGTTCTACGTGACATGTTTAATGGATGTCAGTTATCAGTTATCTCCTGTTAATTTTTCCCTCTGAAAGTTCTCCACTGCCTTAACCGTGTATTAAACTCACACTCTTTGGGTCCTGTCAAGGACACATGGCACAGTGGATGAAGACGTTGGTTAGATCCAAAATTGGTTAGAATATTTTGGAGATAATGATTTTCTGTTAAAAGTCTTACTAATTAATCCAAATTTCTGAGAATAGGTGAATTCATACCTTTCCAAAGGCATTTGCACGTAAGAGAATATAAGGAACACGACTGGAATTCGAACTCGGCTCGCCGATTTCTCATTATTAGCCGTTATATGTTACATGACCCGCGCATCCAAGCTTACAGTACTTCGTATTCCCGACAGACCTTATCCTCTCAGTCCCTCTACAGTATCTATATACGTCGGGATAATCTGTGTGCTTACACACACACACACACACACACACACACACACACACACACACACACACACACACACACACACACACACACACACACACACACACACAACACACACATTTCTCTCTCTCTCTCTCTCTCTATATATATATATATATGTTTGTATGTATAAAAGTTGTAGCCTCTGTCTGTTTGTTATCGAATTCCTCCTCATGTTTTGGAGATCGACCCGCATAAGCAGGTTACTTGGATAAGTACTTTTCATTTTGATTAAAGGTGGTCCCCGGGGGCACAACCATCCCAATGATTTTCCTTTTGATATAAATTAAATTTAAATATGAACATGGGAATGACTCCTATCAAAAATATAGAAAGAGAAAGACAGAAGATGGAGGTCACATCAAAATGTAACAATATGGACGTTAAGTTGAGCAAGAAATCACTAATCAGTTGGTAGTGCCTTGCCTTTCACATTTTTTGCGACAATTCAACTGTCATATCAATGTTGAAATCTGTTCATCAATTCAATTATTCAAGTATTGCATCAAATACATATCAAAGGGGTGAGATAAAGCCGTTTTTGCAACCCACAGTGATTTTTTTTCCTTTTGATTTAAAATAAATTTAAATTTGAGCAAGGAAAGGACTCCTATAGAAAATTTAGAAGAGATACCAGAAGACGGAAATCATATCAGCATGATCCTTAAATAACATTAAAATGCAACATATTTCTCCACAAATTATAATAATTATTTAATATCATTCTCTTACAAAAAAAATATGTGACACACTGTAAGACGCAGGTAATTCAGCTAGTGGTATTATATAATATCTTCGACAATCTAGCAAAATGAGACAGAAAAAAATACATTTTGCAAATTTATATAAGCAGCAGAAAAAAAAAGTGAGTGTAATATAGGCATTTGCAAGAATTTAATGATCTAACACAAATGCGAACGCATACATTAGAATTTCATGTTCCTTGACAGATTTCCATTTTGGTTGCCATAAATTATTCAGAAACATAAATGGATTAATTCTGGGATGCAGTGAAACAGCAAAGAAGCTAGTGAAAATATATTGAAAGTCGGAGTCGAAATACTTTACTGAAAAACTGAAAAACGTTAAATATTTTGCATATATTTGAGTAGAAGACGTTAAAGATAACTAGTATTTTAAGAAGTAAGGTTTTTGGTGTTCTTGAACTTTTTATATTTTGTCTTTCTATCCGAACCCGGGAAATGTTAGCCATGGATGTATTTAAATATTAGCTATGTTGATTTTACACACTGTGGAAGAAATTCTTAGGCCTTGGCGATGGAAAGTATGTTAAAACTGGTGACATTTACAAATTAATAAATCCCTAATCAAATCCAAATTCATAGATGACAAACTCGACAGTTGCACATTAAACGAAGCCACGTTCTTTAAACAGCTGGATGGTTTCAAGTTGTGTCCAGCTCTCAAGCATATCAGATACATTGCTAAAGATTCTGAAAAAATGGTTTCCTGATTCTGTCTCAAGAAACACAGTATTTTTGCCATAGCTGGGCTGACGCTGCACAATCCTCACTTGAGAGCTTTGACATAATTTCGAACCGTTTACGCTGTCTTGTCGATGATGCGTTCCCATAGATGCTGCCATATATGGTCTGATGCTCTTGCTATGTCGAGATTCTCGACAAAATCAAAAGACGAATCCGTAATATCATCGGTCTGAAACTTGGCATTTAGGATTCAGTCACTTTTCTACCAGCGTGACGAGGCTTCAGCCCTGTCTTTTGTATACCTAATTTTATCGCAATTATTCTGGTGCGCTGTTCTCTTCATTGGCTCAACTGCATGAATTTAAGCGTTCTGCTAGATTGGCAACTAGGTCTCACTATTTTACTATTGAACTGTCTCGATGAAACCGTAAGTTCTATTCTAATAATTGTTCTCGCACTTCCTGCATGAGAGTCTATCTCCGATTTCATGCTTCCCTAACACAATTTAAGAAAAGAAACGTCATTATCAATATTCTGTTTTCCTGAAACTCTTCTTTTGTTTTCCTTTCTCGTTAATAATGTATTCTATTTTTTTCAATTCTAATTTTTCCGTGCATCTTGGTGTAATTAAAGCCTTGATTGAAGTGAAATAATTTAAAAAGCAGGTTAAATCCATGGAAAATCTTCAAATGAGATCCATTCCTTAGTTACCAGTGTTCAAACCTTTACAGCTATGATACATGCACGGAATCCCTATCTCACGTATTGTTTCCCTATACTAAATGTAATAAGAAATTTGTACTCAGCTTTCACCCTCAATAATTTTACTTTTTTTTAAACATATCTTCTGTGCATACTACCATGAATACGACAACCTTAGCTCCTTCAAATAATTCGTCAATTATAATGACCGTCTTCATCATCATAATCTTCATTTCCTATCACTTTTTTAACAGTCATAATACAATCATCTTCTTACAGTCACAATACGACCACGTACAATGACTCTCGAACATTGTCTTATGATTCATATTAGCCACACATTTTCCTTTCCAAAAATTACTAAGATTTGTTTAGTATGGCAAAGAGCGAATTCCTTCCTTATATTCTTCTTCTTCTTCTTCTTCTTCTTCTTCTTCTTCTTCTTCTTCTTCTTCTTCTTCTTCTTCTTCTTCTTCTTCATCACCACCTCTGTCATAATCATCTTAGAAGTAGTAGTAATTCTATTCAACCTCTATTAACATCACCATCTTATCTTAAGTCTACCATTATGATCATCATATTATTAGTAGGAGTAGTAATATTCCAACTCTATCATCATCATCATCATCATCATATTATTATTATTATTATTATTATTATTATTATTATTATTATTTCAACTCCATCATCCTAATCATAATCTTATTTTAACTCTTATCATCATCATGTTTTATTATTAGTAGTAGTAGTACAGTAGTGGTAGTAGAAGAGTAGTAGTAGTAACAGTAGCAATATTCCACATCTATCATCATCATCATCGTCATCTACTTCTTCTTTACCTCTCACTCTATTTTTATCATCTGCGGGATGGAGCGCAAGCTTCTCGAAAGTTATCATTATTACTCTCTTAGAGACCGCTTTCATTTTATGATTTCCACAGGAAATTTAATCGAAGGACCAAAATATAGGATCTAATTCTGCAATATTCAAAAGCTACAAAAATTTAAATGTCATATTTCTTGCAGATAAAATGTAGAACGAATTTATTTTAAAATTTGCAGATGATGATTGAATTTATTCATCTTATTGTATGTTTGTCCAAACGTAGATAACATTACAGATATCGCCCTGTCGGCAGGGTGGTAAGACCCTCCCCTCAAATGAGGTGTCCTGGCTAAGACGATAAACTACAGCCAACAGCAACGCCTCTGCTCAGGAGGTTTTCAGAAACGTAGAACCACCTCTTCATTGCTGGTGTTCACAGGTCCATCATAAGCCGGGTTGGTAGCACCTGTTAAGGTCCCAGTTATGGGCAAATAGTTAACCACCAAAAGGGGTCAAAACAATATGAAAAGGTAAAATTAAATGTTGATAACATCAATATATGTTTGTAAAAAATATTAACAGCAATGAATTTTTGAAGAAAAAATTATTACCAGCAATACATTATTACCAGCAATATATTTAAAAAAAAAATAACACCAGAATTAAATTTTTGGAAAAGAAATATTAGCAGCGTTTTATTTATTTTAAATATTACCAGAAATAAAAAATCATGTTGGCATTAAATAACACATTGAAATTGATATACCGTAAACCAAACCAAACCAAACTTCGTCCTGGGTGTGACAGTAAACTACATCCTCGGCTTGGTAGAACCTGTGAGGGTCCTGTCTATGGGCAAATAGTTACCGAACAAAATGGGTTAAAGCACTATGAAAGTATAAAAATAGGTTTTAATATCTGCAATACTTTTTTGGAAAAATTATTACCAGCAATACATTTTTGAAAAAGAAAAAACATTACCAACAATAATAGTGTCGGTATTACATAACTCATTGAAGTTGATATGCCGTAAAAGAAACCAAACCGAACCATTATACATATATGCAAATAAAATAACAATCGACGAATTTCCTACGTGTTCCAAATAAAAGAAGAAATTTCCATGTAGACACACTTCCCAAGAACTGCTACTATATGTGACAGAATTTCGCGAGACAGCTTCTCTACGCAATATTTTTTAACCCTTTCAAGTCAAAGGTGAATTGTCATCGATCTGACTTACTCTTTATTTCCCACGAATCCATTTTCTTTTAAATTATACACTCACCTCTTCATCATTTTTACGTTTACAGATTCGCGAGCCTTGTATTAGGTTAGATCAAGTATAGTAAAATCAAAAGTTACCTAAACTTATGAAGACATATAATTTTCCCAAGAGAAATAATAGCTTTTTGGCAAAGTGAACCCACTATGTTGGCCAATTTACTGTTGCTTAAAACAAAAATGTATATATTCTTTATAGAGTAATCTATTAAGATACTATAGGCTAAGGATTACTGAAGAATTTTTTTATATCCTTATATCTCAGTTATAAAAATGGCATTATTATTCAACATAAAGGTTTTCAAGTGTAATCACGTTAAGAAAATATGAAATAAAACTTTGAAAGCTTGTTTATAACTCTGAAATATTTTAAGGGCATCTAAAAAAAGCTTTTAAAGCTAGTGCCAATATTTGTATCTCTTTACATGCGAACACTCCAATATCTGCTAAAAAAAGCCACGCTTAATTTTATTTTGCAGTTTTAAATGCATAAATTTTACTCTAGCTATTTTTTTATAAAAATATTAAATAGATTTAAGTTTCCCATACTGATTTCTTTTAAAATAAGTAACACTTATATAGATCAAAATTTATTTTAGTAATACTTTATAAACTGGTTTAATTATATTGAATATAAATATTCATATTATTTTAAAATACAGCCATTAACAAATAACATGATTTATGGATTTTATGCAAATTAAAAGAAATTAGATAAATTTCCATGGATTTTAAAAGGTGAGTGTTAAACTGATATTTCTTTCGATTTTACTTTCACTGAAGTAAGCAACTGAAGCATTATTCAGACATAAATATTCCTTTCTGTATATCATCCACGATTTTATATTGATGTCTGCAAGATTTCAGTACCCACTTTTTTCCTGAAACGGAAAATAAATAGAAATATTATCGTCTGGGCTCAATTTATGGCAACTCTATTCAACTGGGCTACATCATTTATCTAAAATCACTTTTGTCATTCATTTTCAAAATAAAGAAAAAAACATTATAATCTCTGTTTGAAACAACAACTTCTAGAATTTAAGATAAAACATATAGTGCTCATTCATTTAAATAAGGTAAATCGAATAACAAATAAACATATTAATAAAAATCAAAAAATATATGCAGTAGCATAATAGATTCATAAATTCTTCATTTTGTGAAGACTGAATAAAAAATATGTAGACCCTAAAATCTTTCAAACTTAGCATCTGATTTAGCCACTCGACATTTTATTTTTGAAGCCATATTTATATATTGAACAAAAATAAATTTTATATAAAAATATGATATATTTCTTTTTCTGTCTATGGAAATAAAGTTTAAAAGCATTTTATTTACGATTTAATTTATTTTTGTTATGGAATCTAATTTGCAAAAGTCAATGTAAGAATTGAAAACAAAACTTTAGAAAGGCGGGAAAACATCCAGCAAAATGGTGCGTTAACAAGGAAATTGAAAGGCAAAAAGGATGAGGTCTGCGGTCAGACATCTCTTCATATAAAGAAGTAAGTCAAAGAGTTAAGTCTGGCTTGTGAGCTGGGAAAAAGTTTCGGCATCAACGAACCTTCCGCACGACCGGTAAATATACGATTATTTTACTCATTATGTAATATACACTTGACTTAGATTTATAAATTTTAAAAGAAAACACCCACACATACACACGCATAATATATATATATATATATATATATATATATATATATATATATATGTTTCATGCTAGATGCAATCGTCAGGCAACTAGTGCTGTTATTTTTCTCGGCTGTTTATATATAAGGGTCAGTGGTGCATCTGGCATGAAACAGACTGTCGCCTCTAAGTGTTGACTTCTATGTTCACTTTTATATTTACACACGCTCTATCTCTGATATTGAGCACTTTATCCCATAAATATACCAAACTTAAGGCTATATATATATATATATATATATATATATATATATATATATATATATATATATATATAGATAGATAGATAGATAGATAGATAGATAGATATAGGTAGTAATCTGTTGGCATAATCCAAGCAAATCCTATTAACACAATATAGAATTTGAAATATTTCATATCGAATGTTGAAACTGACTCACCAAAGAGCACTCAATGTTTATATTGATTAAACAGAGCAAAAGTTGGAATTAAGATACCATTAGTTAATAACTATTTTCACCTACGAATTTTAAAATTTAAAATTCGAAGGATTTTTAAAACTGTTTATGGTGTCAGTTTGTGAAAGGAGACTGGTGAGTTGTGGAAGGAAATTGAGAGAGAATGCCAGACTGGAGAGAGCGAAAAAGATGACAGAAGAATGCTTAGTTGCATGAGGTAATGTCTGGTATTATATTATAATATATATAACCTTAGTGAGATGAAAGGGAGATAATTTAGAATTATTGTTGTATTAAATTTATCCATATATCAGCACCTGATAATTAAGGGAAGTATTTCAAACATTTGAAGACTATATATATATTCATTGCCACTGTTTCCATTGGGGGGAAGTGAGTTTCACCGAAGCAGTCTCTTCACGGAAACGACTGCTCTGATTATACGATCAACAAATGATCAAACGTTTATAGGTTTAACAGATTTCGCATTTATTTTAGGTTCATCGAAACACGTTAAATTATTAAATCCAAGGCATTAGTAATAAAAGGGGGACAGATCTAATTAATAAAAATCTTCTAATTTTTTCTTACATAATCATTCTCTTAAATTTAATCAATTTTTAAATTGATATATATATATATATATATATATATATATATATATATATACACACACATACTAACACACACACACACATATATATATATATAATTATATATATATATATATATGCATATGAATATTCTATATTTGGGCAGCAATCCCTCTTTTATAAATCTTTCATTAAAAATGACGCAGTTGACCGTTCACAAGAAAATCAAATAAAAAGCTTAGCAGCACTCCATAATCAGTCATCTTTAACAAAACATATATAAACATTTTCTGTTTGTTTCTTATCCTATCCCCCACACAAGAATATGCATATATATATATATATATATATATATATATATATATATATATATATATATATATATGTGTGTGTGTGTGTGTGTGTGTGTGTGTATGTGTGTGTATGTGTGTGTGTGTGTGTAATTTAAAGAACAAATTATATACACTTGTGAATAAAACAGTGTATATAAAGCATATATAGACATAATAGGATACCTATAGTCGTATACTCAGATGTTACTATTAAATATTAATATATATATATATATATATATATATATATATGTATATATATATATGTGTGTGTGTGTGCGTGTATGCGTGTGTGTGTTCGTTTGATATATCATTATAAAAAATATATATATTTATATACATCAAATTGAAGCCTCTGTTTGTTTGTTATCGAATTTCACCTAGCGTTTTGAAAATACACCCCACCCATAACCATATATATCCTGAAATTACATAACCCATTGTACTTTGATAAGTATAATTCATTTTGATCAAAAGAGGTCGGATGGTGTCACAAACCACGCCACATATATTTTCCTTTTGATATAAATTAAATTGAAATTGAACAAATGAAAAATTACTAGAAGACTTGGAAAAGTAGATTTTATTTTGATCAAAGGGGTCCCACTTGGCACAAGTCCCCACTGATTTTTTTCTTTAATTTAATGTTCATTTAAATTTGAACAAGGGAGAATAATCCTATCCAAAATATAGAAGCAAAAATCCAGAAGAATGAGGTCACTTCGGAACATCATTTTGATCAAGGTGGGGACCACGGAAGACACAAATGCCCCACCTGAAATGACTTATACTTGGAAAACTATATTTCATCTTGATCAAATATGGTCCCGGGGGTCGCCCAAACTGAACATTTTCCCTTTGTTATGAATTAAATTTAAATTTTAACACGGACATATCTCATATCCAAAATATAGAAGGAGAAATGCAGAAGATGGAATTCACATCGGCAAGACCAAAATGAGACAATAGGAACGTCAAGTTGAGCAAGAAATCAACAATCAGTAGGTAGTGCCTTACAATATATATTATTTACCACGATTCAACTCTCATATCTATACATTCAATCAAGTATTGCATCAAATGCATATCAAAAGGGTCATGGAGCTGTTTTTGCCCACCGACCATTTGAATTCTTTCTCTTTGATCTAAATTAAATTTAAATTTAAACAACTGAATAAACCCTATACAAAATATAGGAGAAAGCCAGAAGATGGAGGTCACATCAACAAGTTCATTGAGTAATATTGAATTGCTTCATTTTTCTCAACCATTTATAACAATCTTTTAAAATCAATCATACTTTTCTTACAAAAAATGTGTACGCAGCAAGTCGCAAGTAATTTTTCTAGAATATATATATAATATTTTATATGTATATATATTTCAGATTAATGTAACTATTAAATTTTTCAGTTAGCTGATTGATGATATATTCAGCACCTCGACTCCAGAGTTTCGTAGACGAAACTTTTTTGTAATCTTTCGGTTTCACATGAGTTATCAGCAATTATCTGCAGATTTTCTCATGAAAGCACAGAGATATTTATAGTTGTAAAAAATGTAAAATAATTAAAATATTTGTTTCTAAACAATTTTAAAGATTTGGACTTTGTTAATAAGTTATGACATAGCCTCCTTCTCGCTATTTACTTCAGTCAAATATGTTTAGTTATATTATTGCTTGTTATTCTCTAACGGTTTTTTGTGAAGGTCAGCACGTTACGAATGTTAGCAGTCACAAATAAATATTATTCAGATTTTCTGGAGTTAATTTAAACGAATACATTTATCAAAGTATATCCAAGTGAATAAATTACATTTACTATAATCCTTCTTGATTTTTATTCGGGAATAATAACTAACAATAAATTAGTCGTTCGTGCCAACGACTTAAAAGACGTTGGTCGTTTATTGCTACCTACTTTGTCTACACCGTTTCAGAAATTGATCCATAACTTTCCCGAGTGTATTTTCACATAAGTAACGAACACGACTGGAATTAGAACTCGGATCGATGATTCCGCAATCTAAGCCGATGTCCATTACGCCACCGAGCAAATATACTGATTGAAATCTATTTTATTTTGGTTAAAAAATACAGTACAATTATATTGTATTCTGTTATAAAGGGTGTGGCAGAAGTACCTCTTATATATTTCCTCCCAGAAATATCTCCCAAATATAAGATAAGGCATTAGCTAGAGGAAGAGACCATCCGCATTAATATCTTACCATCACGTGTGAAGTATTTCTGGAAGGTATATATGGGAGGTATTTCCGCCGCATGCTATTTCTCATCTCTATTTCTAATTACTTGTTGCTACATACTACCTAGGTTTTCATATGAAAACTTTTCGTTGAACTCTTAAATCTGATTTGCGTTAGAGAATACTTTCTTCATCGAAACGTTTTGCATAGATCGCAAAAGATTTTTTTTTCTGCAATGTCAGCTAAATCTGGTGGATAGCTAATATAACCAAACAGGATTTTAAAACATTTTCCTATTTGTTGCTGCATGCAGGCATGTTTTGTCCTTGAATTGCAAAACATTTTCCTACTGACCAGAAAAACTCTAATTTCGCTCAAAACAGTTATGGTCATGTTCCAGCTGCTGGATATAATAATGTGCGTGTTGTGTTTCAATGCTTTATATGAACTTTGAATACATACTACCCCGATGTCGCTACGACATGCACACTATTAATTTTCTATCGGGTAGCTGACATTTGAGTATCGGTTATGTTTTGCATTGTGCATTGCAGTATGACACCCATTTTTCATCACTTGTTGCGATATGTTTAAAGAACGTAGTTAAGATGACACATTCTTCATTACCATTGCTTCTTAAAAACGGAAATTCCTGATAACACAAATTAATATATTAGTCGAGAAAACAAAATGAAGAGTGCAATCATGAATAATTCATCATATTCAAGGTACTACACGAACTATTTGAAAATTGCCTTAAGAAGATACTGTCTTTAACTTCCAAAAAGACAGTTGTAAGAAGATGATAGGGTGTTGCTGATAAAAAAAATAGTGGTAAAATTCAAGTTTACCTTTGAGTTGCCCAGGCTTTCAAATTCCCTGAGAAATATTACATGTCCACATTAAGACTATCAGTGATGTAAAACTGCACTGTTATCAAAAGTGATTTCGTACTAACAGGCTAACTGGTAGTTTTTTTAAAGAAATTAAAATAGGTAACAGTCTACAGTGCCGAGTAGTGAAGAAAATCTTGCAAGAAATTAATATCTACTGCGGGTATAAATTTACGATTGGTATGATGTTACTCCCGTTCAATTATGAATGTCGATGTGCGGATAGGGTATATTCTATCGATGCGAACAGAATAATCAACCAGCCTGGTGTGTTGCATTCACTTTCACACTTGGGAAATACATGAGTCCATCTCTTCTTTCAGCTATTGATTAAATAGAATATTAAACTGGGATCTTGAGCCTCGAATAGCAAGCAGTTGAAATGAAGTAAACTTCTGAATGGATAAACCGTATAGAAGATAAGAGAAATCCACTCCAGTATCATTCTTAAGAATGTAGAGCAATTCACAGTTAATAAAGAAAAGAAACCTATGGCGAACCATGATTGATTACTTCTTGAAAAAGAGAGGAACTCAAAATAAAGTTTTAAATAACTTATAAGTAATATAATCTACAATGTTGTATAACTTTCAATAGAAATATTTTATTTCAATGGGTTTATTATCAGGAGTTGTAGGGCCGATATGCGTACGTGTCGTTTAAGTTACCAGATTCACGAAGTAAAATTGAAAAAGCGTATACCTTAATATAAACACACATCCTAGCAAAGAAAAATATAGGATCTTGTATAATCAAAATTGTATTCCATCCTCATTAAATATTGCGTATACCACGAGACATTTTGTGTGCCATAAGTTTACAACGGTTTCTGTCGTAAAGGAATCTTTAAGGAACAGATATGTTCGCCATTTGACTAAGTTCGTTTAACTTACAGGATTAAATGTATGAGAGGCCCCTATTATTTATTCATAGCTCGTGGCAGTGAGGGTAAAGTGGATTCATGCATTTCACAAGGTTATTCGTAATAGGGGAACGCTCTTTCATTTGCGGTTAATAAACGTTAATCTATCATAATCATCATTATCCTCATTATTAGATTTGAAAATAGTTACTAGTGAATGTTCTGCTATTAAAATAAGGATAGGTTGATGGACTCATTAACGATATGATTAAGTCTCGCTACATTCGCTGTCTATTCGTGTTAAAGGAAGGGTGATAAATTCCGACAGCTTCTGGAAAACTGGTGCTTTCTTTAACATGCTGCCAAGAGGATGCTTCTGCGATCACTAAAACCGTGACCTCGTCAAGTATCGGGTCAACTGCAAATTCTTCCCTATATGTCCTCATGATCGACTCTGTTTGTCACCTCGTCTAAAGTTCATATAAAATTCACATTAACCTTAACTGGCTGTTGAATTGTGTATTGGGTGAAAAGCTAGTAAAAATATGAGGCAGCTACTGAGAATCGATCGCACTTCAATATCGTCATAGTCAACCAGAATTTCTCGCAAAATATTCCCACACAACGGATTGCACTCGCAATATTCTTTTTAATTGAATTTACTCTTTATCACTTCTGATACTTTCCGAATTTTAATTTCAAGAATATGTTTTAAGTGCTTTACTGACATGCAGTTTGATAATTTGCTCTTATGAAAAGTCATCTTCTTATGTTATATATTTTTAAGTTTCCATTTCTCGTAATGGATCTTCCCTGAGTAAGAAGGAAATGCAAACATAACGGTTGAAAATATTCACTTGAACCTTATAAAACTCTGTTCTGGACGATAAACATAATACTCACATCTTCATAGCTTTTTTTTCAATGTATATTTTGACAATTCCAAGCTCACTACTAATTGTGGATACTGAAGTCATCTTAATATTCTCAAAATAATCATACCTACCAGTCAAGGTTTTATATTTATCAAGCTTTCTACTTCCCCTCAGTTTTAAAATAATATGTTTGAAATTAGATATCTACTGACGTTAAGATGTTTTTAACTTTGTCTTTAAGGATCAGATAATGTCTCCTGGCTTAAATCTGATGGTTACGGTAGGATTTAAACTTTAAATCAATATTGATGTTAAAACATTGTATTCATAGTTTGCTGTTAGGATTATTCATTATTTTACATATAAAGTTTTCGGCAGTAGGTCAGAGTGTCGAAAAAGAAAGTCTCGAAATCCGTAATGACGAATGGACAGTGTCGAACCTAATAAATATCGAACAAACGAAATGTCAAAGTGCCGACGGAAAAATAGTTGAACTGATTAAATGACAAATGGCCAGAAAAGTATTATGTCTGTAAGTAATCATTTAAAAATTTTAACTATTATAAAAATCTCCGATGAAAAAAAAATTCTACACAATCCCTAACTTTTATGAACACGGATCTGCATTAAAACTTCCGTAAAGAGTTCAAATTTAAATTTAGAAATTACTATGGAGGTGATAATAAAAAGATTCTTTTTAATTTATGAGGTAATTACAACTGTAACAAAATATAGTTAAATATTGTGAGCGATAGATATTCTAATTTAGTCGGCATTTTCTGGCGTTTACTCATTTAGTATTTTTCCTTTCGAAACTTTGTTCGTTCGACCATTTTATCTGTTCGACATTTTGTCCATTCGTTCCTTTTGTCTTTTGGCGCTTCGACACTGACTACGCACGAATTTTTCACAACAATAATGATGGTTTGCAAGGAAGACAAAGTAAAATAAAAACCGTGAATTTTCACTTCTTCCCGATTACTTTCGCATAGACAGCCGTGTCTGTTATAAACGATCCAATAATAATGCCAAGAATTAAATAGGTCTCACCAAAAACGTCTTAATTTGATTTGGGATATTTTTATATAGGAGATGCGGTTATACGATCCGACTTTTCCTGATGTTTTCGACGTAAACTAATATAAATATGCACGTTTGTGTGGCGACCGTTGGCCAACACAGTGGTGAACTTTTCTGATTGTACATACCGGGTTGCTCGTCATACACAGGTTAGAATTGCTTATTCATTTTCTAAAGGTTGGAAAATTCTCTAAACCTTAATCACACTGAGGATCTTTGCACTATGAAGAGTGGGGCATAATGGTAATGTCTTGTGGAACTTGCTGAAAGTTTGAAATCGTTAGCATTTGACGTTGCTGAATCTAGAATTCTTGGTATAATTTAAAATTAAAAAAATATTCGTAAGTTACCTATATTAGTTAAAACTGTATTAGATTATATTTAAGCTTCTTGTAGGTAATATATTAAAAATACTGATAATATATTAATTATTTCACATAAATTCCAGATATTCTAATTTCGGTCTTATTTTCTGACACCAAGGAACACCGATATTCAATATTTGGAAATATATATTTTTTGATTCGGAAGACATGATGTTGTTTCTGTTTGAGATATGTGATGATTTGAAAAAAGAATATCATCTGCAACAAATTATACTGTCTGAGTATATCAACTATGTGCATGGATAAACTACCTTTGTATGGAGGATAGCTACTGGATTACCCTGTGCACATACACGTGCCTCATTTCATACCAATTTTGAGACAACTAGCTTCGTTTCTTTATCTTAGCACTGACGATTGCCTATCTTTGCCAGCACAAAAAGAGTTTAATATTCTGATCGACGAACATTATTCTGCTATCATTATATTTATGTATGTTTCCTTGAAGGTGTCAGACAAGAAAAACAATTTTTTTATTGATATTTTCTGATGTTCTGACAGTTCCCTTTGGGTTGGGTTAAGAGCGTGTAGATATAAACTGTCTCCAATTATGTTTTCCAAAGTGTGATGATTATTGCCCGTATTTATAAAAAATCTTGAAGAAATTGGTTGTTAATGGTGCCCGAAATGTTAACCGCTATGATTTGTGTTGATGTAGCAGTTCATAAAGAAATGTGGCTCTGATTTCCTGCTAGTGTATTTTGTTAATGATTTTGACTGTCCTATCGAATAAGAGAGAAGGTGATGAAAAATTGTAGACCAGTTCATAAAATGTATATTCACTGAAATATAGAGACGCTCGAGAATATTTAAGCGCATCCAGTCGTCATATATATATATATATATATATATATATATATATATATATATATATATATATATATATATGAAAAAATATAGTCATAAGATGTGCTATATTTACGGGATAAAGTTCTCAATATCTGAAATAGAGCGTATGTAAACATAAATATTAAAGTGAACATTGAAGTCAAAAATCAGAGGCGACAGGCTGTTTCTTCCATATGATGAATTGGTTTATATTCAAATAAAAGAACTGAAATCAGGTTTAGCATTTATATTCAATGTTTTATAGTAAACAAAATAAGTTAATGGTGAGTGAAATATAATGAAAGTGCTTTTAAGGAAAAATAAATATTTTATGTAATGTTAATGAAAATTCATTAAATTAAGTATGCCACGTATGGAAAACACATAATGTAACGAGGGTTTTTTAATCACTGTTTTATGATGGTTCTTTCTCTTCTAATGTCATTCTTAACTTTTTCCGCATTTCGTTTTGCTTTTGTTCTTGAAATATTTTAAACAAAAGTCACTTATTAACTCTGCGAGTGTTATTACAATCGTCATAGCTGAATATTGGCTGTCTCTCCATAGAACTGAAAACATTTCCAATATCTTTTTCAATTTTAGTCCAGGTTAAATCACACTCATGTATTTATTTCCTTGTTCATTATGACAGTGTGAACACCGGGGAATAGTTTCTTTGTAAGATTTTATATCATACAATGCTGACCTTCAATGCTGAACACAGCCATGAATTTCAGCAGCGTCTGGTCTGTTTAAAATGTCCACTTTTTGCGATATTTCCAAAGTTTTTTCTTTTCTTCTTATTCCCACCATCTTTTGCACCAATACAAGACTTAAGGGTGAAATAAGCATAAACAATTATCCAAATAAATTTTCTGAAAAAAAAGAAAATTCAAATCAGTTACATATCACACAAATGTTTCAAACATACACATCAAGATCATACCCGGATATGCAGGATACCGGATATGAGCCATTCTACTATATATATATAATTAAGTAATTCATTGAGTCTGAAAGAAACCTCAACAGAATGAACTGGACGGCCTTTTAGTCCTATATTTGGGACTCATCAGCAGTGCGCATCCGCTACCGAGAATTGAAACCCTGAAAGTTGAGTTATCAAGCAAACGTCATACCAAATGCTCCAACTGCTTTAGTCTGATTTGATACCTCTTCGTCACCAAGGCCCATTCTGTTGAGGTTTCTTTCAGACTCAATGAATTACTTAATTATAATTATCAAATCCTCCTAACAATTTCTATCATATATATATATATATATATATATATATATATATATATATATATATGGAGAGAGAGAGAGATGAATTTGGTTAGATTGCGAAAAAGATTTTGAAAAAAAACAGCCTCGCTCGTTCATGTTCATGT
>OZ038475.1:24723304-24813304 GCA_964036315.1 Acanthosepion esculentum | reverse complement strand
TTTGGTTTCTAGATTTGTTCAGATTTGTATTGGAAATCTTTCATCTCCCTCTCATATCTAACTTTAAATCTACTGTTTCGGTAATGAGTTCATATATATTTCTAACTATGTGTTTGTCCGAATTTGTTGATGTTTTGAGTCTGACATTTCCTCTGATATCGAAATGGGGGGGGGGTGCAGAGATGGGTTTTGGTGAGCGGAACTTCCAACAAAGGAATAGGAGAAAACATAGGAAGATAAACATGAGAATCTCAGGTTCCGAGATGAAATTAACAAATCACTTCTGCCCTCGGGAATAAAGAAAGATCTCAGGTGCGATGCACAGCTGCTCATGTGGAATCGAATGATTATATTCATATATCATAAACATACAGGTGCTTATCTTTGTAATCTGTGGAGGTTAACGGATACAACAGCGTTAAAAATTAGTTTCACTTTTACAGTTTTAAAACGTGTTCAAATTAATGGTTCAAATGTTTTGTACTTAATATTTATCGTTTTGGCAAAATTAAAGTTTGGATTACTTCCATCGCAGACATTTTTCAAAATGCAATCTAACAAGAATGTTGTCAGAATGTTGTCTAACATTACTTCATTTCATATACATATATGGAGTCATATCTATCTGCAGATAGATATGCTTTTATGTGCATATGAACTTTTCAAATCACCGACTTTTTGCTTCCATATAATATACATGTGCATAGATATTTCGCTTTATATTTAGAGTACATATATACTCTGTATTGGGCAATTTTTCAGAATGTTATGTCTAGTAATTTGTAATAATCTACCTCACACTTGGATATATATATATATATATATATATATATATATATATATATATATATATATATATATGATGTGTTTTGGTGTGTTAAGTTTCTCAGAATAAATATGCAGAGAAGAAAAATTTAATAAAATAGACAATCGGAAAATAGAACTTCGAACTTAGTTCATAATATACAAAAAGAGGCTTAGCACAGGAGCTTCATTTTTCTTTATTTAAATTTTTGAATCTCCTCCACTTATATATATATATATATATATATATATATATATATTTCCACTTTTGTGTGTCGCGTGTGCGTGCGTGTCCTCGTTAGTTAGTGTATGTATATAATTTTATTCTCCATTTATACCTGTTTGCGCCTGCGTACGTGTATGTATGTATGTGGTCCGACCAGTTTATCTGGCCATCATGTGTGCATGACTTGTGCCCATGTGTGTGGGGTTATGATCTCTTTAGTGCTGTTTTAAAATTGTGTATGAATTTTTTTTTCTTGAATTTGTAAGAAAGAGTAGTTGTGTGTTTGGTATATTGGCATAAGTTTAAATTTGTCTTGATTGCATTCGTAGATGTGTTGAGATACAAAGATTTTTCTGTTGTCGAATAATTTGATGTTACTTTTGTGAAGAGTAACTCTGTTGTTAAGTTCTTGGCTGATGCCTACATATGACTTCTTGCATTTTGTGCATTTGAGTACATAGATCACATTTTTGTAGTTGCAGTTTAATTTTTTTATTTATTGCAAATGTATTTCAAAATCTTTTTTGTTCCATTTTGTGACGACCTTTATATTCCGTTGTTTAAATTTGGATGTGGTTAATATATGTTTCAGATTTTTAGATTGGCGTTTGCTTTAAATTATTTTGCTTGTGTTTAGTATATTTTTCATTTTGTCATTCTCGTTAAGTAGGTCTAGATTTCTTGTAATTTCCGTTAATAGTTCTGTTTTGTTCTTATTGTATGTTGAGACATGGGCTAGGTTTTGTTCACCGTTTCGATTTTTTTAATTTCGTAGTTAGACCAGAGGTATTTTTCTGCTATTTCAAAACCTTTGTTAATTAGTGTTGGGTGGGTAGCCTCGTTTTTTTTTAGAGTTATATATATAGTTATTCCAGGCGGGTTTTTGTCGGTTACTATAGTACAAACCCTACGTGCTGGAGAATAGGGGATGGATTTTAGGCAGCTTTTTGTGTGATGGCTCTTAAAATGAAGATACTGTGGGTTGTCTCTAGGTTTGTGGTAGATATCTGTGATTATGTGGTTGTTTCTATTTCTAATGAGTATATCTAAAAATAGTAATTCGTTAAAATTATATTCTTGGGAGAGTTTGATTTTTGGGTGTAAGATCTGACGTAGAGTGTGGAATTGGTCATATTGCCCCGTGAGAGTCTTTAGAAAATAATACCATCGTTCCCAGGATTTTACGAATTGCGTTTTTATATCATCCCCATATATTGGTCCTATCAATTCATATAGATTGTTCCGTAGGTAAGTAAACGTTTGGGTGGCATATGTAGGTGCTATTGTCGTTCCCATTGCGGTACCTAGGGTTTGGATATAGCTTTCGTTGTCAAATTCAAAAGTGTTATTGCTTACAATCAGGTCTATACTATCGATAATGAATTCCTTAGTAAATCTGGCATTTAGTGTTTCTGGATGTTGTTTAATCCATAATGAGATTGCCCGTTAACCTAATTCATGGGGTATGTTGCTATGTAGTATACTGATATCAAAAGTAGCAATAAGTGTTCCCGGATCAACTTCTAGGGGTATGGAGCTAAGGAATTGTTTAACATCTCTGATGTGGCTTTTAATCTGCTTAGTAAATGGTTGTAGTATTGTGTCTATTACGTTACTGAGTCTACTAGTTGGTCAGGCTGGTACGGCTACTATGTGTCTGAATGTAAGGTCACTGGGGTTCGGGATGTTAATGTATTCAGACTTTTGTCTTTGGATAACTACTTTTTTTCACTCGATTTGTGAATTTTTGGTAGTTCGTAGAAATTATTTGTTTTTCGTGCAAAATTTATTAGGAATTCCTTTTCATATTTTGTTAATATTTTGTTATGTGTCGTGCAGAGTTTTGTACTTTTTTAATATAATATTTTTGTCTATGTTGGTGTCGATTAATATTTAGTTGCTCTTATCCCCTAGTGCCACTAGAATGTTTGTTTTATAGTACATTTTGTCCATGATCACTATGGCGCCGCCTTTATCTGCTTCCTTCATAATTATGTTGTTACTTTTACGAATGCTCTCTAAGGCTTGTCTTTGTTTGTATGTAAGTTTGTTGAATTGTTTAGATTTTTTGTTGGTTGAGGTTCCAGTTTTTAAAAAAATATGTCTAGTTCATTTGTATCATTATTTGGTGTGTGTGTGGGGGAATTTGATTTATTTCTTACTAATGATTCATCTGTAATGTTTTCGTTATTATTACATATATCTTTTATTCTGGGTTTGCGTTCAAATTCTCTAAGGTCATTTTTTTTTTGTCTGTTATATTGCTTTTCCGAGGAGGGCAGAATTATACTCCTAATTTTAATAGGTTGATTTCGTCCTTTGTCACTGTAGATTTACTATTTTGTGTTTTGTGTCATCTAAACTGTTTGCGCGTGCATACGTGTATGTATCTATGTATGCGCTCCAACCAGTGTATATGGCCAAAATGTGTGCGTGCCTTGTGTACATGTATGTGGGTGTTATGATCTGTTATGGGCTGATGTAAATTTGTCTATCAAGTTTTTTCTTGAATTCGTAAGAAAGAGTATTTGTTTGTTTGGTATATTGGCATAATTTTAAATTTACCTTTTTTAGAAATTCAAGTAAAAACCCACATATATGGTCACACGGCAGGCACACATGATGGCCAGATACATTGGTCGGAACGTACACATACATACAAGTACGCATGCGCAAAGAGGTATCCATGAAAGACAAAAATATATATACATACACTGGCAAAAAAAGATAGACTACTCACGAGCACACACCTGAGCGCTACGAAAAAGAGTAAGAATTTGTATGTGTGTGCGTGTATGTATGGGTATGTAGGCATGTATTTATATGTGGTTGATACTCTATATGTGAAAGTTAACGAGGACAGGCACGCACACAAGATACACAGAAATGGAAATAGATTTAACAGTCTTACGTGTGATGTGTTGATAGGAGGCCTTCTATCATCAACATATCTGTAATCGCCACAATTAAGAACAAACCTAAGGATCTTCTTTCCACTTAGGCAGAAATTCACTTTTGCGAACAGTCTAAAAATGAGATCAATGCTTACTACAAATATAGAAAATGAAAAATGAAACATCAAACGAACATAATGAGAATTTATTCTTTTAAAAAATGATTCTTTAATTTGTCTGAAGGCAGTCACGAAACCGGCAACACGTGTAGCAAAAAATATGAAGACTAAAATATAATATATATATATATATATATTAAAACAAATACACATTATAACCAAAAACAGTTTCCCTCTTTCAAAGCCCGGCAATTATTTAAGACAATTTTTATGTGTATACGTTATATTTATACATACAAATGTTTAAGTAAATGCTCTGTTCATAATAAACAGTATTGACAATATTTACCGGCCTGAATGTCCGAAAAGTTTTCATAGAAAATATGAGTCCTGAAAATTGGAATCGAACCTGTATCCTATACGGAACCGTCATATAGCCTGACGTGCCTTAACCGATTGGGCCACAGAGGAGCGTTTGGTTAGCAATGTCGATTTTACTGTTTTAAAACCAGCGCCATAAATAATTGTTTAAAAAATTATTTAACACATTCTTCATACGTTCTTTTTATAAATGTTTTAAATAATTCTCGGACTTAGTCCATTTCAAAATGTATGACGTCATTTGTTTACATTTGGATACGCATTGAGCAAATGTGAAGGAATGAGAGAAAATCATGGATACTTGTGTTTAAAAGCAGTAAAATTGACCTTGCTAACCGAAAGCTCGTCCGTGGCCCAATCGGTTAAGGCAAGTCAGGCTATATGACTGTTCCGTATAGGATACAGTTTCGATTCCTGTCGGAAGACGCATATTTTCCATAAAGGTTTCTCGTACATTCAGGCCGGTAAATGTTGTTAATACTGTTTATTATAAAACAGAGCATTTACTTAAATATTTGTATCAATAAAAATTACGTATAAACATAAAAAAATATCTTAAATAATTGTCGGAATTTGACCATTTCATAATGTGTGAAGTCATTTGTTTACATTTGGATACGCATTGAGCCGATTAGAATGAATGAGTGAAAATCATGGAGAATTGAGTTTAAAAACAGTATAATCGACCTTGCTAACCCAACGCTCATCGGTGAAATAAATAAAAATAAATTAAATAATTGTCGTACATTGTTCATTTCATAATGAATGACGTCATTTGGACACGCATTGAGCAGATATGAATGAATGAGTGAAAATCATGGAGAATTTTTTTTTAAAAACAGTAAAATCTACCTTTTTAAGCGAACGTTCCTCTGTGGCACTGTCGGTTTATGCACGACAGGCTATATGACGGTTGCGTATAGGATATAGGTTCGATTCCTGTCGGAGGACGCATATTTTCTATGAAAATTTCTCGGACATTAATCCCGGTAAATTTTGTTAATACTGTTTATTATAAACAGAGCATGTACTTAATGAAGTTCTATAAAAAACGTATAAACATAAAAATGTCTCATATATATATATATATATATATATATATATATGAAAGCGAATTTTTTCCTTACCATCTCTTTTCGACCCTTGTTTTATAAAAGTCAATGCAATGATTTTATTTTGCAGCATGCATTCTTAAGTAGAATTCGCAAAATAAAATCTTTAGATGTATATTTTCGACATGTGCGTGAGTCTGCGCACGCGCTTGTGTGTATGAGAGTGAGAAAGAGAAAGTGATTGAGAGCTAAAGATTACATATTTGCATTTGATTGTACGTATGTACAATTCTCATGGAACTCGTTTATTGTTTGTATAATCTATCATTATTCTTTGATTTCACTCACAGCACTTATAGGTAATTTTCGCGGAATTTATCTTACTTTTTGCACTTACCGGTTTTATCGTTTTTCTCCTCAGGTGATGATTAGTTTGACGGGACATTTTGATACGAAATCAAAATAAAACAATTTGAATTTTTTGTATTTTAAAAACGCACATCACATAGCTTATTTACTCAAGTTTCGGACTACGATTAATGAAAGAAAGACACTTATTGAGATATTGAGTCTAACTGAATTTTTCCAACGAAACTCCAAAATCTAAAAGACACAGTTAGATACCCCTCTTAATTGTTCGCAGAAGAATGGTTTGGGCCTCTAATAATAATCGGGTTTATTAGCACTTTCCTTATAAGGAAACATCTGGCAGACATTGAATGCATCAACACCATTACTGGTTGCAAGTTTTTCATTGAAATTAATTTTTGAAGAAAATAGGTTTTTCTTGTTCAATAGCTGGTATCGCTCTTTCAATTAGTAACGGAAATCCTTCTTAACTTTTGGTTTGAGATCGAGTTCAACGTCACCATATTGATTATATCAGTATTTTTACTTCTAGTTACATGTGGTATCTCTTTTAGTTCTTTTCTTGCTGCTAATCATCAGTCTGGAATATAAAGTACGTGGTAAATACGTATACTGTTACGAAATTTTATATTGCTAACTGTTACATTGTTAGTTGTTGTTGTAATATTATGCGTTGTTTATGGTAGCAGAAATGATAGAGTACGTTTATATGCAGGTGATTTTCTCTCTTTGAACACAACATATCAGTGATACAAAATGCTTTTTTTCTTTAGCGTATTACACTAGTTACCGATCTAAAATGCATAACTTCGATGTGCATATTTAAAGAGTATATCTTAAATTTTCAGAACATCTATAATTTATGGGCTTTTTTATAAATTTCCAGATTATATTAATAAAAGCATATCTTTGTATGAAATCTCTATCTGTGTAAAACGTGCTGAAAATTTTCTCAAATTGTTGCAAATCTTCTCGAAATAAATGACAATAAAATATTTTTAAAATGATTGTGTAGCGAAGATCTGCTTCCAAATTGAGAAAACCTTTTCTCTTTTCCCAAACGACAAAGTACATTTATAAAAACACCAATTACTGAATTTCAGTCAGTTATAAGTGAAGAATTAGAATATATGGCGGTGTTATCTTCGTCTGGATTTTGCCGATTAGATGGATAAATAATAAGGTATTTTAAAAAAATATAATTTACATTTATTAATGAATAAAAATGTCGAAATTAATTTCTGGGAGATTTAATTGAAGAAATATCATCATTGTGTGATCTACTTGCTGAACTTCTCAATCATGGTCCATTTTCTTTCATTACAATTTGCGTCACAGTCAATTACAAGTAACCTTTAGAATATTTCCTCCGCTTCAAACAATTCTGACATTTATTGGCTGATCTAAAATATTCCAGCATTTTTCAGACGATTTTCAAATGTTCTATGAATCTATGACAAAATCTTGTCTGAAAAATCATTATACACATCACTATTTTTTCACTGGAATTCCATGTTTTACAACGTCTTTTATGCAAAACTCAAAATGACATTTCAAGATACTTTTGAGGAATGGATTCTGCATTAATTTTGAGATATCTTGCATTTGCCGGGTTTACAAGCGAAAATCTCAAGTTGATTGGCCCAGTTAATGGTCTAAATGAAAAACAACTTCCCATTGTAGAGTATCTAAAAAATCTGTTTTCACCGCATCGCATTTAAGCATAATATTTATCAGTCGGCAAATCATCATTTGACTTCTTTTTTCATAAAAAATATTTTTTTAAAATACAATATTTAATTCAAAATATTGAATTATTCATATTTAAATAGTATTACACTAAAAAATTAATGTTTTGATATATTTCACTTTGATTTTATGGTTGAGCTGATAAAATAATTTGAATCTAAAATTTCTGGTATATGCATCATTAATAAAAAGTTATTGCTTAATTTACGATATACTTTTTCTCGGAGTATATCTGAATATTCACCAGGGCTAACGTAGATTTTATATTCCAGTATGATTTTAACAAAAATAAGCAATACATGGAGTGTAGATACGCCGAAAGTGTAAAGATCGTTATAAAATATTTCTCTAACGAACTCAATATTAGCGCTAATGGAGAAAATTTAAGTTGGACAATGAGGTCAAGATTAAACGGCGATAGACTGTATCGTGCTTGAACTGAACATATATATATATATATATATATATATATATATATATATATATATATATATATATATATATATATATATATATATATATATATATATATATGTATGTATGTATGTATGTATGTATGTGTGTGTGTGTGTATTGTGTGTGTGTGTAAGTAGATAATGAGGTCAGCACACTGAGGCCAATGTGTGTTTCCTGCTTGAACAACTTCAATTCAAGTACGATACAGACAATTGCCGCTCAGTCTTGACCTTATTGTCCAACAGAAATTTTCCCCATTAGCCCTAATATTGTACAGATTTGCATATACATATATCACACTTTCAAACTATATTTTTATTATATAATATATATATATATATATATATATTTGCTTGATAAGGCGGCCCAAAATATCATTGATCCACCTCCATGCTTCACTGTCGGAAGAAGGCAGTCAGGGTTGTAAACCTCTTTGGGCTGCCTCCACACATAAACTCGCCTTGAAGTTGGGAAAAGAGAAAAACTGGACTCGCCTCAGAATATGACTTGCTTCCATTGGTCTGCAGACCAGGCATTGTGATCTCTGCACCACTTCAACCTCTTCCAAATGTTGTCAGTGGGGAGAAGAGGTTTCCTTACGGTGGCTCTTCCATTATATGCAGCCTTATGGAGCTCACGACGAACAGTTTTTGTAGAAACTGGACTATTCAGAGGATTATTCAACTCTGCAGTCACTTTGGCCGCAATTGTCCAATGATTCTGTCGCCACATTGCCTTTCAATGCACGTCAGTAAGTTTGAAAGTCCGGCCCAAATTGCTATGCTGGCTAGACGTTTTACCCTGTTTCTTGAATTGTTGCATAATTCTTGATATAGTAGCTTTTGAAAAACCAAACAGTTCCTCAACCTTAGTGATCGAGGCTCCAGCCATGCGAGCTTCAACAATTTTCCCATTTCGAACTCAGAGATCACGCATTTAGCTTAAATTTTACTAAATTCTAAAAATAAGTAAGCCAAAGACGGTAAATTAGTTAAACAAACGTATTTAGAGTAGATATAACCTGCAATTACGAAGTTTTAGCTAAAGTTCTTAATATAATAGGTCTTTGAAATATAGGACTGTAATTTGCACCTGTTCCAATTATTTTGTCCAACCCCTGTATATATATATATATATATATATATATATATATATATATATATATATATATATATATATATGTATGTATGTAAGCCTAATTTGAAAGAGCAAGTCCGCATACTCTTCCAATAAAATTATTGATGCAATTGTTTAAATGCACAATTATTCCTGAATAAATCATTCGTAAATACTTGTAGACAATGCGCCTTATTACGTAAATATTAAAACCGAGAATAAGATGTTTTTTCTAATTAATGGCCTCGTTAACACATGAAAATTAATATTCCACCTAAATTCTTACACAGATGACACAAAATTATTAAAGTGTCAATCATATTTCTTGTCCCATTCAGACAGAAGTTTATAACCTTATAGTTTTATAAACTTTGTGTTAATCCAGGCGTGGCCCGTACAGGAAAATACAGCCAATTTTCTCTCCTATATGAAGAAACACAAGCTTTTATGAGTTCCAGAATTTGCTTCGTACATAGAATACTTACATACTCCCTATTTCTGTCTGTCATCTTTGGTTAACAGGGACACAAATGCATTATTTAGAATACTGAATTTTTACCCATCGTTTGGAATACTGGTATTAAATAAACAAAAACCAGTTACATCTATTTTCCTGAAGTCTTCTTCAAACGTCATTATTTAAATCACCAGATTTGTCCAAGTTCACGTTTGTGAGGATAGAACTGGGAATTCATTGTCAAGAGCCAACACTTTCCGGCAATTCCTTTGATATTAGTCTTCTCACCTGAAGAAAGTGTTCCCTTTGTCCTTCTTGCGATATGATAAGCTTGTGTGGTTTCCATCGTTTTCTGCTGTGTAATAATTGTTACCTAATGTGTGGATGAGATAACTTGGTGTTTAAATCTGTCTGTAGTGTGCGAACACCAGCTTTCTTTTATACTGTTGATTTTTAGATTAGCTAGTCACTATCTGCTGTGGTATTACAGACACGGAAAATGTGAAATAGAATTGCGAAGACGCATTGGAACAGCTAAATATGCCTTCCAGTATCTAAAAAAAATGTTAAGAAAAAAAAAGAAACATTTCCGTAGAAAAAGAAGCGAAGGCTGAGCCATGTTGTAATATCAGTTCAGCTATATCGCAATGAATTTTGGACATGTCCTAAAAGATAAAGAGACAAATTTGGTCAACTGTGGTGCCGCTCTACAAAAGGATGGTGAGATTCTATGGCCGAGATCAACGAGGAAGAAAACGTTCATAGAATGAGAAGGGGGCAGTTGAAATTTCTAGGTTACCTAATGAAGAAAGAAGGCTAAGATAATTTAGCACACAAAGGGTATATTGGAGGCAAGAAGTTAATTTAAATCAGTAAGAGACATACCTAACCAAATTGTGGAAACGGAAGCAATTAAAATAAGTGTCGCAAGATGAAAACGTATTGATGGCTTCAATAGCATGGTTATGGAGATATACTAATGTAAAAAACTGTTTAGTTACGAAGGATGGGAACTTGTGTCTATGTCCTGACGAAACACGTCACACAAATGAAAGAAATGACTCGGTGCCTAGTAAAATATTGCAGTAGAATCTTATTACACTCTTTTCAAAATTTCTTCATAATTAATTTTTGCCTATTAATCTAATGAGAGATTTTTCATGATGGCGTTATTGTTTGTAACATATTTGATAGGTTTTTTTAGCACGTTATAGTCTGTTTTACTTTTTTTACTTCTACTTGAAAACACCAATTGTGTTTTGGTGGCTTTTTTATATTCTCGGCCGTATTTATGTTTGTTCGTGGATATTTTAATGTCTTAAGTGCAGCATGGATAATAACAAACATGAAAAACAGAGTGAGAGTTTTTTATAATTTAAAAATTTCGACTACTTATGTACAAGATAAGCAAAAGTCCCATTTTACTTCTGCTCTTACGGTGTTTTCTTACGGATTTCCAATATTTCTGGCTTCGAGGGAGACTCTTTCGAGCAAGCTGTTATCTGTTTATAATTTAACAAAACATATTGGATGCCTGCAGGAGAGCAAGGATCAGCAAATAAATTTCTATATTTGATGTGTTTTGTCTTCACTGCATGGTCTACTGTTCGTTCTTATTTAACTACGATTAATGCTTACCTATGTTTTAGGACATAGAAACAATGTTTCCTTAAGGCATAAAAACATTGTTTCCTTAATAATGCATTAATATAAACTTCAGAAAAACGTTTAAAATGTGACGATATTTTCTGTTGGCAATTTCTAAGAATATTACGCAAAAATATGCATCTAATGATTTAGTTTAACTCGGTTAATTTAATGAGATATCGAAACATTTTTGTCGAATGTATGTTTTGCGGGACAAAAACTTAATGAATTAATAGACCCAGGTCTGCTTTACATGAGAAGTGAAAAGTATGAATTGTAGGATGATTAAGTTAGCGCCTAAATTTTGATTTTCAGTTGGTTTATAGGTGTATCAACATGTAGATATAAGTCCACTAGAGTAAAAAAAGACGTATATATAGTTTGATTTCGAATAAAAAAGATAGAATGTTCTAGTTTACACTATCATATATACATCCAAACATTAAAGTATTAAAAAAAGCCGGGTTCAATTTTCACCACAAAATTATTCTTCATTTTCTATCAATGCTAATTATATTAGAATCGGAGAATAACAACAATATTATCTTTGCATATTTCTTTTCATTCAAAAATAACAAAAAAGAATGTTAATATCGTTGCTACTAGTAATACGCAAGTATAAAAATAAAAACAAACACATGGCGCCAAGACAGGTGATATGTTTCTAAAGTTAGATGCAACCGTATGGTTCCCTGTAGCAAAGACGCTAAAAGCAGCTGGTTCGCTATGCTTCGCCGAAGCACAGGAGGCATTAGTTCGACTCCCATCGGGAGCTAAACAAACAAAACAAAAAGCGAAATATTTAAGATGTTTTCGTGACGGAAATACAAATAATATATAGAAATTTAAATCGCTGCGAAAAGATAACGTAGATAGGGATTTGCAAAAGACTTGATGATTTTTATACACTTTTATTTGAAAAATGGTGACTATCATGTTCTTAAGGAAAAGACTTGGCGAAAAGGTGTGTGCCATAAGACATGAAATACGATAGTATGCGTATGTTGCTTATTATCAGAAATACTTATTTCATTTGTAAATGCTAATGTAATATATACGCTCATTGCTCGAATTCACTCCTTCGTTTGTTTAGTCGGAGATCCAAATGATTCTTAAAATTAACTTTCTGCCTTTTATCTTAGGATCACTTTTCTTACTATAGTGATTTTCCAAGCGTAACGTTTGTTGTGGCACAAGGCCGAAAGTAGAGAGAACACAAAAAGGACCGAATTCGCTACTCAGTCGATAGTTAACTTAGTATATATATGTATTGTACACCTATGCTAACAACTAAGAAAGTTATCAATTTTTCCAAAGTTGAGGTATTCAACATTTACATCTGACCGATATTTTTAAAATACATATCTAAAAGTAGAATTTTAAATACATATCTAAAAAATAGATTCTTAAATACCTATCTAACAGCATGATTTAAAAAAATAACTATCTAATTATTATGAAATTTAAAAATAAATACTAAAAAGAGAATATTTAAGCTACATATCAAACAACAGGATTTCTTGAAAAATAAGATTTTATATATGTAGTCTCGTATGCAAATTAGATAGACAATTATAAATAGAGAACAACTGGCCAACATAGGAAGGCTATGCGTAGCAAATCTCGTTTCTATTCAAAACACGAACTGTACCACGACTGCTACTACTACGCAGATAGATAGGCAAAACATAACAATATACATACTTAACAATAGAATTTTAGAAAGATATTTGTTTAATAGGATTTGTTAATACATATCTAAAATATATTTAAATACTTATCTAACAATAGAAATTTTAAATACATATATAGTAATACAAATGTTAAATACAAATCTAACAATATGATTTTTTAAATTCATAATTATATAGTTTTAAATACATATTAATAATAGAAATTTTAAAGTACATAACTAAGGACATCATTTATGAAATAGTTATTGAACAATAGAATTGTAAAATATTTATGTAATAAAACATTTTAATACAACAATAGGATATTTGTTAGTATCTAACAATAGAATTTTTAAATACCTATCTTACAGTAGAAATTTACGCATGTAAAAATAGGATTTTTCAGATGCATATATAACAATAAAAGTTTTAAATGCAATAGCATTTCTGAACTTCTTCTCGAAATGTCGCTTGTTTAAAATGTCTTTCAAATCGTAAGTCTTTAAAAATAATGCTTATTTTAAATGGAAATATAGTAAGATAATTACAATAAAATTAATTAAATATCACACATTAGAAAAAAACTTGCCAAAATGATCGAATTTTCAAATTTATCTCCACACGACAGACGTTCCTGCTAGAAGATAAATACTCCTAACAGACAAGTATAATTTTTCTTTATGATCAAGAGGTATAATATTATATTCTCGTAAAATTATCTTAATATTACATAGTAGCAAATGGTGGTGCAGGTATTAAAGCTTATTCAATTTTATTTTATTTTTTATTGCCCAAAATATAAGTTCTTCTTTAATCATTTTCAGTATCACTCATCAGGGAACACAATCCTTTCAGCCTTTAAAAAATACTCTTCAGTATTTACATCTTTATATGCCAAAATGGAATACAATAGCTGACTCTTAATCATTTCGCTTATCTGCAACATTATTTGTCCTGATCTGTTATTTCCATTTCAGCCACTTTTCCACCATCGTAACGTGGCTTCCCTGTGCCTTTCGCATAAATGTTTTCATTGTAATGGTTTTGATGAACATTCCGCATAACATTAGGGTAACTAGACTTTATGAATTTAACTGAAGTACGAGATTTGAGTCAGGTTCAATTGAAATGGCTTGATATAACCGTAATTTCTATGCTAACAGTTTCTTCAATTACATTACCCACTTGTGGAAATCACTTCCGGTTTCTCACTTCCCAGTCAATTTGGATCTTCAAAAATGTAAATGCAATATCAATCGCTATTTTCTGTCATCTTAGTTATTTTTTTCTTTTATTGTCCTCTCTGTCATTAATAGTACTTTTTCTATATTATCTAACACTCAGTAACCACTTGTTTATTAGTGGATTTATTGCCTTCCTCGGGTTTAAATGATTAAAAAATTCTGAAAAAACATTAGATTATAAGGTATGTTATCTTTTACTATAAAAAGACAAAGTTTGTTATATATATATATATATATATATATATATATATATATATATATATATATATATATATATATATATATATATATATATATATTCATATATATATATATATATATATATATATATATATATATATATATATATATATATATATATATATATATTGAATTGGACAAAGTCCGACAATTTATTTAAAGACATTTATGATATGTTTAACTTTCTTTTTATAGGTACAAGTGTATGAAAAATTCTCGGACATTCAGGCCGGTAAATGTTATTTAATATTGTTTATTATAAAAAAAAACCCAGACCATTTGCTTAAATACTTGTATCTATAAAAAGAACGTTAAATGTCTTTAATATATATATATATATATATATATATATATATATATATATATATATATATATATATATATATATATTCGTAAACGCTATTTTCATTTTTAGAAAATCTTCTCCCAATACAAGAGCCAAGGACAAATGAAGGTAAATACTTAATAAATAAGGGTGTTGAATGAATGTAAAAGGCGAGGTTAAAATGAGAAAATCAGGAGTAAAGATAGGAAAGATAACAGTTTACCCTTGACAGGATGAGGTTAAGACTGTACTTATCGAGTAAGGAGCCTGTTAAGAGTCTGTTCCGCAACGCAGAGTTTCCCAGGAAAAAGCTGTCCAAATGTAGCTTCCTTCCTACTAATTTGATTCAAACAGAATGTCAATGATTCGACCTTGTTTACATGGCATTTCGTGATCAAAGTGCTAAATGTATGAAATGCAGTAACTAAAGACTGAACATTTGTCATGAAAATACCGATAGCTTAACGATAGGCTTGCGACGTTGCGTCTATGAAGAAAAAAGAACTGTAGAGTTCAAAACATTTAGTCGTCCACAAGGCCGCTTCAATATCTTTTGAACTCTGTTAAGGCTGGAAATTGAAGACTGTGCAACTGAGGCCCAGGTATTGGAGGAATATTCCATATTTTGATTGATAAAAGTTTTCTAAAGTTAGATAATGACAAGGAAGCGACCATTTTCCCACCCAGCATTTTTAGCGACGAATTACACGTATAAGCTCTACTTTAGATCTTCAAATGTCTGATCTTATCTTTAACAATCTTTCACATTCAGATGTTTTAAGGGCAAAGCAATATTATCATTAGACATTAATTGGATATTTATAAGTATTTACTAAGCTTCGTTTAGTATGGACCAGCGAATAGATCTTTTTAAGGATGAGGATGAAAGTAGCATGGCATATCTGCAGCGGCCCATCACTTTATCTTTGGATTATTAAGTGTGTCACATTATTCGAATTTATTGTATGAAGCAGTATACGTGGGTCATTCAATAAATAGGCTGAATTTTTCGGGATAAGGACTTCTAATATAGATAGTAGGTTACTTTTTACACACACACACACATACACACACATATGCATGTAATTGGATTTTTAAATATATAATCATCGCAACACCGAAATTCCCATGTTCCAAAACAGTTTTGAAATATGAGTATTTCGGTGTTGCGATGATTTTAAAGAAACAATTCTAATATTTTGCTCTACTGTTGTATCGAGTACTGTGTTTTAAAAATAAAAATAACTGCTCAGAACATTGAATTATAAATCTCATTGTTCTTTCATAATTTATATATATATATATATATATATATATATATATATATATATATATATATATATATCTCTGTGTGTGTGTGTGTGTGTGTGTGTGATAGAGAGAGAGAGAGAATGTGTGAGTGTGTTTTAGTCTGTTTATTAGCGGGAGTGTACGCCCATGCGTGACTGTGTTGCGGTATATATATGAATTGTATTATAAAATATTATTGAATATTATTCAAAAACAAATATGTAACTGACTACTGCATAAATGTTTCACAGTTTTTGGATTGTCTTGTTTACTAAATCTTCCTTGTTGCATTTACCATTTCTCTCTTATAAATACCAATCATACTCGGACAAGATAATACGAATTCACTGCTTAATTACATTAAATTCGTCTTCCCATACGAGACTTGGGCATACCAAAGAACCTTAGCTATTGCTTCAATTCCTTCATCAGGAATCATAACGATGATATCAGTTCATTTAAACTAGTTAAGGAACACAAAATCTTTTATGCTTACGCAATACGAGATACCGACTATATATTAGAGACTTATTCCAACTTCTCATCCATGTAAGTAGCACTACACCTAAGAGTCTTTGATCCCATCTCCGATATGTCTCCTGAGTAATATTAAATGACTCCTAAATCCTGTATCGCTTTGTTGGTTCGCTGCACGCCTACCGGATATTTTCTTAATCTAACTTGGTTTTCCGCCGAGGCGCACGAATCCAGGTATCTTTGTGTAAACCTAATTCTTCGTAGTCAACATTCAGCCTCTGCGTGACAGGTGATAGCATTTAAGTTAGAACAAAGAGAGCTGTATGATAAAGTCGACAACTTTTAGGCTGCGAGGTGTTGTTAGGAAGTATATGCAGAAATAGAATTATATTTACATTCCTCTTTTGTAGAATTAATAGTCCGAGTTTTACCTACCTGCTGAAAATCGTGTATTAATTTTTTTTTTTACTCTCTGGATATCGCTATTACTCTAAAATCCCTTGAAAATTTTGTTTTAAGAAATTATTTTTAGAATTTCATAAAATTCAAACATATAAAACTGGATTTATACAGTTTTTTTTCTTCACAATTAACTGCAAAACTATGAAACACTATTAAGTAGATTGTTTATTTAGAAGATTATTAAATATATGTGAACTGACTCTTATGCATCAAATACATTGTTATTCAAAAGTTTATAATAATAAAAGTTGTTCCAATAACTTGGACCGATTTTAAATGTGAATTAATGTTAAGCCTCTAATGATTGTTTTCCTTTTTTCCATATTTGGCGGACATTTGGGCGAGGTTATTTTTCACATATAATTGCCATGATACAATAGTGAAATAAATAAATTTTCGCAAATAACTCTGATTTATTTACTGCTGACTTTTATCCGTCATAATGAAACACCTTTATATATAATCCGCCTTAATGAAACACCTTTTATTTGTGAATTATAGAACCAGGAATTTAAAAAGAAACATAAATGCGCATAGCTTTTAATTATAAATTATGAAAAGAAATTAAATTTCAGAAAATTATGTATTTTTCAGATTAGTTTATGTCACAAGTTAATTCTAGTTTTAATTTTCAAAGGAAGGTAATTCAGTAGGCTAAGGTCAGAAATATTTATAAATTTATAAATTTAAAAGAATAATTGTTATTAAATATTGCATCGTAGTTCATTAAAATATTTTTACAATATTGTTACTCCTTCAGAAATTAGTAGGTGAAAACGAGAATAAATATATAAACATCAATTGGAAGTTAATGTATGGTTGTCAGCTATAGAAACCGGCCAATGTATGAGTTTGGCGATACTAAAATAAAGCAAGTATCAGTATTTAGATATCTAGGAAGTGTTTTAACCGAGGACAAAATATGCAACACCGAAAAGCGAAGGCGTATTGGGATAGCGAACGCTGCCTTCTAAAAGCTAAGCAATGTATGAAGAATCAGCAAGAAAATATTCGAAACAAAAAGAGTACTGGAATTTTATGTAATATCAATATATGTTAATGAATAATGGAAAAGCTTATCAGAGAGAAGGATGAGGTGAATACAAGGGATCACGTAATTCAAGAGAAAATGGGAACAAAAGGATGCTTATACTTAATAACAGAAAGAGAACTGAAATGTCAAGGACGCATAATGAAAACAATTTGAAACATTGACACAGAGCGGGCATATTGAAGGCAAAGCGAGACAGAGGAAAACAACGAATAACCTGCCTAACGAGCTCGAGGAAATGGTTGGGAGAACACAGTTTATGCGAGTTAGCACAGAGACAAAATTTACTAAGAGCTGAAAAGGACAGGTAATTGGGGAGTGCCATGATCACCCACGTACTGAACGTCCTGGTATATCGAAGAATTTTAAATATATTCTTGTAAATAAACAATGTAATCTCATAGATAATAGTATGTAATAATGGAGTTACGGTGAGGTAATGGATTGCGGCTCAGATTGAGGAATTGGAGAGCCGAGTTCGAATTCAAGTCGAGTTCACTTAAGTGCTAATAAACTTGGGAAAGATTCGAATCCATCTTTTCTCTCCGATTTATGGTTAAATAGCAACACAGATTGGGATCTATAGCCATTGGTGGCAACTGGCCTAGGAGAAGGACACAGTCTGAACTCAAAACCTCCAACTATGCGTATATAGTAGGGCAGTCTGCTCTATGCTATAGTTGACAACCAGTCTAGGAGAAGGAGAGTTTTGTATCCAAATCCGGAGGGGTGGTCCCTAAGGCAGTTCGATATCATGTTTAATTAATTCTGACAACTCCTGCAACAAGGCCGGTATCAAACAATTTGGGCCTCTATCTTTTCATTGGAAAACATCGGTAGCCTGGAGAGGGGAGACGTACTGTATGGATAACTCTCATAAAAATGCTGCATAAGTTTCTGCCCTGGAGAGGACATGACTCAAATCCATGCTTTGTCGAGAGCGAACGATGCCATATTTAGCTTTTAATATTTCTTTTTTCAATATTGTGAACACTTTTGATGCTTGTGCAAATGTTAAGTGATTACAATAAGCTCTTTAACACGCTATAACAAAATAATTTCATTTATTTAAATATAATCAAATATTTTATTTAATAATAACCACAATTTGCATTTTACACATTTTGTTTTTAAATCCCCCAAACAAATTAAAAAGATTGAGTGTTAAATTCATATTCATTCAAATCAGTGGTTTCGACACGACAATTTCTTCAAAAATGAAAAAGTGACCTGAGGCAACAGAAATGTTATTCTCAGGATGCTGAGGATACAACAGTGAGAACCTTTGAGGGACGAGAATGATTTTAACAGGGCAGGATCTAAGGAAGAGATTTAGGTTTGCGTGATGTCCTGCTCTATTCGGAACACGAGTGGGCTTATCGACGATCTGAGTAATGTCGTAACCGATGGAAAAATATTGACAAACTGTGTCTTCTCCATCGGTTTTGTTTAAATTGACTAACCACACTTTGTGGTGAATATTGAAATCGACACGGATATGCTCAGCAATTTTAGCTATTTTGTTTCATCATACACTTGGACGATAGACAGTGAAAATGAAAGAAGTTTTGAGAACAAGGCACTAGCGAATGCATATGAAGGGGAAATAACGGTTCTCGCTTTGGGGGTCTCTGCTACATGAGAACACGGCTTTTATGTAGGCAGCAATACCGTGAACATGGTAATTTCGAGGATCAAATAGACCGGGTATGCGAAGTCTTGCATTGGGATAGCTATACCGTTACCAGTTTCAAGCAGGAACCAGAGGTCAGGTTCGACCACGTGATAAGGGAGTTCAACATCTGAAAAGTTGGAAAGTAGACTCCTGACATTGCTGTAGGAGAGATGGGAGATACTTTTATGTTTGTGGGTTTATTTGTTCTCATTGTTGTGGCCATGGTTAGATATCCGTTATTTGTACAGGGAAAGACAAAGTAGCCAAACACTGTCATCCAAATATAGTGCATTTATAAACAAACTGGATTGAACTGCCAAGATGTACATGGTATGAAGACGTCGTATTACATGATCAAGATAACATTAATAAAATGATAGTTAAAGAACCTCGGCTCTATAATTCGTACAATTTATCACGTGTCTGTCATTTCTCTATATATCATTCACGTTATATTTATATCAGACACTATATACGCTACCATTTCTTCAGTTTGATTTTGTTGATTTTGATTTACGGCATATCAATATCGGTGGATTATTTAAGGCAATATGTTTAGGATAAGTTCGTATAAATAGAATATGGGTTATTTGTATCAAATCAGTTTGTAGATAAGGTTTTATTGATGTATCTTTGGAAAGATGATTTTTAACGACAGTCATGTCTCATTGGTGAATTCTTTTCAGATATACAGTTTGTAGGGACATTTTTATTGGTATTCTTCTTTTGTTCATATTTTGTGACATAGGTTCACTGTTTTTTCAGAAATTTATTGCTGATAATATTGTTGTTTTTTTTTTTCAAATATGTATTTGTGTTAATATATATTTTTCCAAAAATGTATTGGTGTCAATATTTTTTTCATAAAATCTACTCCTAGTAATTTGCTTATTTCAGAAAGTTATTCCTGTTAATATTGCTATAAAATCTACTTTTTAGCGTTCATAATGTTTTGACCTCGGTTTGGGGGTTAATGATTTGCCCAAAGATGGGAGCCTAACAGGTGCTACCATCCAGAGTCAGGGAGGACCTGGGAACAACAGCAAATAAGATGTGTTTCCACGTTTATCAAAACCTCCAGATCAGATGCCTTGTTGCCCGATGTAGATTATCATCATACTCAAGACGGCTTGGTTTCGGTTTCAGTCCACACCTTGTATCTATCTAAAATATGATATGAATATGTATCTCAGTAGACTTATTATTATTGTTAGTGTTATAATTAAACGTTATATATGCACATATGAAAGGAAATCTCATATTGTTCCTGTGTACAAGACATAGAAGAGGGTAGGTTCTTCTAAGTTCTTTTAGTTTCAGATTTCTCTCGTTTGCAGTTGCATAATATGCAAAAGAGTTTGTTTAATTATTTTGATGCAAATTTGGAGGCATATTTCACATTTGCGTCGCCATATTTAGAATCACATCAAATAGAGCACTTTGCGATTATGTGGAAGATTTGCACAGTAATTGAATAAATTTAAAATGAAAAATATATCAGCTGAAAATAAAATAAAATGCAACTTGCCGGTGATACCTGGACAGGTTTTAAGATATATAACAAAAGACGGCTTGTGAGAATAGCTAATTAAACTAACATCTTCGCAATATGTTAACATGCATATTCTATGTAATAGGATGCACATAAATGCAAGCAAGAATAATACATGCAGTAAATCAATGAACTAATACACGCCTGAGTGATCAACAACACTTAGCTAAGATTAAGAATTGCACACAGTAAAATTTCGGCGTAAGAAATCGATGAGTTTCAATTTTAATGATTATAGAAGAATCGCTGCGTTCGAAAGTTAAACAAAGCTAGATATATATACTTTAAATAATTGCGAGAGATTTGAAGATTTTCATCCATTATGAATTGCGCGAATATTTTATTTTCATTGAGCAACGGCTCTCACCATTGTGCCTCAATATTTCAATGAGACAGAGAACAGAAGAAAGAAAAAAACACCTTTATCGACTGACGTTACTCGCCAACTTGTCAATAGGAATATTTTCAATAATTACCGTCTTTGCGCAAGTCGATTTTCCTCACATGGACTACGTTGAAGTTATTCGAGTGTAACATGTGACAGAACAGAAAAGGAAAGAAACAAAAAAAAACCCAAAAAACAGATTACCATAAATATATTAGAACAGCCAGCTCTTTTTTTAAGCAAGGTGTTGTTCTTAGATTCAAAAATAAGATATGTTATATTTTACAGAGGTCCACCCTACCAGTCCCGCTCGCTTTTCTTGATGTGTCTGTTATCAGTTCTGTACTTCGTTTTTCACACACACACACACACACACACACATATATATATATATATATATATATATGTGTGTGTGTGTGTGTGTGTGTGTGTGTGTGTGTGCGTACCTGATACTTGGTGTCTCGATTTATACTGATATTTTATAAACTATCATCTTTATTTTCACTGCAGTGTCGCGTCAGGACATTGGAAAATATAGCTCCCCACATTTTTCTGTCATTTCCAGCTCTTAATATTTTTTTTTATTTTTGTAATCTCTCCTATACCTTGCTTCGGCATTCATTTACTTATGCTCACTAAGTATGTTATCCGTTGTATTCCTCATTTCTTTAAAAAAAAATGTCCTGTGAGCATCAAATTTAACAAGCTGCCTTTCTTCCTTATTTAAACTAGAAAACACAACGCCCTCTTCCTGATGTTAAGTATAAGTGTCATTTTGTATTCTATTTTCTCTAAAATTTCGTCGTTTCTCACATTTTCGGTTCATGTTAATCTCCGCCTTCTTTTATTGACTCACTTTTCTGATGCTTGAATTAGCGTCTTCATCTTTTAGGATATTACCCAGCATTCACTGCCATATAGGAGAGCTGATATTACGCAATTGTTGAATACACTTTTCTCCATATCATTGATAGTAAATAGTAGATTCAGTTACTATTAGCTGCCTCATTATCGATGTTGTTAAATTCTATGATTGATGTCATGTGAGCATCAAATTTAACAAATTATTTGTCTACATTAGCCACATATGATCCATATAAAAATAGTGAAATAAATTTAAAACTCCACAACATTAGTCGCAGAAAGTGTATCGGTGTTCTTATAAAAAAAATATATTGGGTAATCGATTTTGCTAGCCGAGTTATATGCAAATTTTGAAAAATCACACTTTCTGAATACGTAATAAATATCCAAGAGATCATGCGATTTGTTCAATTAAACGGGAAAGCTTTACTAATGAATAATTACAAGATGTCTTTGTTATTGTAAAAGCTAAATACCGCTTTTTTGCCTATAAAATATGAAGCACGTTAAGAATTTAAGCAGACGTTCATCACAACAATAGTTTATTCAGTATATTAATAAGGTTCGTTTTTCCAAATTTCTCACTTACTAATAGTTACATATTGAGGGTTTGGCCTCTATGTTCTGAATGGAATTGCAGTTTGGAAAATGTGCTTGTTAGACATTGAGCGTAACACCTCGATTTCAATCAACGTTATTTTGCTTGAATATAACATTCCTTTAATAATGGTGGTTAGTGACAAATTTCTTCGTTTAAACTTTTAAATAATACTGACACTTTTTCTCGAGGTTAAGTTTTAGATATGACTGAAATAACTAACTACATGATAACGCACACCTGAGAATTTTCCCCTGGGAGAAAAAATGTTGCTCTTCCTTACGGAGGTCTTGGAAATACCACCGCATTTCATCGCGTTCATCAACACTGAACATTTTGTTTTACTTACAGAAGAGTCCATTCGTTGTTCCTTAGGTCAAGTTATTGCGTCTGTCTCATTTTAAGCAAACGAAAAACAAAAATAAAAAGAACAATTTATTTTAGGGCCAACGTATGAAGACGCTCAAAATCAGTTAGTTCTTGCAGTGTTATTCTATTAGGATTCAGCTTATATCAGAATTCCACAAGGTCCCACTTCACCTTATGATACATCCTGAAGACCGCGACGACGGCCTCGAGCTGTCAGTTTCGTAGTTTTCCACGTCGTTCACTGTGCCGTACGCTTGCAAATGCTTTAGAAGAATTGTGATGGGATTTTCTAGTGTTCTCTCAGCTTTTTTTATCCCGTCATGCATAATAATAACAACAGAAAATGTTTTTTTTTATAACTCTTTGATTGCTTGTCTCGTCATCTTCAAAACCTCCAGTCATATGTGTGATGCATGCAGTCTTCAACTGACAGCTGACAAGCGAAATCGCTTCGAACGAAGTCAAATGAATTGAAATTAAAAGAAATACTCGAAATAAATCATAACCTTTTTTCTATTTTATCTTCTATTTCTCTCCAGCCGCAACAGATGTGCCTTTCCGAAATGTTCCATCTATGAGAGAAGGTAGCTCAAACTGTGCATAAAATCGAGATCTCTTCACTTTTATATATAACAACTTTAGTTTAGACTATTGACAATAGTTGAAATTTACAAGTTATTGTACAGTTATTTCTGTTAATGTATCGGCATTACCTATATTTGTCTTTTTCCTCATTTCACCCCAAGTAAGGTGATAAAGCCACAAAGACGACATGGGGATACAGAGTGTGAATGGATCTGAGTAAAAAGCATATAATTAAAGAGAAAGTACAATAAAAGAACATGTATTAAGTAGACAGATGGCGACGATTGACATTGCATATAATTTTTGAAGATCAAATTTCATTGGAATGCAATGAGCCGGATTAGAGTTTCACGGGCGAGAAGTTCGAGAGAATATATTGTTCCATCAAGCAATGTCGACTCTAAAATATTTAAACCGATCTACTACCAGTCACAATGAATGGATGTTCCCACGAGGAGGCACCGTGATCTGAAAGAATATTGTGCCTCAAACTCTCACGTGACCTCAAGTGGAATTACTTTATACGATCCTTCGCTAAAGATTCAGGTAAAATGATCGTCTCCCTCCACCGCTCCAGTGATTACCCAACTCCTCATTCTATCCTCCATATTTATAAGAGCAAAATCGGGCTGCAAACGGAAGTACTGCCATATTTGAGCGAGAGCTGCCTAGACCAAACTTGACCGTCTTGATAGAGTTTGAAAGCGTCTCTGCGACCTTGTGGGGAAATAATTATTTTCCACGCATCTCTCTCACAGGCTAAAAATAATGGCGAGATAAATTTTATTTGGATTCCACTGCAAACGACTGGAAGACTCGGTATGACCATCATACATTAACACTTAAAAATAAAAAAAAATTCAAATGCCAATGCACTCTCAATGTTTTACTAGGAAATCAAAACAAATAACTACACACTGTTACTAAAATGGAATTTCATCGCAAAAAATTCCACCCTTTTCCGGCCGGGGCGACCGATGTAATATTTGTTTTCTTGAATATAGATTAATTCTCAAAAATATTAATGACCCCAACCTGCTGAACAAACGCCGTGGACTCATGATAGTTTGTACCCATAAAAAAAGCTCTCTCTTAAAGTATTTTGATTCTGGATAAATCTTACTCATCTTCAACTATCCATTAAACATTTTAGTTTAAATACTTTAAGCATTTAGGCTTTTATTAATATGTAACGGGCTACACGGAGTTCCTCATTTCTTTAAAGATACATTTCGTTTTTAAAAATGTTTCTCAACTGCTCTATTTATCAACAGTTTTAATTTTTAAAAATTTATACCCTAATATTATTAAACGTTATCTTTATATACTTTTGCTGGGTTACTCCCTTGAAACATAGAGATTATTTATAAACAATATACAAACCACTGCGCTACTCACTCCTATTTATTCATATTGCTTGCTTCTTACGATTTATAATTTCTTAACTTAAGTCTTTCGTTTTATTCCAACGGAAAAATTAGTCTCTATCTATAAAAGGCAGGATGTGTGTGTGTGTGTGTGTGTGTGTGTGTGTGTGTGTGTGTGTGTGTGTGTGTGTGTGTGTGTGTGTGTAAAGAATGCATGGCCGCAATTTTCGACAGATTTGCACCACAATTTACATGCACATGCTCCAAATTAGTCTAAAGGCAAAGACCGACTTTGCATTTCCCAACTCCCATCGATAATGGAAATAATTTATTTTTTCATGCTTCTACGGTAGTTTTCATGTAGTTTGCGGCCATTTTCTACTGGCCAGAGTGAGAACCTATAGCTGGCTGCCACGAATAGGCAGGAAGATTCTATTGGCCAGCGTGAGAGCCAACAGCTGACTGAGACGAATGATAACTAGCATGCTTGCATGCAAAAAAATATCGATAGCTGCATTCGTCACAAGTGGGAAAAATTTAAATATGCATGGCACTTTACTCCAATTGGCTCATTCGCTTGCTTAAACACAACGTTGATTCTGATTCCGCAGAACTGGGTTGGGTGTGAAAAAATATTTGTTGTTAACATTCTTTTTCATTCAGTTTTTCCAGTTGCGAGTCCTTTTTTAAAGCTGATCGTTTTGTCTTCATTTTGTTTAGTTCTTTTTTCGTAACAGATTTAATGTTTAGTATAGAGCATAGAAAAAAAATCACAATGTGAGATAGGCAAGAAGTAAGGCATGTAGCAGCATCAGAACGTCAAAGTGCACTCCTTTAAAGGCAAGGAAGAGCAAACATATTTTAAGTTAAGTGAGAGCGATTGCTGAATGAGTCGTACGATTTTTGAATCAAGCACGGGCATGCTTGATTTGTGAATCAAGCACGACCATGCAAAAAAATAATCAAGATTAAAATTTATATGGTACTAGTACCATATAAATTTTAATCTTGCACCATTTTTTTGCTATAGTTTTCTCAATATCTTCCTCCATACAAACTATATTTTGAATTAACACCCCAACATGTATTAACTTTGAACTTTTATATTAACTTTGTACTTTGAATCTGAGTAAAATTTATCGCTCCTCCCATTAGAATCAGTATTTAAAGAAATACAACTGTAATAAGCGGCTCAATTGCCATATGTGACTGACAACTTTGGAAACTATGAAACTTTAAGTTGCACTACAAACGTATGTAAGTGTATTTATTAATATATACTTCATAGCTCTGTTTAACTGCATTGACCACTGTTTCCTTTGCACTGTAAATTAAATTATATACAAATTTATTTGCTCTACTTCTTATGTACGCTATCGCACGCATATATAGTTACTAATATCTCTTTATTTTATATTCACATTTATATATATATATATATATATATATATATATATATATATATATATATATATATATATATATATATATATATATATTTCTAATTTACTAAGAGGTCTATTGTGTATATAAATGTGTGTTTGTTTATATGTGTGTGTATATGTGTCTGCATGTCCATATGGGTGTGTGAGTGAGTGATCGTAAAGAGACAGATTTCATGTGAAACATGTGTGGCTTAGTACACTAGAAAATGATTTACATGGCAGTTATATTAACGACTGAACTACAACACACTTGTAGGATAGGGACTAAACTGTCTCATACAGAGATTTAATAGCGAGGCATCAGGAGAGAAATTAAATTTTAGTTGCAATGGTCTGCGAGTAGAAATGGTCAACATATAATTATTTAGTAATCATAGCTTGGTATGTCTCCGTGCTGCAATATTGTACGATGAGACATAATTAACTTTTAGAACAAGAACATGCACGGGGAAAAGGGCGTAGGAAGCCATTATTTCAAGCCGAATTCTCCTGAATGTATTGAAAAATCAACTTTTTAAATTACTGTCTCAGACTGATTACTGGATCCGAATAAGACCCATCTAGAGGTTTAAAAGTAAAAGAACTTCTCATTTTTCTCTCATGGTCGATTATTGAATCGCATTTGTAATGTGTGTATAGGCATTATCATGCGGCAATATCACTGGACGATTTCCTTGCCTAGAAAAAAAATAAACGTTCTTTATTCTTTCAAACGAGAGAATGGCTTATTCTTCCTTTGTGGAGGAACAATTAGTCTACCTTCTGTCGGTTAGTAATAAAGAGTTCTTTTTTTATTCTCATCACACACTGAGTAAAACGTGTTTCCCAGCACATTCCATTCAAACTGTCCTGAATCTAGCTACTTTTTCCTTAGCTTGATTATCTTAATAAGTATATTTTTCACTGCTAGTGGCTATCTTAACCAAAAATAAATAGTTTTCTGTGTCGAACAAGAAGCTGGAGACAGAAAACCTGCGTCGGTACCTGGATATATCCGTAGCCCACGAATGAAAATAAGGAATTATTTTGCCCCAAAATATTTTTTCAGCATGAACTCCTCTGTTAATGCAGGCATAAGACAAATGTAATATTAATGTTAATATTAGCCGTTTCCTTATAAGGAAATATTCGATATTCAGCCAGTAATTCTGTCGAGTAAAATTGATAACATTTATAAAAGTACAATCGATTAAATTTACTTTTTTTACTTTTATGTTTTTATCACATTTATCATAAGATATCTGTTAAGGGGTCTCCCCTTTTCACACAAATGGACTCAACCGAGGTATACATATACTACTACCAGTGAATACCCGGAGTACGTTAAGACAGTCGCGATATCAGTATGCTCAGTAGTATTAGAGGAGGGTAACACAAGAGTCACAGCACCTAGACTCAGTAAACAGTAATACTGCGATTCTTCAATACCAAAACTGTATATATATTATTGCTACTAACCCGCATTCCTGGATCTACTAACCCATATTACCAGTTTGTATTATTACGTTAATACATTTATTTTCCTTATCTATTCTGACGTTTGTTATTTATTGATATCGGATTTCATCCCGGAATCCACAACAATATCACATAATATCAGTGATAAAATTATAAACAAATTGAAAGGCAAAATAAATTATGAAAATATAAAAAAGGGACTAAATGAAATTTGTGAGACTAAAGGCATATTACAAAACTATTTTAAAAAGTCAAATTTAATTTTTCATTATTCTATCTCCTTCATGCGTATGTGTAATCACATCATCTAGAAATGACACCCTATTCATATTTCTTTTCCTTAGATCAATATTATCATATTTTCTTGGTTTAAGCGTACTTGTAACCAGTATATTTAAAGCAGTATTTATAAACACCGCTATATTTATCAAACTCATCTTTGTCAGATAAGTTTTGCTAATCTTCTTTCTTCGTTCTTTCGATGAAGATATATGTTTGATTAAATATGGAGTAATCTTTCACGCGCCAGCAGTTTAACATCGCCTGAAGAAACACATTTATGGTACTGAAGCATAACTGTAATTGTGTAGGGATTTTTATAACATGTTTTAATATCCTAAAATGAATATTATATATATATATATATATATATATATATATATATATATATATATATAAGGTGTCCATAAAGTTCATGTGCACTTATAAATTATAAATGTTTTAAAGTGCACACGAACTTTATGGACACCCTATATATATATATACATATATATATATATATACATATATATACATATATATATATATATATATATATATATATATATATATATATATATATATATATATATATATATATATATGTATGTATATATATATATATATATATATATATATATATATATATATATATTATAAAATCTCTATAAAATATATATATATTCATTACATCCTACACACGACATGGAATAATGCATCCTAAATCTTGTTACTAAATTCTTGTTTAATGTATAAACCACAATCCTTAAGCATTCTTACACGTAATGATAGACGCAGTTCTATATAAAATGAGACCCATGTAGAGAAATGCCTATCTGTTCTTCTAAAAATCATTTTGCACGTGTATTTTTCATAGACAACGCAGTCTATATATGCTTCGGTATTTACGCAATTTCACACTACCATTCTAAATTTCTTGTCGAACATATAATAAATTTCCTGACGGGTATATTAGTGTTACGTGTTCAATATTACTTATAAAATGACATTTAGTTTGCTTCATTTTTGTGTCTGGAATGTTCAAGAAGAAAAGAAATTATAAAATATTCAATAAGATAAGAGAATAAAGCAGAAAATAGAAAGTCGGGCTCGTCGGTTAGACGAACAATGAACGTACATTGAATATTTGATATCAGTTCCATCATACTTGATTATTATTCAATGACGATCCAGAAAAGAATTTTGTAAGTAGAGTAAACTAAGATGAGGAAAGATTGCTTTATGTAACATAAAAGGCATTTGGATTTTATAGCAAGAAAAACAAAAACAATCTGAAAATTTAGAAAGGATAATCTCAAAATTAAAGGAATAAGAATAAGTTAGGGAAAGAAAGAAAAATGAGGATTTATTTCAAGATATTCATTCAACATTCAAGTTGAGAAATAACAGAGTTACCTTCTATATGACTACTACAGAAGCGATGGTCTTCATTAACTGAAAATGGAAGAGATTACAACTAAAGTTATTTGTCCTGGAAAAATGATAAGATTTTGTTTTCTCCATCACCCTGCAGATATATTGAAGCAAATCTTAATATATACTCACTGCAATGAAATTTTAATTATACAAAATTCTATTAACACACATTGAGCACGCATCTTTTTAAAATCATATCAAAGTAAAACTATTTTAAATTGCATATACAATATTTTAAATGCATTTGAAATAATAATATAATAAAACAAGTACAAAATGGAGTTACAAATGTGTGCAGAAATACAAGTAAAACACAATACACCGACTGAAGCTGCAAAATACTTAAAAAAGAAAGCAAAACCAAATGCAACCGACCAAATATAGAAACGATGACAAGATACACCACTTCACGTAGCAAAACAAGCTGATGTAGACAGACCCCGTACCCATTAGTGGCTACATATTTCAGGGTTAAAAGCTAAAACCGAGGGTGTTATACTTGCTGCACAGGACCAATACTTGTTAACTAGAAATTACCAAGTACGCATACTAAATTATTGTGTTAGCCCAAAATGCAAATTCTGTGATAAATATCCAGAAACATTTGAACATCTTATATCAGGTTGCACGGCATTGGACACACTTAATATAAAACCCGCCATGACAGAGTGGGTCAATATCTGTAGTGAAAAATCTGCAACTTGTACGGGAAGGAAACTGAAATAGATACCAAGTGTAGTATCTGTGCCCGGATTCTCGCTTAATGATCGCCTTTTGGCTGAGATTCGATCACTGATACATGCCTGGCACAGGGATTAGTCGCTGCGCTGGTAGTATCGCGGCTACGTCTAGCTTTGGCCAGCTTGGACAAGCTAGGACCAGCTAAGACCAGCTAAGACCAGCCAAGACCAGCTATGACCAGCTCTGACCAGCTTGGACAATCTAAGACCAGCAAGGTTCACCGGTCCGAGTGGAAACACTTTCAGTTATCGTGACCATCTTTTTTATCCGTAAAACCTCTTCCCCATCTGTATTAAATTGAAGAAGGCTTAGAAAGATTTACAGTTTCATGGAATGAAGAATTGTTCACAAATAATTTCCAGGATATGAAGGTAGCGTTTGGCTTATGTGCGCCGCTAGCCTTTCGAGTTTAAATTCCGGACTTGTTAACTCTATTTATTTTCGCACTGATTCGTTTGAAAAAGTCATTAATCTATTTCATCTTCCACAGATGCGAGGTAAATAACAAGCTACTTTAGCTATGAGTAGAAACAAATAGAAAGGAATATTCTTAAAACAAAACCGCGGAGAAGACAATGAGAAATCACTGTCTTTCCAAAAAGGCCATGACAATTCACAGGTAATGAAGGAATGGGATAGGTTAGATCCTACATCCTGAGGTTATATTTATCAAATATATGGAAGTATTAAATTAGTTTATGTTCATCTCAACGTTCATTATCATCTCCCAGAAATAATAGCACCATTTTTCGTAAGGTTGCAATTTCTTATTTGCGACAAACATCCAGCAATTGAAAATATTTTTCCTGCTAGAGACCTGGTAAAACACGCGATGCGGATCATTTTAATTATTGCTTGTGATTGTTGCAGAAACTCATGCAATTTTATTGCTCAGAAATTTTCAATGGAAATCATTTATAGAGCGTTAGGTCTTGTTAAGATTGCTTAAAATGACTTAACATTAAATATACTTATCGTAGTTTCTTTCTTTTTATTTGAGTGAAGTATTTGGGTCATTATAGCCTAGTAATTATTGAATGCTGAATTCTCTATTCTTCTAAAGCAGTCCTTGTTTTTTTTATTTAAGTAAAAACATTCCCTAAATTTCCAGCTTCGTTGTTGGCTAGAATGAACGTAAGCAAATCTAAAACGAGATGAATGTTTTTTTTTTTTTACTCCATCTAGTTAGTCTTGTTCCTGTCATCCAGTTCTGGATCGATGAACTCTTCGTCCATTAGAGCATATAGCATGAAACTAATGAGGAAACATAATATCCCCTCTTACACTTTGGGAGTATATATTTCATGTACATCTTTTGCAACAAATTCACTATAGAATGTCTAGATGTTTAGGTTTATGTTTTTTTTATTAGTTATTATTTTTATTTATTATACTTAGGTATAACACAAATGCGTGGCATCAAATGACGATTGAACAGGATACAAATGATCTATAAATCCAGTTTGCCAATCATTAGAACATGATGAGGCGCCTTCTTCGATTTGCTTACAAATATCCAATCAGTTCCCTACTCTTTTTTTTCTTCGATTTTCTCACTCATTATTTATATCTTATAACTGTTCTAAAGTTATTTTACGAAAGCCGAAGAAAATGGCATCTTAGAATGACGAAATATTGTGTTCCACTTAATCATTAATAATTTGATCAGTTAATGTGGAATTCCTAAATTGGGCGGTGCCAGATCCTGGGGGGGGGACCGTGAGGAAATAGGCGTATAGGACGGTGGAGAGAAAATAAGGTATGTTAAAATGGAACCGGATTGACATTAGAATCAATTAATAATATTCCATTTTTTCTCGAGGAACGTTAAACGACAAAAACATGTTACTTAGGAGTCAGGAAGACGTACGCCTTACAAAAATTAAAATTAATCTAAGAGTTATAGACAAACGAATGGTTGCATTTGGTTCTCTCTATCCGAAAGTTTTTGCTATTTGCTTATGGCGTTTAGACATGTCGTGTTACACGCCAGCAAAACCAGACTAAAACCCAATCCTCTAGGTTTATCGCTGTAGTGCTATACCTACTTATGCTCGTCTAGTGACATGTTATGTAGGGACCTCCACTTGTTTGGCATAAATTTTCGATACCTAAGGTTTAAAAATAAAATTTTAAACTTAAGATTAAATTAAATAACTTAAGTTTTAAATTTCATTTTAGTTTTAATTGAAAGTTTAATAATTAAATTTATTATTTCCATTAAGTAAAATATTCTGGTGCATTTCAGATAGAAATTATATAGATTGGAATGTCAAATTTAATTTTGATTTCGTAAAATTCTCTTAAAAGAGGCCATTTTTAAGAAATTTGTAAACAAATCAAGTTTTTCTATTTTAAAATTCATTTAAAAAATAAATATGTATGTCTGATACGTTATTTTTGTAAAATCAGAAAATTTAAAGTTAAGTTAATCTGATTTGAAATAAATATTTCTTACTTATAACATAAAAAATAAATATACCATCAATTATTAACTATTGGTCTTGTTCATTTGATCCAACGTTTGATGAGGCGATGACAGCTACTATGGATGACCCCAATTGTCAAAATTCTAAGTGAACTCATATTTTTGGTTTTTAACTACCTAGTAATTTTCACAAATGAACATATTTTCCGCAATTATTTAATATTTTATTGACTTTTATTTACCTTTCGAAGATGCAAAATAAAAAAAAATTAAAATACTATAAAATTTTGTTCAATTAAATTTATAATTTAATAACAAATGAAATACCATGATTACTCAATTGAAGTATGTCCAACACTAACGTAAATACATAAAATAAAAATATTTAGCGAAATAGTAATTGAAAAAAGTAAAACTTAGTTTAAGCTTTAAACTTTTAAAGTTGGATAGGAATTTTGAAAACCCGTTGAAACGTAACTGAAACGACATAATAAAGGGACAAAACTTTTAGATCATAATAATGGCAATTTCTGTCTACCGTACATTAAAATAATGAACGTATTAAGTAAAAAAATACAAAATAAAAAATTATTTTAAAAATAAAATAGTTCAACTAAGTGGATTAATCTTTTCAATTTTGGATTTGCAAATTTTGTTTCCACTTGATTACTATATAACATCCAGGAAATAGCCTAATACAGAGTTTTATACGATTTTAAACTATTATAAATTATTACAATTAAAATTTAAAAGAAATGTAAAAAATTCTTGTAAAACTTCATTATTGATCAGGAAAAAATTATTTCTTCAGTCAATAATGTCCTTAATATTACTTATTTACAAAAGCACTTAAAAGCTTTTCTAATTAAGTAATATCATAGTTTTATTAGATTCTTTATTTTTCAATTCAGAGCAGATTTTCAGTTAGAATAGCTCAAATTTGAAAAAAAAGTAGGTGATTTGCAATCTCCAAAGTCTCCTATTTTTAACAAAAAAAAATAATTTCAGGTAATAGAAAGTTTTTTTGCGAAATTTCATGAAATTAAATAAGTGGGGGGTAACGTATTAAAAAAATATATATATTTATTACCAAACCATTCTAAAAAAACATGTAAAAAATAATGTCATTCATTTGTGAATAAGTCCAGAAAATGTCATAAAAATCGGAAAATTACTTGATTTTTACAAGAATTTCCAAGTCAATGTGTTTACAACGGAAAAAAATTCATGCCCGGCGATGACGTAAACAAACGAAGATTTAACCAAAACTTCAAACGTGTTACAAAGGATTTAAAAAATTTAAAAAATAATTAAAACATACTTTAGTCTTTCATCTTAATAATAACAAACATTTTGACGATAAATCCTATATTCGTTAAGTTTGTGGCCTCTTTTCATTACGCTATCTGTTTTCTCGCAAAAAAGTGCAGACGCTTAATGGTATGTAATAGCATCTAAGAAAGCTAAATTATAAGGCTAGATTAGTTGTTGTTCATAATTCGACATGTATTTTATAATAAGAAGACGTGTCTATATCTCAGTGTGGAATGAGGCACTAAGGAACAAAGGGAGCGTTAACTAGTAAAGCTCAGAAACGACTTTTTGCTTGAAAAATGAAATCCGAACAGATATTGGATTTTAAGTTCTATTAGAAACCACTACTTTAACTAACCTTACAGGATCTCCCATCGTCTGACGTTTGTACAATTTATGGGTCATCCATGTTTTGGAAAAGACCAGTGATTACGAAGTGAATTAAAACTAACGAAAATAATGAAAAAATAAAACTTGTCTAAAAATATAAAAATAAATATTTGTTATAAATACATAGAATATCAATAAAATTATTTTTTGATTGATTGATTCTTTTTCTACTGGTTATCAATGCCAAGAAATAATTTTAGACTAGAATAATTTTGGTGGATTCATACCATTCCAAACTGTATTTTTTAAGTAAGTGAATATAACGAACGCAAAAAGAAATGGGACTCGGCTCTCCGATTAACAATTCCGAGCTATTATCCATTATACCAGAAGTACCTCCAGGCTTCATCATCATCAGTCGAGAATTCTTCTTGGATTCTCCTCATTCGTTCCTTCTAAGCATATCTTTTAGAATCCAGATTCATCAAGTTGGCCAATGTAGGTGTGATCAGGTCTTCCGACCGATCATTTGTTGCGCAGTGGGTTCCATACACAAGTTCTGACTTACTTCTCCAGGAATGACCAGCTACCGAAGCCTTTTCTCTCTTAGCGAAACTTAGATATGTGGAAAGTGTCTAAACAGGCGTTTCTTTGTTGAGTGTTTCTTCCAGCTGAAGTCAAATGCAACTCGTAACGTCCTTGTGTATGTTCCGTCAAGTGACTCCAGGTTTACGGCACCTGTATTCTCAAACGATCACCGATTTAGTTACTGACCAAGCTCAACGTTTCTTAACTTGAATGACCATATGAGAACCGATTTTTCAACGTGATATAACTATATGAATGAAAACCGATGTTTCAACATGATGTGACCGTAAGCCTATTTACGTTCCGAAAAGTGAACAATTGTTTGATATGTTTTTAGCGGTTTTTCTACCATTTTCAGGTTATTTAAAGCCGGAAATAATTTTAGATTGTAAGAATATTTTTTTTGGATAATAACGATTTACTCGTACTAGTCTTACTAATTACCCCATAGCGGGGGAGTAGTTTTCCCAAGATTATTTGCGCGAAAGTTAATATAACGAACACGACAGGAATTGGAAATCCTCTCTCAGATATTTGGTTCCGCGCCGTCATCAATTATATCACCCACACATCCTAGATTACAACCCGCCGTATTCTCTAGCGTTAGCCCATATAGATACTGACAGAATGCGATATTGCTTAACTTAGGTGATCATACGAGAAACGGATTTTCAACGTGATGTGTCCGTAACAATGTAAACTGCTATTAAATATTACAAACAAATAAAACACATAACATTTGAAGAGTTTATATCTGTTTATATTGGATCTATTCAGTGAGATTATTAAATATATTACACTTGACGCATGCAATTTGTTCTCTTTCAGGAAAAGCTTTTTGCTCAGACAATCCATTTCCTGAGAATACCAATACAAGTCCAAGTTTAACATTTTCTTGTGTTTCGTATAGTTTTTCCAAGTAAATAAAATCTTAATTTTTTATCACAAAAAGCTAATTACTGATGGCCCCACGAGATTATTATCAACCGGATAACATCCTATATATATATATATATATATATATATATATATATATATATATATATATATATATATATATATATATATATATATATATATATATATATATATATATATGTATATAACATCCTATATATATATATATATATATATATGTATGTGTGTGTGTGTGCGTATGTATATTCATTTTTTAATCATAAAAGAATATAAGGCCGTATTGTTATGAAGAAAAAATTACATTTCGTGACTAAAATTACATTACCCTGCGGGTGGAGAACTACATGGGGAGATAACTCGAGATATGTATTCGGCCAGGCCTATGAGTCATTTTAATAACGAACAGATGAATGCGTTTTCTTCCTCTTTTTTTACCTATTGTATTTTACTGAGACAGACAACAGTAATTAGAGTCTGATCTGAGTGCAATCTGGAGTCACCAGCCTTCCGCAGAACAGCAGAGAAAAGATGAAAGAAAAATATAAAAAAAAGAATATAGGAAGCGTTTATGCTACTGGTTTGGGAGGAAGAACTCCGGGTAACACCAAATAAATCGAAGTATAATTCCAAAGAAGAATCTGATATAAAGTTGTCTGGCTAGAAGGATGCGTCTTGTGTCGAATTGCTTCATAACAATGAGAAACGATTCATTTATTATAATTTGGAGGACCCAGAAGAAGACTTATAAAAATTAAGTCCACGCTTTGTGGAGATTATGCAAGAACAAAGCAATCTCCTCTGCTCGCATATAGATAGCCCAAAATAAAATAAATAAATAGAAACCGAACACTATTCTTTAAGAAATAATTGTTGTTACAGTTCCTGTGATCGAGTCTGCAAAATAACATGGAATTTCTGAATTTCCGGATTTTTTTTATTGCAGTATGCTTTATAAAGAAGCATTTGGATGACACTTGCTAGCAATTTGGACGTTTCCCCCCATCCGGTATTAATTTACTTGAGTAAAACGGCTCTTGACCTTTCTGATGTAATGTATTAGTCTGTTCGTGACTTGTTTTTGAAATACGTTAGGTTTATTTTCTTTCCTGATCAACTTATTGTGAGAATGAAATCTAAAAGAAAAAAGAAATTTTATGAACAATATCGAATCTTTCCAACTGTGTCTGACCAATTACCATTATTAAGAGCCTATTTTAGAATTTCCGTATTCGGAGATTCACTATATTTCCCACCCGCTAAAAGACAGGTGACCCACAAATGACATCCGAGTCATACTTTCAGTTTTTACGTAAATGTAAAGCGAAGGTCGGTCTCTGACCTCTCTTGCTCTCGGATGATTTTGAACGTAAAATGTAGTTTGAAATGCCAACATATCCCAGTGACGAAGATTGTTGGCTTATTCGTTTCCCTGTGACTTGTAATTGTAAGGAGTTGAACATTTCGTACTCCTATCACCGAATCTCTTATGGTAGTAAAAGATATCGATCCTTCCTTTGGATGGCTCGATTCTTCCACATAATTGACAGGATATCAAAAACAATATTCCTGATCGATAGTGGAGCACAAATATCGCTAATCCCAGTCAGACAAGATAAAGGACCTCGGAAAACTCACATTACGAGTGGTAAATGTTTCGATTATGCAAACTTATGGGTTTAAATGCCTGACACTTAATTTGTCAGGCATTTAATTTGACATGATTTTCAATTGACTTTTATCGTGGCCTACATCACTTCACCAAAATGGGTGCGAACTTTTTGAACCATTATGATCTGTTAATCGATATTAAAAGGCAACAATTTATTGACACAAAGACTGACATCAAATCAACTCGCTGCCTAAAGTCTGCAACTCTTCGTAGTTCCAAGGTTGTATCTGCAGAAGAAAATTCCGAAATTTTCGAAATATTTTCCATGTATCAAGACATAACCTAACCAAAATTCCACACCCCTGTGAAAAAATCTGATATCACAAATTTTATTGAAACAACTGGTCCACCTTTCTTCTCACGACGTGGTCGACTTGCCCCTGATAAAATCAAGATTGCCAAAAAAGTATTTCAGCACATAGCAAACCTCGGTGTATTTCTCCTTTCGAAAAGCGAGTGGTCTTAACCTCTACACATATTACCGAAACAGAAGTCATCCTCATGGAGAGCTTATGGTGATTACCTCAGACGGAACCCGATTACTCCCAATTTCTAATATTCGAGATTTTACCAGTCAACAACATGGAACTAAAATCTTGTCAAATCTTGATCTCATCCGAGCCTACACTCAGATACCCGTAGATGACTCTGCCACAAAGAAGACATGTATTACAACGCCATTTAGGTTTTATGAATATTCAAGTTTATCGTGTTGCATGCGGAATGAAACCAAAACATTTCAAAGATTTATGAACCAAGTTCTTCAAGGACTACATTTTTTTGCTACATCGATGATATGCTTATTGCCAACTCTTCGCCAGAAGACGATAAAAGGCATTTATAAAATGTTTTTGAAAGATATCGAAAATATGGTGTTGTATGTAAATTTGCAAAGTCTGAAATTGACGTTTTATATCATAAAATTTATAAAAATGATATCAAACTATTGAAAGAACCTGAAAGAAATGCTTCCCGTTTCCTAAAATTTTAAAACATCTATACCAATTCCTTGGTATGGTGAAATTTTATAGGGAATTTATACCCAACATGATGGAAGTAATTTCCAAACTGACAGATTTTATTCAAGGACAAAAGAAAACAAATACCTGTGATGTAAATATTTACGATGAAGAGATGTCCTTGGCAGTAGATGCATTAATTTTTTCAATTGGAACAGAGTTGCAACAAAGATACCCGGGCCTTTCTTCTCAAAGAAAAAATCAGTTTCTGCTACTTGGAACAGCATTTTTGGGCGAGGCAATGTCCTGCGCAATCCGATACTTTCAAAATTTAAAGGTGAAATATGATAAGTGTTCTCCACGAGATTTTATGCACCTCTATTTCTTCAGCCAATTTCAATATATCAAAGGCTCTTAAAAAATTCTACAATTAATATAAATCAAGTAATCGAATTTGAAGCTATTGCAACTTGATGAAGAAGATCTAAAATCTCTTCTAGAGACAAATAAATTTTCATTACAAATGAAGGAAGTATATATTCCACAAGTGAAACATTCCATTTGGTGCGAGATTTCTACATAAATTTCCAGCCTTCTATTGAGAAAACTCTCCATAGAAACAATATTTGACACTCTACACTCAATATCGCACCCAGGTATAAAAGCGACCTGCTGGTTAATTAGTAAAAATTATGTCTGGTCCGGAATAAACAAGGACACAAGGGATTGGACACATCATTGTGTACCATGTCAAAAAGCCAAAGTACTGAGATCAACTATTTATGTTCCTACACTGTATCCTGTTCTTGATACATTATTTGATACTGTACATATTGACATCACCGGACAATTCCCCCCTTGTAATGAATATTACTATCTACTCGCCAGCATTGATTGATTCACCCGTTGGTCTGAATAAAATTCTCCTTACTGATATCAGTACCGAAATGAGATGCACAGGGTTTTATAACTGGTTGGGTCAGCAGATTTTGTGCTTCAGAATTTTCTATTAATATTTTAGGGATAAGAACAGCTATAAAATCTAATTCACATAATTATGCAGCCAAACAGGGATATAACACACCTTTACGTCTACTAAGTGTTTTAATAATCAAACCAGATTAACCACTTTTATATCCTGATTCATTTGTAGATATGTTGAGATTAAATGTGCCTCAAGTAATATTCCCATCTCCTAAACAATCAAACACACACACACACACACACATATATATATATATATATATATATATATATATATATATATATATATATATATATATATATATATATATATATATATATATATATATATATATATATGTCCGTTATTACCAGTGGTAGCCTTTAAACATAATATCAGTAGCATCTCTAAATAAATTTATTGGCGGCATATTTCGAATATGAACACGCATGCACCCGACAGTAAATATCTCTCTTACGGGATTTTCCTCTTTCGATCTGGCATCATGACCTTATATATGCAATTGCATCTAGCATGAAACAGACTGTCGCCTCTAAGTGTTGACTTCTATGTTCACTTTTATATTTACACACGCTCTATCTCTGATAATGAGCACTTTATCCCATAAATATAGCACACTTTAAGACTACATTTCTTTTTATATATATATATATAATATATATATATATATATATATATATATATATATATATATATATATATATATATATATATATATATATGCTAGAATCACTCAAAAAAGAAACTTTTTGCTAGCAAAAGACAATGCAACGAAAAAGCCCTTACAACTAGCTTGCAAGGTATTCAGACCGACAGAAAAAAAAAATTCACAGTTAGGATTAATAGTAGACAAGATCATATTTTCATTAACCGATTAAAACTTGCACATGTAGAAAATATTGAAGATGATGCATTAGAAACCACTAAACAAACGAAATTTAGAATTGCAAAGAGCCGTCATTAGATAGCCAACGAAAATATGTTCGTACTTACCATAATAAAAATTCTCTTTGTTGAAATTTTTGTACAGCGATCTCGCTTGCACTGTGTTAGTGTAGTGTCTGTTATTACCAGTGGTAGCCTTTAAACATTATATCAGTAGCATCTCTAAATAAATTTATTGGCGGCATATTTCGAATATGAACACGCATGAACCCGACAGTAAATATCTCTCTAACGGGATTTTCCTCTTTCGATCTGGTATCATGACCTTTCCACGCTGAAGCTAAAACGGTCGTGAATGCTACAGACATAAAACACAGCAGCAAAGTAAGTTCCCACTATAAAATATTCGTGAACATTTCGTTGTGTATGCAATTTATGTCTAACAAACGAAAGTCTTGTTTTAAACGTTCTTTTTGTTAATTGTTCTAATAAATGTTATCTTGCATTGCAAATACGTTGGTCTGTTATTTGTGCATGTATTCTTTTTCACCATCAGTATTTCATTTTTTAGAAAAAAGTGTTTAGCGTAGGAAACATTACGCAATTAATTATTGAAGAAGCGAATCACTAACAAATGTATGTTTTCTTAGATCTCGGCCTTCCTATATAATTTTTCAGTACTCAATTATCTTAAAAAAGATGAAAGATATTCTTGGTAATTTAAATTTAATAATGTTGACTTTAAATTTACTATAGTATTACTTTTAATTTCAGATAATATTGTGTATGACCGACCTTACTTTCAAAAGTGTGTATGTTACATAATATTTTATATACCCCGAAAAAAAATTATTTTTAAAATTTTGGTGCGTGGTCATTTGTATTTATATATTCCATTTTTGATTAGTAAATATAACTTTCACTTAAGAACAATATTACCTACCGCAATTAAAGTAATGTAGAATTTAAATGATTTTTTTTAATTAAAAAAAATTATTATAATAAATTATTATAATTAACATTAAAAAAGAAGAAAACAATTCTTGTAAATTTAATTATTCATCGAAAATCTGTTTCTTAAGACAATATTTTCCTTAATATATGTTATTATTTTTTAGAATGTGTTTTTATTGCTTTTAATAGTAATTAAAACACATTCCGAAAAATAATGACATAGTTATATTGCATATTTTAATTTAGGATTCGGTGCAGATTTTTGAGAAATGTGTAACTGTTTGAAATAAAATGGATGATTCACATTCTCCAAGAAGTCTTGCTTTAAACTAATAAAAAAATGTTCCGATCAAACTATAATTTCTCGAAAGTTCATAAAATGAAGTAAGTGGCGTGTAACAGATGTAAAAAATATTTACTTACCAATATTTTATAAAAATAATAATTTTAAATATAATTTAATTCATTTGTGAAGAATAAATCCTGAAAGTTTCTTAAAATCCTACAATTATTTGATTTTTTTCCGGAATTTCCAAATCAGTGTGTTATTTTATGGGGAAAAGGCCCTAAAACACCTGTTGTAATCTTTGGTACACCTTTGACGAAAAAAAACAGGATTTTAACCAAAACTTCGAACGTGATAGGAAGGATAAAAAATAATAAAAAAATATTTTAGTTTTTCCTCTTAATAATAACATATTTTGACAATAACACTTTCCCCTCATGCTTTACTGGTTTTTTTTTTTCAGCGAATTAATCGTAGTACCTAGTTAAGAATGATTGTACTAAAGGTGGGAATTCAATGTGGCTTTTAAGGATACCTCTCGGTATGCAGTTATAGGTCGCATATTCAGTTTCAATTCCTTTCTATTGAAACTCATTAGTGAATAACTCTAGGGATGTGTGAGATGATAATAATAATAATAATAATAATAATAATAATAATAATAATAATAATAATAATAATAATATCAGCCAAAAATACCTTGGCTTTCCTTGTGGTGCAATACAGTTTCAACGTTCCTAACTACACCATAGCTGGCATTATGCGAAGGGAAGACAAGACGAGGAAACTTCTCCCCTGCCACTGCATGCTGATGTTGATCCTCTATATGTGCTCAAATACGAAGGAGGCAGAGGATTAGTTCAACTAGAACTCTGTTACAAAATTACAAAACTTGGCCTTCAAAGATACCTGGAAACTACAGAAGACTCAATGATGATCTGTGTCATGAATGTAGTAAGAAAATTTATTCAGTAATAAAGGAAGCCAACAATTTCAAATGGAGTTCCACGCATACCACACCAGCTGAAACTGCAAAATACTTAAACAAAGAAGGCAAAGGCAAATGCAATCAACCAGATACAGAAACGACGACAAGATAAACCGCTTCACAGTCAATACTTTACCCGTACCAAACAAGCTGATGTAGAGAAACCCTTTACCTATCAGTGACTACGTAGTGCAGGTTTAAAATCTGAAACTTGTTTTCTTACTACACAGGAGCAATGCATGCTAACTAGAAATTACCAAGCACATATAATGAAAAAAAATTCAGATTCTGTGATAAATATCCAGAAACAATTGACCATCTTGTATCAGGTTGCACGGTTTTTCACCCATTGAATGTAAAAGTCGGCTCGACAAAGTGGGCCGATATATGGACTGGAAAATCTGCAACACTTACTGAAAGTAAACTGCAAGAAATTTGTAGGAACACCATCCAGACCCGGTTGCGGAGATAGGACCTGTAATAATTTTATGCAGCTTTACATTACACAGAACAATCAAAGCTAATAGCCCTGGCATCGGGATTAGACACCGGAATAACAAAATGTGCCTACTTAGTGACATGGCAATCCCTGCAGACTGCAATGAATCTTTGAAACTTCGAAAATCTATCAAAATACAAAGACCTTGAAATCGAAATCTAAAAAATGTGGCGCATGAGAACATTAACAATTCCACTTGTAGATGAAGCCCTCGGATTGACTGGAAAATGTTCCAATAAACTTAACGAAGGAATCCTTGGTAGCCCATAACTTGAAATAAGAAATACAAACATTGTTCTCACAAGTACAGTTCACACTTTACGAAGGGCTTTATCTAAGTAAAACATGTGCGATTTTTTTTTTCACAAGTCAACTCAGTGGAAAATGTCATGACGCCATTTCTGACCTTAAATCTCTGGTCGGAAACTCGGAAAGAAGTGAGTAAACACCAGAAACCAAAGGAAATAAAACAATGATGATGATGATGATGATGATGATGATGATGATGATGATGATGATGAATGTGGGAAATACCTGAGAAAAATTTTAAGGGAATTCTAATAATGACTGGGTCACTCGACCTCATCTCCTTGAAGTTTAAAAATATATCGCAAACATGGTGATATTACTTTTTAAAAATGATACAAAAAGCTGCCTTATTGGGTAGAGTAGAAAATCCTGGCACTCACGATATCTACACACCGACAGTGTCATGATATAATAATAATAATAAAAATAATAAGACTATTATTAGTAGTAGTAGTATTGGTAAGAGTATTAGCAATCATAGAAAAACTGTCACTATACTTTAATTATAATAAAATAATACTATTCTGGTTTCCTCTGAAGATCAAATGTCAAAAGCCTCTTTTATTCTTTTATACTCATAGTATTTTCGTTGACTCAATTCCTGGTTTTCGGCTGTCTAGTCTTTCAGCGAAGGTTTTCATTGTCGTTCCCTGCACTACATTAACGATTGAAACAAATGACATTTTTCAGCTTCCTTATCCATTTTGACTGAATGATCCTTTTCAACTTACACTCAAGGAGGTCATTGTTTGTTTTATTTTCATAATGGATTTAGGTCTTTCCAGATAGGATTTGTGTTTCACTGTCTCAGTATCGTTACATATGAATACATATTGGCTGTGCAAGGATTTTGTTCTATTGTGTTTTAAGAAATTGTTTAACTCTTACGACTTAGCGTCCACCTTTTCTGATTTTTATTACATTTGTTTGTTAGGCATTTGTATCCATTTCTTTCACAGCAGCGTTGCATTCGTTAGGTAATTATTGTTTCCTTTATAAATTGAATATGTTTTTTATATTTTTAATAATTGTTAATGAGTTATTATTATTAAAATTATTAAAATTGTTATTTTTATTATCATTAAACAAAATGATTGACGCAATTCTTCCAGTATTTTTGCAACACTTTGGGAAGAGCGCGATTGAAGAAAAGACACTGTGTTTAAAATTGTTTGATAATACTTCGGCAGTATATCTGTCTTCAGTTTATGTTTAAAAAATTCATATGAATATATATAAAATACAACGCTTTTATATATGTGTCTTGTCTTGATTATTTCATACTCTCGTGCAATTTTGGAACATAACTTCAACAAGACAGATATAGTGTTGTAATATTTTAACATAGAATTAAAGATATGTTATAAGACATGATTTCCTCATGATTTTTAACTGTCCTGATTCCTTTTATCAAACGCATGTCTGAATATGATATGGAAAGCCGGTAAAAATTAGTAATTGTTCAAATAAAATTTATATATATTGTCATTCACGGATAGACTGTTTCACAGCTCATCTGTAAGGCTAGACATCCGCTTGCTTCTAGCTAGGATCGAAACCCGTCTTAATTGGTGTCAGTCTGAGATTATACCCCTAAGCTGTTGGCACATGGTGTGACTTTAAGCGTATTTATTTTTAAATAAACACACATTGACTACGAGAACTCAATTCGCTTTACCGAAGAGTCTTTATATTTCGTCTCATATTGACAATATAATAATAACGCTGAGAGTAATTCTGAAATCATTCCCGAACAAGGGTCTTTCCTTTCTTTGCGGGTTCAATATGCAGAATGAATCTCGAAAATCGTTAAAGAAATTTTAGAGTAATAATTGCAAAATTCGATAGTTTAATTAATAAGTTTTACTATTAAGACGTAAAGTTATGAAACCTTTCACTTTATCCCTCTGAATAAATTTGAAGAATTGCTTCTGTCATATATAATATTTAATATAATAAAGGGAGGTAAGGTGGAGTAATAGGTTACTCTTGGGACTTGAGGAATCGGGCGAACCGATTTCGATATTCAGTCAACTGCTAATACCCTTAGAAATGGTCTGAATCCAACACTTCTACCCTCAGCTATAGTAAGACAGACTTCGTTCTATAACCTTGAGTGGTAACCTGTCCATGGGAAGGACAATTCTGAATTCAAAACTGTAAGTAGCCCTGTCGAAGCACATACTAGGCAGATAAAGAAAGTATCCTACGCATGTGATCTCGAAAAGAAAAAATAATAATATTAAATAATAGAATATATAATAATTTTATTACATAATATAATAATCGTCGACAATATATTAATAAAACTGTTATTAATTATCAAGGTAGACCATTGAAATGTATGGTATGAAGATCAAAATACAACTTAATGGCCCGTTTGACACACATTCCATATTAAAGCTTTCTCTGAAAATCATATTTTATTATATTGATATTATTGTCTCTATATTTATTCATAAAAAGAAGTTTTGAATTTTGATTTTTTACTGATGTGTTTTTTTCTTCATTTCCTTGTACTCATTCCGCTGTATTGGTATAGGTAGTCAATGTTGATATGTCTATGTTAAATCCTAGCCGTGACATCTCGTGAAGTGACTAGTCTCTAATAAAAATACGGGCAAGTGCTTGCGAGTTTGAGACCCTTGAACTAAACCCCCGGAAAATCTCTCTCTGTCTGTCTGTGGAAGCTCTGAAGGAGTTGAAGTCATAAAAATACGTCGACTGAGAAGGAATCCCAAGAGAGCATACAAGTACACCACTAAGCTGTTAAGGTAAATGTAATGTAGTATTTAATGAATTTTTAAGCTGATTGTAAGCTTCTTGCTATCAATGTGATATGTGAGATCTTTTTTTTATAGAAGCATTTCTGGTCTTTTTTTTTCATTCCGGCATTTATTTGAAGTGCCTTTAATCATTTGCAGTGTGAAAGTTGAAATATTGAGTAACATTATTTGGGGTAATCGGTTTAGAAATGCTTCTGAACTTGCGAATATGGAAAAACAGTTATTTTGAAAAGGAATATAGCTAAAAATTTAAATGGAAGTTGTTTTTATAAATTTCGAAATAATTTATGCGTGTTACTACTTAGTAGAGTTAAAATTAACAATGACAAATATGATTCTATTAATGTGGAATAGACGTTAAAACAACGGAAATATATCTACTCCGAAAAAATGCTGTTTAACACAAAACAGGAGTGGATTAATTTTGCAGATATTTATTGTTGGAATTTTCCCAATTATATGTGGTAACGAAAATATTGTGACGCCGGCAAGAAGAAAGGAACACAAACACAGATGGAATTGTTTGAAAATACTTGTATTGTAGGAAAAGAGAGGAAAGTTTTCTTGCAAACAGTCGGGTTTGCGGAACTTATCTGAAAGATGCGTCCTTTTAACAGTTTTATATTTCCTGTGTCGTTTTGGCTGGGTTGAAGACATAGAGCCTTGACTTCTGTGCTTCAGTGGCTGTCCAAATCCTCACACGTGTCATGGTGTTTAGATGACGGAGAGTGCAGACGGGGAACGTGTTGTCTCTGAGTGTCCCAACAAGCAAAAGAGGAAGAGAGTTCGTAAAAACCGCTCTCGTAAGTTTGGTGAAAATCTAAAAAGGTAGCTTGTGATAGGTTGTTTTTTCATTCAATCACAGGGAACACAGTTAGCGACTCCGTAATAATTTCAATATTATAAAGAACATTGTTTAGTTTGGGTATAAGGCAAGGTGATATAAGAAGGGTGTTATTCCAATCTATTCTAGCCTAAGCAACATTCACGTATTTTGGAGGATTTTAAATGATAGATCTTAATCAAATATAGGTATTCCAGAATTTAAAATTAGATGTTGATATTGGTGTTGTGATGTCCATGTCCTCTGTGTTACTACTAAATACACTTTATTTATTCCTGTTCTTACAGAATTTGTGGTACAAAGTTGAAAGAGAAGTGGGGGTAAGGCTGATAAATGTATCTATCATACACCTAGTTAATCTGTGAACCCTCAAATATGGGTTAAAATACTATGAAAATCTAAAAAAATACATTTTATAGTAAAAATGCCAGCAATACACTTTTGTCAATAACAAAAATATTACCAGAAATAAATCTTTGTAAAAGAAATTTCTAATGTTCTCAAGAAAATTAAATTTCGGAATTAAATAACCCATGCCGCTAAACAAATAAACAAACAAACAAACTTTGAAGATGGCATCAAAATCATATTCGAGGCCTATGTCACCGGATTTCACCAATATAGATTTCACTTTCTACTAGATTACCTCAGGCCCCTCAATGAAATTATTACCACTAATATTATAATCCGTGTCCAAGATATTCTAAGAAAAATATAACGCACCAGTTCCAGTGCAGTAATGCCTAAATTTGGAAAATGCAAAAATCGAATTTTTCAAAACTTTTAGTAGTCTATAGAGGTCATTGTACTCTAATAAACTTTATGCAATAGATTATCCACAATTATACCCTTGTATAATCTCGAAAAGGATAAAATATTTTGAAAGAGGGTTAATTTTGCAAACATTCACCCAGCATAAGGCTCTAGAGCAGCTCAAGTTAAAGAGTAACTGAATGAGGGGCGAGATATGAATGAAAAAGAAAGATATAAAGATAAGGATGATAGATAAAAACTATCTTCTGATTTAAAGAGATTAATATTAGCGTTCATGGAAGTATCCACATGGGAATCTGTTCAACATAATAGTAATTCTTGAGAAAAAAAAATGGAACTTCCTATTTACAATTGGAATACGGATAAAATGAGGATGATTCAACTCCGTGGCCGAAACATGGAGAGTCTTAGCTGAAAAGGTTTGAGCTGGTGGAGCTAAATCTAAGGTACACCGACCCCAATTTTCGTAATGATCAATATGGATTCTTCAAGATAATGCGGGTTTGATTTTGCCTCGTTCTGGAAAAGCAGATTGATGACATTGAAAACAAGTAATAGCTAAATGGAACCAACGAAGACATTCCAACACTGCGTAGACGGACGTCATGTTGCTCATTTGCATAATAACAATTTTACACAGGAAATTAACAACGTGCTTCCGAACAGAGCAACATAAAGTAGACATCATGAAATCTAAAAATCTGTTTTCTAAAAAAAACACCCAGGAAAACCTAAACATAAGTGAGAGAATGGAAATGAGCAACCTCGAAGTATTATATGCGTATGTACGTGCGTGTGTGTGCGCGCGTGCGTGTGCATGCTCGTGCGTGAATATGTGCGTTGATTTCCATATATATATGGGTGAATGGTTAGAGTATTCGTTTCCGACCATGAAACGCAAGTTCTCTCCATGGTGAATTTGTCAGGCAGCATATTGATCCTATCGGATAGGGGAGCCTATTCCAGTGTGCGCCACCTTTGGAAATTTACAAACAATACCACGACTTGCCCCAACAACGTGTGAGTGAGATTGCATATACAAAATTATTCGGAAGACTTCGTCAATTGTGCAAGTACATATTTAGTTCTCATTGATACAATACAAATAAATATTACTGGTCCTGAACTGGTGTCTCGGCTTCAGTCACTTTCCCACTGCCGTAATGCCTGCTTTACTAAGCTTTTTCTACTAATACTTTAGTGGTAATAGTTCAGGTGGGCTCTTCGCTATTGTACCTAGAAGTTTTTAAAAAATTAATTGCAGTACTTGACTCGCGACGATGTTTCATCATTTTAGAGTTGAGTTCTCTGGATGAAGCCGTAAATTCTATGCTAATACTTTTTTCTCGTACCTTTCGCTTGTGGAACTCCCTTTTGACTCAATGCTTTCCAGCCAATTTTAATCTTCAAATATTTAAGTGTAATGTCAATCGCTATCAATTACTATCTTTTATTACTATTTTTGTTCTCGTCACTTAATGTTCTTATTTCAAATTCTTCCACACAGTAAAGTCTTGTCTCTTAATGTCGTTACTGACTTGCTTTGGGTTTATATATATAAATATGGGTGTCTGATATTTTAATTGGTACTCTGAGTAGTTTTCCCTTTTAAAATAAAACAGTAATTGTAGCGGTTGCCGGTTAATATTATCTAAAGTCTTTTAAAATGTATCTATCGGTAGGGATCGTGCTCGCATTCCTCTCTTTTCCTATAAAATTACCTTTTATTTTGTTGTGCCGTTGTTTTTCCACCACGAAAGGCATTACAAGGACGCTAAGCTCACTTACTAGTTTCAAATCAATTCTAGTGCATATTAAAATGCCGTTTATAGTGAAAGAAGATGGCGGCTTAAAACAAATGAAATGATGTGTTCAAGTTTTCCGCCTCGCTCACTATCAGTACAATTGAACAAACTTGCATTTTGGTGCGGTCGTTTCTTCCTCTATGGCTTTTAAGCCATCACTCGTATGTAAAGAATTTGTTCGTTCTTGTAACATTTTTATTGTTTCCCTAAAATCATCTTTACTCCAATATAATTTTTCATTACAATATGCATCACTTTTAATAAGCGAACAGGGGTTTTCGACAGGATTAAAATAAAGAGAAGCTGGTGGGTGATATTCCATTAATTTGGTGCCTTTGAAAGTGTTTATTGTTTTGCAAGAAGGTATTACTTATCATTTTAAAATCTGAAGGAAGACTGTCTTTACCGAATATCTCCTTTTAGTTTCCAGTTTATCATTTCAAATTTGCATTCGTAATAAAGCTTATTTTCCAGGAAATCGAAATAATACTCTGTATTTTTCTAGATACAATTATCAAACACATGTGATAATGCAAGAGTAAAATATTTCTTATTTTTACTAATTTTCCTACAATTCAAGAGCAAAATATTTATCTACTTTCAATCAGTCTTTAAATCAGAGCTTTGTTTCTGTTTAAGTCGTTTCCAATAAAGAATCAAAAGACAAGCCTGCCTGATATTCACCTTATAGTTCTGAGAAAGAAGCGATATATTTCCCATGGATCTTAGTGGAAAATTACTTCTGCCTCAGCAAGAAAGAAGCGATATATTTCCCATGGATCTTAGTGGAAAATTACTTCTGCCTCAGCTAGAAACTGGAATGAGTCTGTCGTCAAAATCTTGTTGTTAAGCGTTAGAATGTCAACTTCGCAAGTTTACGTGTGTACATATATTTTATACTAAACTTCACCTCATACAAGGCTCTATAGCCAATCGCAGCAGAGGATTTTTGAGTAGGTAATGTGAAATGAAGGTAACGGTCGATAGACGGAACTGAAAATTATGTGATACGGAGGATAGACAAATATTGACTATTATCTTGAAGAGATTAATATTGTAGTGTTCATACACGGGTGAGTTCATTCCATCGTTGCAATTCTCGGGAAAAAATGAATTAAATTTGCTCGTATGTGATTAATACCCGAGGCTTTGTCATGGCGAGTGTTAGATGTAAAGGTGTGGACAGGTGGAAGTAAAGAGTAAAGCTTATGTGAATATTTGCATTGGATATCTCTATAGATTATTGTTAGGCCTGCAACGTTGTATCTATTGGAAAGAGAATATGGAGTGAAAAAAGCCTAAAGGACTATGTAAATTACGATGATGAGTAGTTAGGACGTTAGCGTTTCGATCGTTTTACACGGACTAGAATTTGACCATGTTCGAAGCATCAAGGAAGTAACATTCCTGGTATATCTAGCTGTCGAGAACGTCATGAAAAACTTATCACAAGTTGACACAAGCTTTGAGAAAGAAATTGTGTCAAGGAAGGGTACAAGAAGCCGTCATTTTCTTGTGCTAACACGAAATCACACGTCCTCTCAGCCGAATAATTATTGATCATACCAGATTATTCGCCATCTCTTCCAGAAAGATCCGCTGTGTGAAGTTTCAGCAGAAAACACTGTTTGGTTCTAGGGTGATTAAATAAATGTTCTTTAGCATAGATTTGCAACGGGGATTCAATATGAAAAGAGTCGCTAGCCATTATACATATATAATGATGGTGGCAGTATTCGATATTTTGAATATTCTGTCAATTTTCACACATCACACACAAACACACAGACATCCATATACCAATAAATATAATTTGTTGGCTAAGACGTTAAATGACTAATTGAAAACACACACACACACACACATACACACACATACACACACACACACACACACATATATATATATATATATATATATATATATATATATATATATATATATATGTACTTTTGGGGATTTAGGCATATCATTATAGTAATTCATCGAGTCTAGAAGAAGCATCAATTGAATGCAGAAATCACTGAACAGCCGTTTAGTCCTATTTTAGACTCATCAGCAGGGCGTTTCCACTACCGAGATTCGAACCAGGACCGTTTCGATGCAACGCAAGCGTCATACCAACTGTAACAACGGACTTTCGGGTTCAAATCTCGGTAGTAGATTTCACCCTCCCACCAACAAACATACTCAAACAGACATAAATTGATTGAATTTTACAAAAATTAAACGAGTTTTTGTTGATCACAAAAAAGCGTAAAACCAGAGTCAGAAACACATATCCATACAACTGAATATATATATATATATATATATATATATATATATATATATATATATATATATATATATGTGTGTGTGTGTGTGTGTGTGTGTGTGTGTGTGTGTTGTGTGTGTGCGCGCGTGCACGCGCGTGTGTTTATTTGTCACTTAGGCATTTTACGTTTTGGCCAACAAATTATATTTGTTAATATATGGATATCTTGATACATACAGACAGGCATAGATATTTATTTACATATTGTATATCCTTGTATATAATTTATATTATATTCCCTATCTTATGTCTATCTCCTCTTATATATATTCATGTACTTGCAAAATCCAGAAACACAGCCACACTTTGTTTCACACATAAGCATCTACGCGCACGCACACACATATATATATACGCATATATATATATGAATCTGTATATCTACGCCTATCTACTTAAGCCATCTTTATGAACGAGGGCAAAGTTGAACAACACATCAAAATGTTGAAAAGTTATGACATTTTCTAAGCATCTTTAATTCCCGGTGTTCCTCGGAAGATTTTGGGAGCGAGCCATCCCTACTCTTCGGGGTCCTATACAGAGATATACACGTCAACTTGATTGTTTTATATCAATACGCGGTTTATAAAAGACGTCCAACCCAGCGATGATTTATTACTCATCGACGCCTACCTACCCCAAAACCCGACGCGCTCGGTTTGACCAAAAAGCCAAAAATTACCAGACAGGCCTTCAAAGCGGGTTTCAGAAAACTCATTCCGATGACCCACAAATTTATGTAATCATTGTTTTATCCAGCAACCCAAGTGCGTTTACAAGAGAGCAATAAATTCAATACCTATAAGTCATTTCTCGATACTGATTTCTTTTTGAAAAGATGGTAGATACAAGTTTCTATTGGTAAAGTTATTTAATACTGTTCACAAAAAACAGACTAAGATACAAGGTCATTTCATTATAAGAACTAAGATATCTCACAGTAATAACTAAATGAAAGCCTGTCTTTTTAATATTTCTCTTATAAAACCCATATATATACTAGAGCTTAGTAAAAGTTGTGTAGATACGATCAGAAAAATATTATTTACTCTGACATATAATTCCCATATAGATAGTAGCTTTGTGGTTATTCGAGCGAGAAGTGTTTATTTTAAATTCCCGCCGAAGCTGTTGCATTCATTTTCGCACAACTATCTTTATATATATGTAAATCCACCTCTTCCCTCTACAGCTAAGGGGTAATAGAAGATCAGATTGGTCTCATTAGTCTGATTAACAACATTTTTAGGTGAAAGGAAATACCTAATTCATAACCTGTTTCGCATGGGGCTATCAACTTCACCCCGTAAAAGTATACTTTCCACAAAATCAAGCGTAGCAACGTCACTTGTAATGGGATGGTGACGATGATGGGACGGTGACCAAATGCACTATAGTGGAGTAAACCGAACTTGATGTTTGCGACTCATTAATGTAGTATGACCTTCATTGACAAGTACTAACGTTTATGAAACAGACAATGTCACTCGAAATAGGGAAGTAATTTGCGAGCGTTATTGCAACGACATCTGATGTATGCCATTAATCTCTGAGGAATCTGTGCCTACTGTGTGCGCTAGTTATGGATTTTAAAGTGTCTGGTTAGTTCAGATTGACTTGAACATGAATTACTACAGTGAGCAGATGTCTATAAAAGCAATGTTTTTGGATGCTCAAATTGTAACAACTAAAACAAAACAATTGCCAATCTACTAGAACTCTAAAATAGTCCAGGCACAAGGGGGAAAAAGCTCACCAGAACAGTTGTTATGAAAATTTGGGGAAAAAGATGGAGTTAATCCATGTCATGTTCGGTAGAAACTGACTAAAGTCGAGGTATCTGATTAGAATTGATTACATAAGAGGCATTTCTTTAAGTTTTGTCTAGAATCTGAAGATATAAATCAGGTGCGTCGGACAAGATTCGGCGGCGGCATTCAATGCACGGACGAATGGTAGATTTATAAATGTGCAAAAAGTATTCTGTCTAGAAAACCTTTCTAGCACGACACTGTGTACCAAATTTCTTATCATTAGACGTCGCAATTGATTCAATATCATCACTTCGTTTCATGTCAGAGGAAACCCTGAGCCCAAGAAGCCGTAGAGTGTTGCTCTCCCGGGAAAGAATTTAATAAAATAATAATAATGAATAATATATAAAAAAAAGAAATATATTTCCATATGACGTTAAGAGTGAAGGCACTGGAAATATGATTACCTCCCTTGGTTTCGATGAACAAAGATATATGGCGGTGTTGAAGCCTGTAAAAAGGCAAACATTTTCCACCTCACTCGGTACCTCCCATTTTCTCCACCATGTAGCACAACGGGGTAATAACGTGCCAACTGAGGACCGTTAGTTTCCCCGGTCCATTGAACTCTTTTTCATGTTTCAAACGACGCGTTCAGACATGTTTTAGCAAATATACTTATGAAATAAGTCGTTACAACTCATCGCAAAACTGACTTGAGTTCAACCATTTTAACTATTGTTATCATAACCTACTTTTGAACAAAAAAAGAAAAACGCGCACACCGAAGAGGTATCGTGAAATTTGTTTCACTACTGTCACCCTAAACAATGAAATCCGTAATAGAAACTCAAGTTTGGTATGCTGCTATGTTCATTGTTCACCTATTGAACATATACTATAATCTAAACTACATACAAAAATGCAACTCCCAAAAGTCACAGGTTCTTTATGGTAAATAAATGAAAACAGTGTTGTTTTGTAGACGTTAAATTTCCCAATCTACTTCTTGCATCAGTTAACCCCAGATTGGAGATTTTTTTTTAGAGCCGTTCCTAAAGTTTACCTTGTCGGGTTTGTCAGACTTTCCATGAAGACAAGGAGTAAATTGTTACGTCATCTGCATAAATACCTACTTTAAAACTGATGACATCGTGGAACCATTCTTGAAGATCGGAAAATGTGAAGGTCTAAGGATAGAGCCCTCCTCGCTTTAGTGGGAAATATACCGGAAGCATACCCGTCCAGCACGATCTTCATTAAATGTTTGTAAGGAACGATTGGATTAAGCCAAATATTTCTCCTGTGACACCAAATTACTTGAGATACAGAGAAGTGCCGCATGACAAATCCTGTTGAACTCCTTGAGATATCTAGTGTCAGAGGCCGTGCTTCGCCATTCTTATCTAAAGTTTGATAATAAAAATTCAGTTATGGTCGGCGGTAGAGCTTGCGAAACTGATGCGATTTTTGTCTGAAGGTAGGCCGTATGAATTAAGATGCTTAATAAAATTCAATTTTGATTAGAGCCTCTCATACTTTGACAAAAATAGAGATAAATAGGGAGATAATATGAGGGTACAAAGAGTTCCCTGATGTTCTTAAGAACGGGAACTACAAAGAACAGAAAAGTAAGAAGCAGCGAGTCATCTGTTGTAAAGTTTGGAGAGAACATGAGCCAGCTCAAAAGCAGCATTAATTTAGATCGACTTGAAGGATCGCGTCACATCCGCATATCTTGTCGAGATCTATTTAAGAAAATGATAGCAAAAACCAATGACTGATTTATGCGCACATCATTAAGAAGAGCCTCCGTTCCAGCGGGAAATGTGACAGAGGAACTCCTGATGAGTCAAGAGTTGAGTTAGTAAGGAACTTCCGAGCAAAGTACTCTGCTCTATTTGCAGTAGACATTAATGCTTCAGATTGATTGAAGAGAGGGAGTTCAGCACACACTTGTAAATGTGCCAGTAATCTCTATTATAAAATTTCTGATCGTCTTTACGTTGTCTCATTCTATAAGCAAGTAGTCATTTTCTTCTTTGAGAACATGCTCGCACGCGTTACGAACAACGACAAGGACACGTCTGTTGCAATCAGACCTTTTGCTCTGGTATAGGCGGAGTAAATAGTTCGTGTCGGAGTTATTGGCTGAACAGGTAGGTGAGAACTAAAGACATGGTACTGGTTTCAAGTCATATTTCCGTTCTGGGACGAAAGCTTTTATACCGGCTTTCACACAAGAAGAGTTAACAGTAATATATTTCTCAACAGGGTAATTAAAATATTATTCCTAATGGAATTTTGAGAATGAAATCACAAAACAAGTCCCAACAAGTTTATTGATAATAGAAAGATCTTCAGTTAATAGGAAGTTTGTCACAGATGGGATGGGGAAAAAGACAGAACTGAATGGTCGGAGTTGGCAAGAGGACACAGCTTAATAGCACGAGATGTGTCGGGTAGAGGTAAGGAAGAAAGCAAGCATACATGTTAGAATTACTAGGAAAACACATAGGGTTGTCTAATATTGGAGTGAGTGATTAAGTAATAGAGAATTTCAAGTTTTAGATGCCAGCGAGTTCAGTGGCGTTAGAGTGAACAAGCCACATAAAATGGCGGGCATTGAAGTCGCCGAACACAAAGATATTTGCAGACTAGTCAAGAGGGGTGCCCTTATATATACTGGCAGAAATTCTATCTGGCACGAAATAATCATGAGAGGAAGAGGAACAGTATAGAAAAAGAGATAACTGACTTAGTTTAGTAATGAAAATAGAAAGCATATATATATATCACGAGTGTTCTCTTGCTAGTTTGATATTTTGTCGAACACCAAGACCATGTATATGGACGTTTGAGTCCTTCCGAAAGAGAATAAGATAGCCAAGAAGAAAGATAATTGGGACATATTAATGAATTCTGATTAATTTTAAAAAAATAGGATGTCTGTAGCGTGTTCCAAGAGAAACGATTTCTCACTGCAGATAATGGTACAAATACCATGAACGCTGGAGCAAGATAGGTAGATTAGTTTAGGTGTTTTTGTTGAGAGTGTTTAGTTTTATTAGGTTTATTGATTTTGTTTATGGTATGTTTTAAAAGTAGAAAAGCTCAAGAATAATAGCAGATGCCTATCGTTTAAAGTAACATGATCAAACCTAGAAAAGTTTCAGATAGCAAGACAGTTTGGTCAGGTTTGCCCACCGGAAAAGCTTACATGAACACCTGTTCAATCTCGATATTATGCAACTGTAGATCACAGCAGCCTCACTAGTCGCTAACGAAGGGTTCGGTCTCCTAACTACCCAAAATCACAAATCTGCCAGTTTTGTACCATCAGTAGCAAGAATTGTATCCACCAGTCAATCATATCACCAAAACACCATGACAGCCAGCGTCGGAAAAGAAACAGAAAATTTCATACTAAACAGGAAACAAGGGATAAACCTCTACTCTTGTCAAAAAAAGGGGACTGTATATGGACTGGGCGATCGGTAGATCTATCTATCTATCTATCTATCTATCTATCTATCTATCTATCTATCTATCTCTCTCTCTCTCTCTCTCTCTCTCTCTCTCTCTCGATATATATATATATATATATATATATATATATATATATATATATATATATATATATATATATAAAGAAAGAACAGTGAGATATATAATCCGGTGTTTTTATTCAGTTTTTGAAACATGGTTATTACTGTGTAGCGAAGAAACCTTATTTTAAATCAGTTAATTCATTATATATATATATATATATATATATATATATATATATATATATATATATATATATATATATATACCCGTCTAGCCATTCCCTATTGCAGATGCTTGCTCAGCTGCATTTGTGTTTGTTCAACACCCACAGGGACAGCCTGTGGTTTATACTGCAACTATACTGAGCACACCTTAGTTGCAGTTTCTGGGAAATAGTGTGTTATCTAGCGTGATCAACAATTGAAAGAAGGCCAGCACTCTCAAACCCTCGGCACAGCTATCGACTTCCCCAATTTCACTTGGTTCAACCCGTGGTATGGTTTTCAGGCACTTTTACTTTCCAAAGGTGCCGCCGCACGCTGGGTTTGATCCCTCCAATCTTATAAACATAGACATAGTGAGATTCGAGCGCGTCTCTCGTGGTCAGAAAGCGAACGTTCTAACTACCTGGCCTGTAAGTTCTATCTACTATTAAAAAAGGAATAGAATAATGAATGGATTAGACCACATAATATTGACAAGGAGGTGTAGATTTTTAGGGGTACGGTCTTATCTTACTAATTAACTTAAGAATACATCTTCTCTTTCCATTAACGTCTCTTCTCATTAATTAAGAAAGGTAATTTAAGATCGGAGTGAGAGCGGCGAGGTCAAATATAGAATTAGCTCCGAATACATGCCTTAGGGTATGTTACTTACGGAACTGACACTATGGCGTTATCTATTAAGTTTTAAGTCAAAATATCAGAATACAGTCGAGTAGAGAATTAAGACTTCTTAACTGATCGTCTAAGGACAACCGATTTTAGAGAGAGAGTGAAGAAAACCGGGTCTCCGCAAGGCAAAGTAAATTAGTTGTATAAAATGCCGCATAGCTTCGAATACCGACGGGCGAAAACCTACATAAACTTACTTGGCCAAAAGTTTAAACATAACTTCTCATCATGATCACTGTCTAAGACGAGAATCGTTCTCAGTGAGAGGGGATGTCTAGTAGAAGACAGAAGAAAATATTTCAAACAATCTACAGGTGTTAAATAAACAACCCCCAAAATAAGTCTTTTCACCTCAAAATTCAAAATAGACATATGGACAGTTAACATAAACAAATTCTATTAAATGCAAGCATCACACAAGGAAGTGTTCGTACTATAAATACATAATAATAATAATCATTCAGAGAATCATATAAACAGATCGATGTTTATATCATGTCCAGAGGGCACCTCGGCGTGGTGTAATGGTTAGCAAGCTTGTCTCGCTAGATCAGTTACGACTGAATAGTGACTTCGATTCTCACGAGATGTCAATACTTTCGACCTTGTCCTACATCTAAGCTTCGATTAGAAAATCAATATACAATGTAACCCGGATATAAGAGACCCAGATATAAGATAACCCCGGATATAAGAGAGATTTTATCTGGTCCCAAATTAGAGCCTGTGTTAATGTATATATAATAGACCAACACGGATATAAGAGAAACCCGGATATAAGAGACTACGTATCGGGTCCCGACAACTCTCTTATATCCGGGTTACACTGTATATAATCTCCAAAGTTTTTTTTTTGCAACGTAGTTTTCCTCACTATTTATATTATTCGGAGTATTGTCCTAATCTTAGTCGCCATATTTATCACAACGGTTCGGCCGTTGTACGCTCCGGCCTTCTTCAGTTGGTTGGAATGTCGAAGTGAACCCTTTATTTCGCTCACTGGGGTAGACTGTTTTAGTTCCACGTGCCATGTCTAATGGATGTCAGTTATCAGTTATCCCCTGTTAATTCCCCTCTCCAGGTTCAGTTTATCCACTGTGCCATGTGTCTTGAGGGTACATGGCACAGTGGATAAAGACGTTAGTTAGATCAAGTGACAGGACCCAAAGAGTGTGAATTCAATACCCGGTTAAGGCAGTGGGAAGCTCGGAGAGGGGAATTAACAGGGGATAACTGATAACTGACATATTTTAGACATGGCACGTGGAACTAGAACAGTCTACCCCAGTGAGTGAAATAAAGGGTTCAGTTCGACATTCCAAGCACCTGGAGAAGGCCGGAGCGTACAACGGCCGAAACGTTGTGATAAATATGGCGACACAGTTGAGTACAATAGTCCGAATAATGTAAATAGTGTACATAATACCTCATCTCAGAAATATAGACAGATACTTTAGTTTTCCTCATTATTCCTACTGCTATCTCACCGAGTAGCAGTAAATCCCTTCCACAAACAGTATGTGTCTAATATTCTTTTTTATGTGTCATCCTCCAGAACGTAGGCGATCATGGCTCTCCACAACTTCCTTCCTCTTGTATTTCTGAAAATATTTTTCTTTTCTTTTATTTCTCCTAAACCCTGTTCCGACATCCATTTCCTCAAGCTCACTAAGTATGCGTTATTTTCCGATGTCCCCATTGCCTTTAGTCTGTCTTGTGAATATCAGACTTTTATAGCTCTCCCTACTCATTATGCGAACTAGAATCATTAAATATCTTTTCTTGATATTAACTATTAATTTCGTTATTGTTCCTATTTGTCTAAGTCTTCGTCGTTGCTCCCACGTTCCATCCACAATATTCATAGCATCCTTCGGTGGAAACACATTTCTTTTGTATAAAGTTTCTCCGCCATCTTTGTGGAGATTTCCAGCACTTTTCATCTTTGCCAATTCTTTAGTAGCAGTACCTATCTGTCAAGAGGGATTTCAGTTGAGAAGAAAAAATATTTTCAGGAAACAGATTCTAGTATGTCGCATAATAAATAGTCCAAAAGATAGGTTACATCGTCCAAATCTATTCTCACATATAAAAGACCAACATATATAGGGCAACTACACGTTTATGTCACGAGATATATAAGTTGAATGAGATTATAAATGATAAAACGGCCGAATTGTTAACACGTAGGCAAAAGAGTACCCTTTTGTCTACGTTCAACGATCATATATGTTTGTGTTAATTTAAAAGTTCTTTTCATCAGAATGTGTGTCGGAACAAACGGTTCAATCACTTTTCCTCTAAGGGACTAGATATTCTGTCTAATGGCCCGTCTTTATTTCGCATTTAACAATAAATGATTCTGTCAGACAGGAGAACAGAGGAGGGGTGGTTGTAGGTGTAGGGAGGTTGAAATTTTTAAAATGATACTTCAAATTATGTTTCATTACAAAAAGACTTTTGTGTGGCACTGAATGCTGTTATTAGACTTTTTGGCAATGTATCGAATATCAAATAACGACTCAGACAAAAGTTAAAATTAATAATAGAAATTTATGGGGAAAATAGGAGAAAAAGTATGTCAGCTAATGATACCCTGGCCTAGACCTACACACGCATACACTACAACAGGATCTCACCCTCCCTCTCTCAACCACACACTGACATATATATATATATATATATATATATATATATATATATATATATATATATAGGAGGGAAAGTAAAATAATTATCTGCACTCTTGTCTAAATATAGTTAATGGCCAAATTGCGGATAAGATATTTTGATTTACTCTCGTATGTGTGCATTTTCTGCAAATCGCTGGATGGATTGATATGAGAGATGACATGATTCATGTGTGAAATAAAAACGTATCGCTTCTTATTCATATATATATATATATATATATATATATATATAAATTATGGATGGGCCATCTTTAGAAATAAAGAGTAGTCAATATCAAAACCTTCATAAGACAATGTTGAAACAAATAAAATACACAGATAAGTACTATGAGAAACATATGGTCATGATCGTTCGGTAAATTGATAAGTGTATATAAATAACTGAGTAAAAACAGAGCATACATAGTCTGTTGCTGCTTGGTGTTGTCCTCAGTATGTATATATATATATATATATATATATATATATATATATATATATATATATATATATATATATGGTGGACTTTCCTGTCGTATGAGGGCCAAGCAGCTCAGTTCCTAGGAACCGACAGCCAGACACCGGTACATATGATTTGATTGTAGTGGCGAATCCTTTGTGCAGAGTACAAGCTACAATGCACCGAAACAGGGTGTGAATTCAGAGTTGTCCTTCTTCTAGACCAGTTCCTATCCAAAGCTACAGAACCCAGTTTGCTCTACTAATTACCCATATTTGGAGGTAGATGAAGAGCATTAATAACTTTCCCATGGGTATAAACACGCAATGTATTCGACCTCGGCTCTCCGATTCCTCAATCCGAGCCGCGATTGACTACTCCACTGTATCTCATATATATATATATATATATATATATATATATATATATATATATATATATATATATATATATATATATATATATATATATATATATATTTGTGGATGGACACAGTAAGGTACGAATCGCGTTGACAGCTTCGGATAAAACGGGTTCCCATTGATGCATCATATATAGATAGTTGCTATTTAGCGCGGGAATATTTAGGGAATAATTTGGAATCCAAAAACTGACCGATGATTCTATTCTGAGCTTTCATATTGCCTATAAGCGGAAGTTCTCGCTGAAGTCTCATCCCGTTAGGGTCTTGTCTAACGGTACCTTTACTCAGTACGGTACCTTTATTTTCCTTACTCGGTAGACCCATTTATTCTCATTTAAGGTGAAACCGTACATTTCAATCAGTTATTTAAATCTTGCAAAGTGTTATTTTCTCTTCCATCAATTTCCCAAATGGTTGCGTCATCTATATCCGCGAATGTTCATTTTAAGTCTTCCTTTTCGGTTATTTCATCCACAATTCTTTGAAATTCATCCACTCCATTTGTGATCCCCAATGGCATCCTTTTTGAATTATAAAATTTCCCACCAGCGTCAAAACCATGGAATGGCGTTCTGTTTACGTAGGTGAACCTGATGATATGCACTTTTTAGGTTTACTTCAGAGTACAGACTATATTTTTCTATTTCAAAAACTATGGTTGTAATCTTAGGCAGATGATGGACATCTTTTACATTAAAATGATTTATATGTCCTATATGTCTCCTCTTATCTTTTGTATTTTCGGGATTTCACAGATATATGTCTATAGTCAGGCGACAGATTTTCAAAGAGAGGAGAAAAAGAAATCCTCATGGTAGCTAGTCCACAGTCTTTTGCACTAATATAAAATTTCTATTTTTTTTGCGCAAGCCTTGAAAGTCTTGTCCGATGATCACATCAGCACGTAAATTATCCATCACGGATAAATTATATTTTTTATTAGTTTCAGTACCGACCGTACGATTCGCTTTTCTACAGTTTTTAATAACAAGTCAGAAGAAGGATGCTGACAGTAGATCTTGTAGATCTATTATATCTCAGTACATTAATATTGAAACCTAAAGTTGTTTGGATACTCTTAGATCTTCCTTGAATTTTACGTAAATTTACTCCAGATTTGAAGTGACTTGGTACAATTCCAAGCGTGCCATCCATTGTGGCATGGGTCCCAAAGTCAAGGACACAAAACGGACATTACGCGCAAAGGGTAAGAAATCTGGGAATGGATTCCCAAATATGAGGTTATCGGACTCACTAGGAGACGGGTTTCTAAGTAATGGTCCAGGGACCATGCAATAAAAAACAGAATAAATTATATTATTTCAGTAAATACAAGTATAGCTTTAAATAAAATCTTAAAATTATTTTCACACGAAAGGGATCACTGCGAAGAAACTCCTTGTTGACCCGAGAGAACTACTGCTCTGTGTCATAATAAAATAAAACTGCTAAACACGAAATATCTCGTCGTTGGCAGGGAATGTGTTAACGCGTGTTTTTTCTTCAAAAAAGAAATTGATAAATTCTCATATTGCCAGAGAGTCCGACATTTTGATGGACGGCTGACAACGTTATTTATTCCATCACAAAATACAAATATTCTCACTTTTTCTTCTCCTCACCACCTTTATTTTACTTTGACATTGATGACAATTTTTTGTTTCAATTAAATAGTTGTACAAAACCTAGTTTTCCTTTTTTGAAATTTCTGGTTATTTAACAATCTTCGCCCAAAACCTCATTCTCCATGATTTCCCTCGTTTCTATTAGTTCGCTTTTACCCCATGTAACCAATTCATTTCAATATAAGATCATATGTATTCGTCCTCACGTTATGTAAATATGTCCTCATTATCTGTTGTGTATAGTTCTTATCTACTAGATCGTGTACCCACTCCACGCGCATGTGTACCGAATCTATTCCTTTTCCTGCTATGAAAAAAATACTTATTTTTGTCGTGTGTATAGTCTATCTCCGATTTCAGCTACTCCCAACGTTAATATGTGAATATAAATTTATTCCTTCTAACATTATAACAAATATTAACATTCCCTTATGTCTGAGTTAGTTTTGATTCCTCCACCTACCTTTAATATGCCCCCAAAACAAGTTGCGATCGTTTCTCTTATATTCTTATCAAGATTATATTTTATAAATGTACATAAAAATTCCATGCTTATTTCTGCTTTCCCTGCTATCATATATCTCTTAAGCTCCGTGTCCCTTAAAGACGTTGCAAACCATGGCTCTCCTCAACATCTTGTTCTTTGTAGTTCTTAATATATTATGTCTTTTGCTATCTCTCCTAAACCTTGTTTGGCCATCCATTTATTCAATCGCCACTAAGTAGATGTGCTATTTTCCTCTGTTCCACTTGACTTCAATCTGTTCCGTTAGTATCACATTTCCAAGCACTATTTCCTCATTATGTACTCTATAAATTTCTACTCGTTACAGCTTCGTCGTTGCTCACATGTTCGGTCCATCGTATTTATAGCATACTTATATAGAAGCATATTCCTTTTGCTTCAAGTCCTTACTTTACTCTGGCATTCCCCGACGTATTGGAGGACAAATATTACGTAAAAGATCAATACTCTTTCCTTTGTTTCAAATGATATTCTTCTGTTTCTTAATACATTGCTTGTCTTTTGGAAGGGAACTTTAGCTATCCAAATGCGCCTTCGAATTTTAGTGCCTCACTTTCCGTCCATTCGAATGATACACTTTGTTATATGACTTACTAGACGAATTCTCAGTGGCGTTCGCAGTGATATGAAAATGTATCTATTTATGTCTTCAAAATTAAAAAAAGGAACATATTGCTGCAGGGTACAGTTGTATTCTCTTGTAAAGCAGACCTGATGTAGAAGTTGTGATGAAGTGTCATAATTTTTTAGGGCCTTTCCTCTTCTTCTTCTTCTTCTTCTTCTTCTTCTTCTTCTTCTTCTTATTATTATTATTATTATTATTATTATTATTATTATTATTATTACTATTATTATTATTATTATTATTATTATTATTATTATTATTATTATTATAAATGAATAAATAAAAATAAAATAATATTGCTAATGAAAATTAGAAATAAATAAAAGAAAACAATAACATAAAATGTTGCATAAAATAAATCAAATAAAAATAAAAATAATAATAATAATAATAATGATACTTCCAGCATGCAACAAAAGTTGTTCCTGTCGGAAATATAGATATACCAACAAAATATGTTAAATTCAACCTCTCTTCGTCAAGAACCCCAGACAGGCAACTCGTATCTAACTTTTCTCTCTGTGATATGACTTGTAATAATATGGAGTGACGTCTCCATTTATCACATATACCATAAAACAATTATAACCTAAAAAATATACACACTAACACACGCACAAAAATATAAATAAATTCTATGAAATTAGCATACAATTTACCATGCTTTTCCTGCTATTTGTATATGCTTTATTTCCTGTCAATTATGCTTTTATTTCCGTAAATGCGAAGCTAATTTCTACTGCTCTGATGTGAGTGATACCAAATAACATTTTCGTGAACTCGACGTGTACAAAAAACATACAACTACACACAGTTTCCTTCCATTCCTTAGAGAGAAACTAGAATAAGCCTTGCTGATCTTAAATTCGATGTCTTGCCGTTAGCGTGTAGGTCAAACTTAATACTAGTGTTGCACAGGTATAAAATGGTTGGAGGGATAAATTTGTTAATCTGGTTACAATTTAGGGTTAATTTAAATCAAGAAACTGCTTTCCACGGATTGCAGAAATTTTGTTGAGGGGCAGCGTTTTTTGAAACAACTGTATTATCGTTCGTCTCTATCCTTCATATTGTTCTTTGCCGTTTCAATATATGTTAAGTGTTGTAGGGAAGACCCATTTTACACAAGATGGACTCGTCCCAAGTATCCTTATACCGACAGAGAGAATACCTGCGATTGGAGATACGTTGAGTCAGGCTGAGAGATACGGAGACAGTCCAGCGAGAGAGATAATTACGGCTTCACTTACAGAGACTTGTACATATACTTTCTACTAACCCGCATTCCTGGACTACTAATCTTCACTTCAAGTCTGTATTCTTACGTTTAATTTATTTCTTTCTCTATCTCAATTACTGGCGTTGTTTATTTATTTGTGCAGGATTCCATTCCCGGAATCCACAACATTAAGATATTGGTATTTTCCTATTCCTGCGGTTTCTCAAATATAATCTTCGCGAATATTTAATTAATGTTAAACTACACATCACTACATCGCTATCTTATTTACTGTAAATGCATGTAGCCACTAGGTTTCCGCTCAAGACTGTGTGAGAGTTCGTCTTTTTTCATGTCCAGCACTCCTCTTCAGTATATTTGTCGATCGCCACCGGGTATTCTTCTTTGATATTCTAATTCATGTAACCTCGATACTAACGTTCGTATATGTTTCCAGTTACGCCAACTAATATCAGTACACTGCAATCCTTTATATATCATATTTTTCTCAATATTGAATATTCCTGATATATATGTTCTGTTCTTCCGTCATATCGAGATTCTTACAAATTCAATGTCTATAATGTTATCAGCCACATTCCCATCGCTGTGACTTGGCTTCCCTCTGTCTTTCTATAAGTATTTCCTTGGTAATTGTTCTAATGGACTCTCATACTTGGCACTACGTACATTTAAACTAGGTATCATCTTTTTACTTTTGAAATAGCTAGATATAACCCTAAGTTCTCTTCTGGTAGTTTCTTTTCATGCAGTTATCAGCTATAGAAATCTCTACCGATATCTTGATTCCGTACCAATAACAATACTCAAAAATTAATATACAACGTCAATCGAAAGCTTTTATCATCCTGAGTCTTTTATTTTTTACTAGCAGCATGGTCCAGCGTTCCCCGTGCTTGATTCAAAAATCGTACGACTCATACAGCAATCGCTATCACTTGACTTAAATATTTTTGTCCTTCCTTGCATTTAAAGTAGTGCCCTTTGCCGTGCTGATGTTGCTACATGCCTTACTTCTTGCCTAGCTCACATTGCGAATTTTTCTAAGCTCTATACTAAACATTAAATCTGTTACGAAAAAAGAACTAAAAAAATGAACACAAAACGATCAGCTTTAAAAAAGGACTCATAACTGGTAAAATCGAATGAAAAAAGAATGTTAACAACAAATACTTTTCACACCCAACCCAGTTCTGCGGAATCAGAATCAACGTTGAGTTTAAGTAAGCGAATGAGCCAATTGGAGTAAAGTGCCATGCAGATTTAAATTTTTCCCACTTGTGACGAATGCAGCTATCGATTTTTTTGCATGCTAGCATGCTAGTTAACATCCGTGTCAGTCAGCTGTTGGCTCTCACGCTCTGCCAATAGATTCTTCCTGCCTATTCGTGGCAGTCAGCTATAAGAGTTGGGAAATGCAAAGTCGGCCTTGGCCTTCCACTAACTTGCAGCATGTTCATGTAAATTTTGGTGCAAATCCGTCGAAAATTGCGGCCGTGCATTCGTTACACACACACACACACACACACACACACACACACACACACACACACACACACACACACACACACACACACACATCCTGCCTTTTATAGATAGAGATTATCCTCACTAATGTACTTTTATTCTTTTACCGTCCCTCTAACTGCTTGCGCCTTAATGGTATCTTCGCCCTGCTTGGAGATTAATGATAAAAAAAAATTCTTATATTTCTCCATGCTTCTTTTTCTTTCATTTTCATTTTATTTTTCATTGTAATTTGACGCGGCAGGCCTTTTTTCCCTCGTTTTCTTAGCTAGACGTGGAGGTCGGTTTGGCTTTCAAATGTCCAGTGTATTTGATTTTTATTTTCGGGAATAAGATCCGGTTTGGTCTGATGCCATTTTATATAGAAGTGTGAATACCAACATGTGAAATGGTGTGCGTTGGTAAGCCAACATACGTGTAGCGTAACGATTATCCGCACTGACACCACAATCGAGTCCCCGGATTCAAATTGCAACCTAGTTTATTATGTTCACTTTCGTATTACTTACCTAGCGAGAGGTATGAATACATTTCTTTTCCTTCCTCTTGGTATTGATTAAAGTTTTGGTTAGACTCGGTTCTCCAGACGTGGACGGCAGCCAATCTAAAAGAAGAAACATCTGGAATTTAAGACATTAGTGGATACCACAGAAGAAAACACTTCATTGCCTTTCAAAAGTATTATTAGCGGTTCATTGATAATAAAGAAAGGAAGTTAGTGAAGCGTGAAGATGCCTACGTCATAAAGTGATATCGTATTTTTTTTACAATGTTTGAATATCTTTGTAAATAAATATGGCTGACTTCAACTGCAATCATTTACAATCCTTGTTGGAAGAGATAATTCCCTCCCTACGCCACTAAACATACGGAACATACATCAAAAGGAATTTTCAAATTGTAATCAGTGATCACCAACTCCAGGAGCATCTAAGACACCTGTGAACATGGAAAAGTACACGAGGAGACATAAAGAAACGTATTGATTATTTAATTATCAATAAAATACTCAGAAACGCAGTTATACAATTCAAAACCCAAGTAAATGTTGACTACAGGAGCGGCCATCTTCCAGAAGTGTGCGACATCAGAATAAAACTACGGAAACTAAACTGCAATATGACAGATTTCTGAAGGGCCCAAGTTGCAAGGAGATATACAAAAACAGATTTATGAACGAATGCAAACTGAACGCGAATACAAAATCAAAACTGATCTTACCGAAAGAAACATGTCGGTGAACGTGATCATCCCCTCCAAGACAAAAAACAAAAAGCAAAAATAAACCCAAAGAAACAAACGAATGTTTAACAGAAAACAAATTCTAAAGATGACAAAGTGACAACAAAAAAATTCCAAGGAACGAGAAAGAATAATTAACACTAAACACAGAAATGTTAAGATTTTAGGCGGACCTAGTAGGAATGGATCAGTGAAATATCCACAGAAATAGAGAATGAGCAACAGAAATACAGCAAGTATGTAAAATAGAATAACAGAATTAACAGAAGGAAAGGTAAGCCAACCAACAGACTCTATAAAATCAAATGATGGATCATTGGTAATAGGAAAAGAAATACTCCAAAATCGAAGCTAACACGTAAAATAATTTATCATGATGCGAGATAAAAAATTACGAGAGAAAATACAGACTGGCCGGAAATAATAAACGATGAAATAACATCAGCACAAGAGAAATCGAACAAGAACAAAACAGAAGGACCTGGTATGATCGTATCAGAAATTCTCTTAGTCTTAGATGATTTCAGCATCGACAAGATAACAGAAGTAATAACCGATATATTCAACTGGCCACATAACGGAGGACATATTTAAATCCATTTTCGTAACGCTAATTATAAGACCAGGTGCAAACTAATGCGAACTCCATTGGACAATCAGTTAAGTGATTCACATAACAAGGCTAACAATGCGAATACAGACGAATAAAGCAAAATTAGAGCAATATCGGGACAATAACAGTGTGGCATTGTAAAAGACACCGGAACAAGAACTACAGCAATCATGATCAGAGTAGTATCGAGAGAAAGCAATACAAATGCTGAAGGATGTAAAGTTGTGTTTTATAGATGACACAAAAACATATAACATGGATCTATTTGAACTGTGGAGAAAACAAGATCTATTTCGAAAAGCTCTTATAATAATCCAGAACTTATACCGGGAGCAAAACACATGCATACAGAAAGAAAAAGAAGTAAGTAGCTATACAAAACAATAGAAAGTGGTGTGAGATAAGAATACGTCTCCTTTCAGATTTATTCAGCCTCTATAGCAACTCTGTCCTAAGGGAACAGGAGACTTTACCAGGATTTATTATCAGTGTGTGTAATTTTAACGATATGAGGTGGGCGGATCAGACTTTATTGATGGGCGACACGGAAAGAAATCTACAGGACCTTCTTGACAGGGTGGTAGAAGACAGCGAAAAAAAAAGAACAGACTATCAACTGCAAGAAGAAAGAATGTATAGTCATCAGCAAGAGAAATCGACCGATATGTGAGTCATGAATTGCAGATATAAACATCAAACAAATGCTGAAGTTAAAATATCTGGGAAGCGTATTAACAGAAGATGGAAAATGAGACAGAGAGATTCGAGCACGTCGAAAGAGTCATTCCAAAAATTAAATAAAGTCCTAAGAAATGGAAAAAATACTAAAAAAGAAACGAAAAGAGCACTGGATTGCAATGTGTAATCCATTTTCATCTATGGCAATGTATGTTGGACAAGGTCCCGGGGATGAGTCTAGAAATAATCAGTAGAAACGTCGTTCTAAAGAAGAATACTGGAAACTTATTGGACGAAGCGATAACACAACAAAGAAGAATAAAAGAAAATATTAACAGAAAAATCGCTAACGCTTAAAATCTAGAAAAGACAGCCAAAATTTCATGGACATCTGATGAGGAAGGAGGGCTTAGCAAACCTAACCATCAGGGGTATACTGAATTAAGGCAGGACATAAAAGAACATTAACTATGACAGTTTGACGTTTAGAGTAACTCATATCAAGGCTAGCGTTTCAGTATATGTACAATACCAGAGACACTGGTTTAACATTTATTAAAAAGACCTGTATCATGCAGTAGTTTGCAGTGGGATACAATGAGGAAGTTTACACCTCCAGATGTAATTTCTGAAAATTATTCTAGATATATATATATATATATATATATATATATATATATATATATATATATATATATATACTGCTTCTTGTTGCTGTTTCACTATCTTATTTCTCTTTATCTGTCATACGTATTTATCTACGTAAATAACTGCAACGAACAAATCCAAATCCAGGTTTACCAAATCAAAAGCACATACCTATTAATCCATCCCTTACACCAATATAAAGTTTTTCCGTATCATATTTTCAGAAGCTGAACAACATATTCAAGTGGTTAAAACTTTCCGAAACGTATCTTAATAATCTATTTCAGAGACACAATTCTTTAAACAGGAACCATCTACTTTGAGTTGCAATCGAACCTTGCATTGTGTGATAATTGATATAAATAAAAGACTATAGTAATTGATAAATGCCCAAGTCTTATTCATACAACTCTATTTGAAGCAAATGTAATTCATAGGTTGCATGAAAATATATTGGGTAATGTCAAGTTTGTGCTTTTACTCTCAAAATAAGCGTCCAGAATCAATGTGTGAAAAAAGAAATACAAAAAAATCCTATATCGTTAGGCATCTGTGACCATCTAATTATGAAATGATTTCCCGTATTTAATTTCTTGAATCCCATTGTTTACTACGTCAGTCTATCACTGAAATCGATCCTAAATGAATTATATATAATGATATATTGTAGTCTAATTTCTCATAATTAATTACATTTGGGAAAGCAAATTAAATTTCCCAGTACGTTTTATGGCGTGGCTGGGTTTATACAGTTTATGTTCTACTTCATTATCAGGGCCCAGGTAATTAATATAGAAGTGTTGAAATCTTAAGTGTAAAATTAATCTTTTTTATTCCTACGACGCCCGTAAGCAATTGTTAGGAATGCAGTCGATATTTTCGATCGCATAGAATTTCTGCATTTGTATCTTTCTATATATAATGTGTATGTTCGTGTAATTACCAATTCCCTGATTTCAATGCAAAAGAACATATATTTATGAGATCCTACACAAAAAATGTCCAATGGTGATCTTAGAAAAACTTATGTTAAAAAATTTTACGCATAGAACTTATTTCCGGAAGATCGTTTTTAAATACATAAAGTACATATATTCTGAAGATTGATTAACTTGAAATGCCAAGCGCAGCAGAAGAAAAAACCCCCAAAACGGAATTACGACTCATACAAACATTGATTTGTGAACCCCGGTGTAATGTAATGGTTAAAGAGCTTATGTCGCTAGAACAGTTACAAATGAGTGAGTGAGTTTGATCCTCACTTAGTAACTCATAGTTTCGGACTTGTGCCCCATCTAAGGTTGACATAGAAAATCATCATACTAACCTCGATTTAATGTATTTCTTCAAATCACTGACGTTAAAATAATATCATAGGACAGATATTAAAGAATAATAATTACTTGATCTAAATTCAATGTAGTTACTCAGCACTTCTGACAGAAAAATATTCAGTTGTTAAATATTTAATATTATTCCAAATTTAGAAATTTCATCATGAGCAAAAATCACCTGTTCTTATTTAAAAACATTTAAAAAATCTATTTAATAGACATTTCAACCTTACGAAATATGAGAATGTTTTCACGGGAATCCGCCATAGGTGGTCGAATTTCTCATCCTAGCTCACTAATTGTTTATTGGGACGCATTTGTAACTAAAATACAGTCGATACTAGCAGCAATACCACCAGTCAATATCTTTGCCTTAATTTATTTTCCTTTCCAATACTTAATGGGAAAGAGAAAAATTACTCATTTTGGAATGTTGTAAATCTTCTAGTTATTAATAATAAAATATTTCATGTGAACACCAACTCCCATGGAAAAGAGCTCCCATTAACTCCAGCAGATTTAATTTACGTTGAAATGCTGGAATCAGACAGAAACCTTTGATTTAAACCAGTCTGCTAATGTGTAAGCTCTTCCTCTTTATGTAATGACTAGTAGAAGAAGGTAACAAGTCCACCTCGAATGTCGTCTCGAAGAATCCAACTGTCACACTCCTTCGAGCGGCGACAGAAAATAACGGACTTTCCGTTCTTAGTTCAATTGTTCGAACAAACGCAAAACTGGGACATGGCATCATACAGTGTACCATTCTGGTTTTGGATCATTCGCCCCCTTTATTCGATAATTTAGACGACGAAGGTAAAGGCTGGCTAGAAATTTGCCAGGATGTTCTGTTTTGTGTATTCATCTTATTAAACTTTATTTTTGAGATTGAATTTATTTTTCCTGTGATCTTCAGGTCAAGGAAGTTGCTTAATTGCTTGTAAACGAGGTAAATCCTCAAGATTATTAAATCACGTACATTTGATTGTTGTGTAAGTAGTAAAGAACTCAGGGTACTTAATGCTCTTCGAAGATTTCTCTCTCAGTGAGTATGATATGCTGATCGGAACTTCCGCATCAACCTAATGAATACTATTTCAACACATACTTTTCTCTTGTGCAGGACGTTTTTTTACTATGGACGAAAGTTTATTTCATATCTGCCAACGATGAAAACATCGAATAAATTTAACTCTGGAACTTGTCAATTTAATAATATTGAAAGGTTATTCGAAGATTCATTCTATATTTTAATGGCAAAGGGAGTTACATGAATATGAAAATCTGTTGTTGAAATAGCGTGAAATATTAATTCTTCCAGGGGGCGTAAGTATCGTACATCTGCACTGAAAGGAGATTTTATATTATATTACCTTTAACCCTAGAACATTAACCATCAATTAAAGTTACACCACTACTAACCATGGGTATATCATACCCGATTTTGAAAATTTCAAAAAAATATCAAATATAAATCTTTATTTGAAATATTTTACACGCAGGTACTGCAATCTTTGTACTATGAGTTAATATTAATAGGAACTGAAAAACATATTATTTAGGTAAGAAAATCAGGTAATGAAAATTGTAAGTAAAAATAGAAAAAAATTGCGCTAGGTACTATATACTCTTGGTTAGTGTTCTATTGTTAAGTTTAGTATTGAATGTATTATGTCATCTCTAAGTTAAGGTCGAGTAAACTGGCAGCGCCCAGCTCCTTCCCGAATATGAATCAATGTGTTATTTTCTAAAAGTATCCATTCTTATTCAGATTGAAATCTATATTTACTATCGTAACATAAAGAAACATTTGCCAAAATTTCTATACACAGAGCAAGGTTAGATATATACCATTTCATATAATATTATTATAAGAGGAAAGCGTTTTGACTCGCCAGTTATCCGAAGTAATAACCCTAATAAATTGAACAGTTTATGAATTTTTTTTCGTAATTGTTTGGATGTTTGTGACAAATATTTTTTAAATATTCATATTAAAAAAAAAATGTAAAGAAAAAAAGTGTAAGCGTTTTTCCTCTCAACTGACACAATTCGAATTCAATTTCGATAATCAAGTTCTGACACAATTTGAATTCAATTTCGATAATCATGTTAGCCGACACACATAATGAACTTTAGCTATTAGCAGACGCAAAATTTGAATATCGGCAACAGGTAATTAACTGTTTTCAAATTCTGGAATCTTTTAAAAAAGATAAATATGTTCCCATATGATTAGATCAAGGATACCTCTTCTTAATCCATCTTCCTCTTAAAGGCATAAAAATTAATTGAAGAAAATCTAACGAAATCAAATTTTATTGACTGCAAACGACTTCGCCTCAGACAGTGATTATATTTATTTAAAAAACAAAACGATTATTTTAAGGTCGTTGTCATGTAAAGAAAATCTGCATTGTACATATGTACACACACACACACACACACACACACACACACACACACACACACACACACACACATATACATACATATATATATATATATATATATATATATATATATATATATATATATATATATATATATATGTATGTATGTATATATCAGATAAACCTAATGAGCCTGGCTCATTAGGTTTATCTTAGGTTTGCTCTACTTCGTGTATTGAGCACATTACGTTGTTGCCTTTACTCGTTTTGGAGGGTTTTTTCTTTGAACTCTGGACGACTGTTTTCGCCTCAGTTTCATGTTCATGGTTCTTTCTTTTTTTATTCCTCATTTTTCCTTGGGCACTGGTTTGTTCTACTACAAGAACGAAATATCGAAGATTTTTCCAAGTGAGTACCACCATATATATATATATATATATATATATATATATATATATATATATATATATATATATATAATCGATATTAACTTTGGCGGCAGTAATTTACGTTTAGTTCCTCTAGAAAAAGCCTGTCTCATGAACCAGAAAAAATTTAGAATCAGGGAGTCGATATGCACAGACCGCATCGTTAACAGCAAATCAAGCAAGTGTATCGTCTAATGAACGAATCTTAATGGAATGATTAATCATAATATTGGTCCTTTCACAATAATATAAATTTCCAGTTCTGAAGTGTCTCTACTTGATTTTTTTCGCTTATGAGCCTCTACAGTAGGCTGATGAGAATACCATCAATGGTACTGGGCAAAAGCGTGGAATTAAGAAAAATGGGAATAAAATGACACTAGAACCAGAAAGAAACTGGGCATATAATGAGGAAAGATAGTTTGATAATTTGACACTTGAAATATTGAAGGCGGAAAATTCAAAGTGAAAGAGCAAGAATACAAGTTATGATCTTGAGTCAAAAGATCACAGAAGCGGTCCTGGGAAAGAAAGTAATAGATTAAATATTTCTTAGCGCTAGAGAGGATATGAATAGGTGGAGAGTCATGATCGCCTCTCCTGAAAGCATGAGTTTAATAAAAGAAAAAGAAACGGGAGAATAATCCGGTTAATTAATAGACTATTCCGAATTGTAAAACCATTGAGATTTTGTTGGAAAACACTCAAATGTGTCTCTCAAGATCAATCAATTCAATTCAGTTAAGATATATGAAAGGAAAGGAAACTGTGAAGCTACATTTACTTTTGCTTGGAAAGGATATGACATTGAAAGAGGGAATCAAACCATTTATTAGTACTCCTGTATGTGTGTGTAATACATAATGTCTGTGATTAGGCTTGGATGGTTACATTTATCCTAAGAAAATGTATATATCAACCATATATGAAGCCTAACGTCAAACCAATTTATACACACAACTTACAACTACCCACCATGAATAATCGAATAGATTGGACAAGCAATTGACCGTAGATTATCTGACAATTCTTGCAGTGAAACCATCTTCAACGAAGCAGATTATGAAATAGCCTTAAAAGATAGTGGATCTTATACAACACACACACACACACACATACACACACACACACACACACACACACACACACACACACACACACACACACACACCACAGCACAAAAAATTCCAGCAGGTGAGGAATCATCATATGGCTCAACCCACCGTACTACAAAACGTAAAAACAAACGAAGGAAACATATTCATTAAATTCATACACAAACTAATCCCCACATCAAGCAATCTCCACAAGATATCCAACAAAATCCACGGATACAGTTGTACAAATAATTAAAAAAAAGACAATAGTAATACAAAAAACAACTTTTAAAAATTAAACCCACGTGAAACTGCAGAGCGAAAAGCGAATGACCCATAAGTGTCAATCGCTTGCAGAAAAATGTAATATACCAAGCCACTGTAAAATCAGCAGGTAACGATGAAAACAATATATACGTAACTGAATGACCCTGGAAACAAAGAAAATACGCACACAATACATCATTTACAAAACTAAATACGCGAAAGGACAAAGCTTTGTAAAGATATAATGAAATTAAAAGCAGAAATCATATCACACCAAACCAATATGCAAAATAATTAAAACAATTGCGATAAATTCAAAAACTATAAACTGCGTCTGTAGAAGAAAATTGCTATAATTACCTTCCCAGAACAACACAAATTACTAAATAGAAGATAAGATCTCATTTCAAAATGCACACACGAAAATAATTTTTTGTTAAGTTACTTAAAAAAAAATAAAACGAACAAAAAACAAACAAATAATTAAAAAGCAAACAAATAAGCAACATAAATTAACAAACTAGGAATGCACACATAAGCACCAAGAAACTTTATAATAACAAGTAACAAATAAGAAAGCAATCAATAATAAGGATTATAGTGGGTTATCAGTCATAGTGAAGTGGATGAGTGTGGAAACAGGTTAGTTTGATTTGACCTTGTTAGTTAGATAGCCCACCATAAGAGGGGTATAAAACAAGAAAATCAAAGTGTAAAGTGAACAACAAATTTATTCACATATAAGTCAATTAAGGTCTATACAAATAAATTTAATGTATTTTGGTCGATACAAGGTCATCAAAATGTTCGTAGTAATCCTTGCAAGAATGAGTTTATGTGTACGTAGGCAGGAACGTATGTGTGGATGTATGTATGTATGAGCGTTATCGAAGGGTAGGAATGTCTTTGAAGCAAGCGCTCAGTCTTAAATGTTCCTTTAGTTTATCATGTATAAAAAGGTGAGGGAGAAGGGTATAGATAATAATAACGCTCGCTTCACGTTGCCAAGGGACTTGTTAATACGCCCGTCTCCTCCTCTCTGGTGACAAGCGAACTTGCCAGTCTCTTATTTTGTTTTTGTGGCTTGAAAAAATCATTTGGGAATTCACTCCTGGATATGATTCAGACCTTTTCATTGGACGATGAACATATTTTTGCGTTAGCTCGCGAAAATGTCCGTGAAAGAATTTGTTTCTGAGAATTGAAGATTATTTGAATTTTGTCTTTAAATGTTTCCTAGTTTTCTATTGGTCGAAAAACTTTTCGCATCAAGCTGTGAAATTTTACGAGTTTTGTTTTAGATTCGCTTTTGCGTATGTGTTAAGCAAAGTTTGTAAATTCGAGATTTTAAAAATAAAGGAGTCAGTGCTTAGCATTTGAATTTTATATCTAGATATTTTTGGTCATTAACAAACAACACGATAAAACAGCGACAAAACTTTATTCGGATTCACATTTTCCACTCAGTAAGCCTTAGAATAATTTGAAACTTAACCATTATTGCCCAGCCAATAACAGAATAATGCAATAGATCTACCCATAATGCAACGTTGAGCAGCATGTATAAATTGGCTTGACGATTGCTTTTATGCAGGAAACAGTCTGTCGTTACTGGGTGTTGACCTCAATATCTACTTTATATTTATATATGCTCTATATATGATGTAGAGAACTTTATCATATAAATATAAAATAACTATAGTTTTATCATATATAAAATTCACTGACACATTTCAAAACACGTAAAATTACTAAAATTTGACTTTTCATCAAAGTGTGGTCAATAGATATGTAGAGTGATATTTTCAGTTCGAAATTCCCTGATGGTTATCTGGAAAAAACAAGCACATTGCCTTTCATTGAGATTCTGCTAATTCGAAATTATAATGATTTAGAAGTAACATACTGTAACTCAGTAAATAAAAATCAGGTTGAATATTACCCCACGCATCACAAGAATATGATGAGATCTGGCACAATTAAAAGCTTTTATTTAAAATACCTATGTATTTTAAGTTTCGAAAATTCAACATGATAAAGGAAAATATACTGAAACTATTTGCAAAACGCTCAGCTATACTAGCAATTCGACATAAATTCGTAGAATGCCTAAACAATAACAAAAAGAAAAACTAAGTATTAATGATAAAAAAAATCTCGTTTGTGACGCTGCCTACAAACGCCATAACAATTGAACTTGAAAGACATTTCGTGAATCTCAATAGAAAATTATTGATCACACTTCAAAAGCTCCTAATATTTTATCAGAGTAAAACAGAAATTAATTTTGCGTCACAGGCAGGGGTTTGCCTAATCGAAAGTAAACAATAGCTCTAAAACGACATCAGTGAAACATTCCGAAATTTAAAAAGAATATACGAATATAAAAGGGACTTAATTTTGAACAACACACTCACGCATACTTTCGACCTGGATGTTGCGATGAAAGTGAATATGATTTACTCATACGATAATGCATTGTAAGTGTCCCGATCAAAGTGTACTCGGTTTAGTTTAATTTATCCACTGTTCTTATTAAATTAGTTACGAAATATAAAACATGAAACAATACAAACAAAAAGGAGTTGGAACATATTAATAGCAAATTTCCTGAATAATACTAATGAAATATGTATCAGGAGCTCAAATACTATGGTACAATGTCTTAAAATGTGTAAAAAATTATGTATTAATATTAACTTTGAACTTGGACATAACATCTTGACCGTGTTTTGAAACAAAAAAATGAATCATTTTATAAAACATACATATAACAAACTATTTCTAATTCTAACAGTTGAAATATAATCCTTGAAAATGGCTAAATGTATAGTCGAAAGCGCTTGAATAAAAAGAACATTCGGACAGTTTTTATATAATTTATTATCTGAAAAGAAAAACTTTATTAGATCGCACGAGAAATTATATAAAAAAACTAAATAAAAGCACCTTGTCAGTCGTTTTTAATGAAATGTGCATATATATATATATATATATATATATATATATATATATATATATATATATATATATATATATATATAAGGATTGCTACCTAAATACACAAATATATATATATATATATATATGTGTGTGTGTGTGTGTGTGTGTGTGTGTGTGTGTGTGTGTGTGTATTTAGGCAGCAATCCTTATTTCAGGCACATTTCATTGAAAATGATAGACAAGTTGCTTTTATTTAATTTTTTATACAATTTCTCATGCGATCTAATATTTTTTTTCGTTTCGGATGATAAATTATATAAAAACTGTCCGAATGTTCTTTTTATACGAGCGCTTTCGGCTATACATTTAGCCATTTTCAAGGATTATATTTTAACTGTTAAAATAAGAAATAATTTGTTGTATGTATTTTTTAAAAAAGAAAATTCGGACGGTTTATATATAAATTATTATCTGAAAAGAAGAAAATATTAGATCGCATGTGAAATTGTCTAAAAAATATTTAAAATCACCTTGTTTGCCGTTTTCAACGTAATGTGCATATATATATATATATATATATATATATATATATATATATATATATATATATATATATATAACATACAAACGTACATACATACATAGATATATGTGTGTGTGTATGTGTGTGTGTATATGTGTGTGTGTGCGTGTGTACGCCTTCAAGTTATTTCTGTTGTTTTATAAATTCAAATGTCAGCTTGAGTCTATATAAGAGGAAGCCATCAGCGTGCCGAAACTTGGATTATAGAACATGTTCCTGTAAATATAAGACAAGGTATTTTCAATTTAAGTACGTGTTGTACCCAGTCTGTTCACGACTCGACCATTGGTCAGCACTTGCAAAGACAATCCGGTGTGTGCGGCAAGATATGGTAACGATTCGTTTGCTCTCCTCTGTAGAGATCGCTCTGGTCAGCATTTACGCCTATCAAAAGCGTTTTTTATTAAATTACGTCAAATGTCTCAGAAACAGAAAACATATATCCATTTACATATCGAGCAACATCATAACCAGAATTGATTTCCTTCAAACTTTATCTTCCAGAATTAATTTATTTGTTTGCGAAATAGAAACGTTGTTTTCATATATATTACGTAAACGTTATTTTTAACGGATACCCATATTTGATTTTTTCCCCATTTTTTTACTCGCCAGGAACCCCTAACATTGGCTCGTTTTCCACTACATTTTGTGTCTTTCATCAATAGATTTATATTGTAGACATGATTCCTTTTTTCGCCTTCTTAAATTTTGCTTTTATCTGTCAATTAAATATTTACTAACGAATATTTCTGGAAATCTCCTTGTTGAAAGTAAAGAAGAATGCTTTCCTGCCTTTTCCCACTATATATATATATATATATATATATATATATATATATATATATATATATATATATATATATATAGAGAGAGAGAGAGAGAGAGAGAGAGAGAGAGAGAATATTAGTTATGAAGATACACATATATATGCAATTATATATGCACATACACATATGTGTATAAAAATAATTCCAAGAGGATATGATCCAGGTAGAACTCGATGTCCAGGACAGAGTACGGATATAATAAAAAGACTTAAACACTAATATTCCATGGTCATAATTTATTCCATTGGAATCGTAAAAACGACCCAATTCATCAGACCTACAGATATTTTTTTTTTGAATCTGTAGGTCTGATGAATTGGGTCGTTTTTACGATTCCAATGGAATAAATTATGACCATGGAATATTAGTGTTTAAGTCTTTTTATTATATATATATATATATATATATATATATATATATATATATATATATATATATATATATATATATATATATATATATATATTATATATATATATATTCTTCATATATATATATAATATACATATATTTTTTTCTTTATATATATATATATGTATATATATATATATATATATATATATATATATATATATATATATATATATATATATATATGGACATAGAATCAATACTGCACTTCTCATAGGCAGACAAAATATCTACACAATATATTTTCTGTAAATGCTCCATCTCTCACATTGAGCATCAATACTAAAGAATTTCTTATGTATATATATATATATATATATATATATATATATATATATATAAATATATATATATATATATATATATAGATGTGTGTGTATGTATGTATGTATGTATGTATGTTATGGAAACTTACCCATAATAGTAATGGACTATTCCGTACACCATAAATACTGCGCCTCAAGAGGAAGCAGCAGTGAGACACAGAGTCAGTGTGAGTCAGTCAGTCAGTCAGTCAGAGACAGAGTCGCGTCAGACGATGTCTGTAAAACATTGGAATAGTGATACTGGTCGAGACAACATAGTTCTCTCTAACCTAACCTGATTGTTATTACTAACACTTCTACTTCTTTTGTACATATTCTGTTGGTAATATATCTGTGTTATTCCATACCTGTATTCGAGTTATTCTTCATTGGTTCTACCTTGGACCATCACCGTGGTACAAGGAACTTGGACCATAACAATATATATAACTGCAATTGTGCTTTTAATTTCAGTGGGGACTCGTTTTCTCACTTGAGTTGGTCCCACTCTGATTACTACCTAAAAATAATGGAGGCCATATATATTTTATCTCGGAATTTTTCTCTTTGCACACAGAAGGATTTCGTCCTTGGCCTCCAATTGATTACCATCAAAATAATTTATTTGTTCGCAAACTCGCCATTACTTCTAATAATTATGTGTACATATTTATGAACGTGGATATAGTTCTGTTGAGCGACGCGCGAAACCATTTATCTAGCTTGTTTTTTCATCTTTTTCCTTCATCATTGTCATCATATGTGATAATAATAAAATTAAATTTTGTCTGTGTATGACGGTTTGTATGTGTGTGTGTGTGTGTGTGTGTCTGTGTTTGTCTGTGTGTGTGAAGGTCTATATGAGTGTTGTTTCAATCAAACGCTACTTTTCGCAACGATGTAAGGAACGTTTCCCTTTGCGGCAGAATGTTTCATGTACTGATATTGAAGCAAGGAAATGCGCAGCTGATACGATTGTGCAAATACCCTGTCCTATTTTTGTAAATTGCATGGTAATTTAAAGAAAAAAATAACTAACTATGCCCATTTTTATATAACCTTTTGCATCAGACAGTATAGGAATGTTGTCGACGTGATGCCAAAATGCTGTAATCATTCCAGAATAGAATGGAAAATTTGGGATCAATTTCTCGCAAACTATCTGCTCCTTCGCCAACAACGGCTCATTAATGGGGTTTAAACTACTGTCTCAGTGACTCGACATTTTCACAGCGAAATTAGTAGGTTCTTCTTATGCAGACTCTTCTACACGCTTTTCATTGCCGCAAAAAGATATTTCTTTCACTTCATCATACATTCTTTTTTTTTTAATTTTAAATCAATGCCCTACATCCTTTACGTGTAAAATTTAAACGCAGATAATATTGTATATATCTCGAAGTAGACGTGTGGAAAATTAACTTAAAGGAGGCATATAGATTGTGATTTATTGTTACATTGTAGGATTCAAGACGAAATTGTTGTGGTGAATGAATTGTACAATATTATTATTTCAAAGAGTATATATATTTTTATGACTATACGCTCACTCGCTCACTCTCTCTGTATGTATATATATATATATATATATATATATATATATATATATATATATATATATATATATATATATATATTACAAAGATATTCACCTTGTATAAGGCCCCAGAGCCACTCGCTGTTGAAGGTTACACAGTAAAAGACACAATTTACGGAGATATATAGGGAAGATAACGGTTAACCTTAGATATGAACAGGCTGAAGTTTGTAGTGGTCGGGGAAGCATGCTCTTGGGAGTCGGTCTCACAAAGCCGCTGTTTATGAGAAGAAGCTCTTCGAGTGAAACTTCCATACCGTCAATGTAATCCGAAGAGAATTTGGTTGATTCGCTAAATTCTTCCTCGCATGTTGGATTTTGATCGTAGAGAACTGGAGGTTCTAAGAAAAGTGATTCGTCTGAACACTTTTAATGGAAACAGTGAGAGAACAGCGAAAGGCTTCCTATGTTTCATTAATAGGAAAAGGAGTTGTAGATCGGAAAACAATTCATCACTCACAAGGATGGAGAGGCACTTTTGGACTCTAACTGGACGAGAAACTTACACAAAATAATATGTCGGCAAAACTCTATTTTGGTGTTGATCTGGCTCTTGTAAAAGTAGATGATAGGAAAATAAGTACTGGGAACCAAACACTTTATAATATCTTTAGCGATGGATCGTATTTACAAGTTTTAATAAGATCTCCTAATAGGCGCACTAAATGCGGGACCTCCCTGGGAGAACGCCCGTTCTTCACGATAGGTTTACATTCAGGACACGCCTGTTGATTAGAAAATGCCACTGGTTTGTTTTTCGAGGTATGGAATCTGACCTGCTAGTTTTTCTAAGTATATGATAAACAGTTTTTTAGAATTCAAACTTATTTTTTACAAAATGAGCATATAATAAAAAACATGTTTAAACCATATTTAGATCATGAAGATATAATGAACTTTCCCACCTACTGCGAAGTATGAGGGACTAAGTGTTTACTTTATGTGAAGGGAGCTGAAAGATTATCCATTCATTCCATTGAGTGCTGAAGGCTTGCGTAGAAACAATCACAATCACACTTTTTGGATGACCAGATAATGGTGAAATGGGGCACAGTGTGCCACAAGTTCTCTCAGTAGGCGCCCTCAACTTCGATTTCAAATTTATTACTGCTAGAGTGAATGCTAAAGGAAAATAGAAAACCCAGTATGCTCTGCTATTAACGTACAGCTGTTGGAAGTAAAGAAATGGTCTCATAACTATTTAAAAAGTAGTCGTACAAATTGAACACAATGAAGTTGGCCACAGTTTGAAATCGGCATGCTGATCCCACGTGTGCATACAAATGCACAGAATTATATATATATATATATATATATATATATATATATATATATATATATATATATATATATATATATATATATATATATATATATCACGCGACATTTGAAGAACAAATTTCGAAGCTAATTTTAAAGGGGTCGCATCATACAGGAGATATAAAATTACTGCTGGCCATGGCTACGCAGTTGACCAAACTTTATATCCATTTAAATATCGAACTACATCATAACCAGAATTGATTTCCTTCAAAGTTTATGTTACAGAATTAATTTGCTTTTGACGAAATAAATGCGTTGTTGTTATACATATTACTTAAAAGTTATTTTTAGCGGATACCTATATTTGAGAAGACGCTCCGTTTATTTATTAAATAATTTAATAACACTGCTGAATATTCGAAGAATGTTATTAAAGAACAATATGTCTTCGCCGAAACGGTTCGAACCTACGTCCATCTGGGTAGATAAAACTGTCTTTAAATTCAATGCGCTTTAGATTTCGTAGCCGAGAATTGCTTCTATGGTCAAGCAAATTTTAATATTACCTATAAATGCAAATCTTTCCTCGACTCCCAGAATATATTTTCATATCTAACGTAAACAAAGCAATTTCTCAAGAAGTGATGGATTTTTATTTATTAATTCGACAGATTTTATTACTTCGACGTTATTTCTAGTGGAAAGACTTTTTGGAGGAGACACTCTGTTTATCTATTAAGCAGTATATTTATTTTTGTTTATTGGCCTGTATATTCGAGATATCTTATTCAGTTTTGAAAAAATGATGAATTTTCGATGTAATTTTTTTTCAGACTTACAGATTTTTATAAGAATTGGTGGAGACCGAAATTATTCGCTTCCTTATGGACACTACGAGATGCTATTGCTCCATGGCAATTGTAATTTATCTTCCGAGTTTGATATTTAATACAAGCAGCCTTTATAAATGAAATAGTATTGACTTGATTCTATGTCATTATAGAATGTTCTAAAGAAGGCAATATGGGAATACAACCTACTGCGATAACTCATTCTTTTTACAACAATGACGAGGACTGCTGAAATTGACAGGATGCACCAAATTAAGCTAGTTCATGCGAGGTGATAAATATACATTACTTACCAACAGGTCGACGTGTCGGACCATTATCAAGAACAACGAGACTTATTGTATTGAGAATAAGATAAGGATTGGCAGAAAATGGTTAATTTCTGAGAGAATGGAATGGAAAATTGTTTGTGATGTCTCGAATTATCCTCAGTTAAAGGGAATGGACATTATCAATGATGTACTAGCGGCAGAATAAAATAAATTAATGATGGCATTTACTAGATGCCTTTAGCGAGAAGGACCTCGAGCTTTTCGCCCAAAGAAAACTCAGTTGCTTAAGGCTAAACCCTTAAAAAGCAGATTAGCCATCTAGAACATGGGGGTGAATATCGGAACTGTTTTATGGTTAAATGAAACCCAAATAGAATTAGAATTTAGTCACATGACCTCCCTGTACGTTTGAGGAAACAGAAGGAAGCTCATAAATCAAAATAATACTTTCCTTACAATTAAGCATAGTGGCAAAAGCATCATGCTTTGGGATATTTCGCTGTTTCTGGGCAATGCGAATTAGTGATAGTATTCAGTAATTAGGTTTTCTTAAAATAATATAAAATATAGTGGAGGAAATCTCTTTTTGGGGGCGTCACTGGGCGTTCAGACATGAGTATGACCCGAGGCCCACGGCATAAATTGTCATCTAATGAGATGAGAGCAAAAATAATTTACTTTCGTGCCAACCCCAACGTTCTTATCACCATTGGAATTTTGGGGGGCTATTTCAAGAATAAATGTAAACTCCGGATATATGGGGACAAGTAGGACAAGGTAAATTGGAGCAAATCAAATGTTTCTATGTGTGGCGATCTTGAAAGGAACTATAAAAATTGCTGTAGAGTAGCTAGCAGCCATTCAGCTCTCTACCACATGGCCTGGCTCATAGGCTTAAATAGTCTACAATTAAGGACTTTATTAGTTGATTAATAAGTTGATAATAAGCTGATTGATATTCGGACTGATGGTACTTCGTTTGGCTATACAGCATTTAACCCTCTTCTATCACTTTTAAGTTGTCTTGTTAATTGTTTTGTAACGTATTATTCTGTTTTTGTATGTATCCGTTAGCACCGGATACTTGTGCTGAATAAATATATTAAGCAATCATTCTTCTCTCTGTATAATTCACCTCGTCAATACAACAAAAACCATTAAACACAATAACTAAGAATAAATGTTGTGAGTAAAGAGAGGCAATGATTTTGTCCTTCGTTAAAATTTATGATTTTCGTATTATTGTTTGTTATTAAAATAATATTTTGTTGTGGGAATAACTTTCAATTTCATTATTTCTTCATTTGTGAAATTATATACATGGAATACCTATGACAGATTGGGGGATTACGGCTTCATTCATAATTATCGTACGTCGGGTGAAGAATTCTGACACGAACTGTACATACATATACTTATTTATTTGGAATATTTTCGATATAGAATCAGGAGACAAAAATGTCTCAGGTGCATAATAAAGAAAAAGGGCTTGGTAAATATTGAAGGCAAGACGTACAGAGGATAGCAGCAAGTTACCAAGCTAACGAGCTGTATTAAATGATTTTTAGAAAATAAATTAGCATAGATATTTAAAAGAGAAATGTCAGTAAAGCTTCATAGAACTGGGTGTTTATAAAAGCCATGCTGCAATTCGTCCCGAAACAAGGGATATAAAAGAAAGAAGAATAACTTTATCATCGGCGTTGTTATCATCACAACGATCCGGTCGTTCTATGTTTTTTTTTACAGGCCATTAAGCACTTGATTTCTTTGGTACCAGTTCGATAATTCCAGACCCGAATATTTATTAAACCCATTACACTAAATTTTTCTCTTACTATTTAATTCTTTCTAAGTTCTCCCCAAGGGTGTCGCATGTATTTTACACTAAACTAATTTTAATGTTGTGTGTTGTGCCATAATTCCCACTGTTAAATATTTGCAGCAGAAAATAGCGCGTCTAAATTCAATTCAGAATCATCTTTAAAAAATGTTCAGTAAAAGTTGATGTTCCAGTACTTGGATATGAAGAGAGGTTCATTCGATAACAAACAACGTATACAAAAAAACATTTTTACTATAGATACTTTACAATTAGCATCGAAAAAATATAATGTGTGAAACGAGAAAGAAACAACAGAAGCTATCTTTTTAGTTGAAAATCTTTTTTCAGCTTCATAGTTTGAAAGTTTCGCAAAAACGACCGGCCGTCTGTTGCGTTGATGGATTAGTCGAATGATGTGTCTCTTCTTCTGTCTGACATGTCGTCACCTCTCCACAGTGACTGGAAATTTTGATAAATGACCAAGCATTACGTGCTTAATTTCATACAGGATTTATTTTTATTTTTCCTTAAAATTTTTCATTCTAAATGTACTTTTCAATATAACAATCTCATACTTGCTACCATCAATGAGGCACATATCCACAAAAACTTTACATACGTTCATGATTTTATGGATATATTATAAATGTAATTGGCGTCATAGACATTTAATGCAAGAAAAAGTCTATCAACAATCAACATGTAGACAAAATACATAAACACAGACACACTCAAACACACTCCCGTATACAAACACGCACACACACACGCACACAGACACACACACACACACACACACACACACACACACACACATGGAAATTGATTAACACAGGTAAAAAACAAAAATATTTGTTGAAAAACATGGCGTGTTGATGGATAAACCACGCAGTCCTAACACCTTATATATATATATATATATATATATATATATATATATATATATATATATATATATATATATGTCCAAGTATAGTATTGGTGTATACTGAATAAATTCCAATAACCAAAAATACTATTCTTAAAAGAGCTCTCAATACAATATAGAGCAAATATAATTATTTATTCCAAAATTCTAACATAAATATGTTATAATATCACAGCACCATCACTTGATAAGAACCCAAAAATGTTGAAACAAAATGGCTATTTTTGTAGTGATTTTATAACATATTTATGCTAGAATCTTCGAATATATATATATATATATATATATATATATATATATATATATATATATATATATATATATATATATATATATATATGTATAATTTAATTTAATTTCAAGAAAAAACAGACCAATTTTAGGTTCGATTTTTATAATTTATTTCACCAAAGATTTTATTTTTCTCTGGATCTTGAGACTTTCCTTTCAAGTGTGAAAAATGAATTTAAAATTTACAGTTTTGAAGGGCAGTATTAAGCTGATATAAGGTGACATAGAGTGTGGGGAGGGATAGTGTGAGAGACATGGCCGAAATTAGAGACGTAAGGGAGAGTTTTCAAATTTATTTTTATTACAATACTTAATATTGAGGAGGAGGGTTTAAGAATCAGACATTGACCTATTACATCGGTTAACTCACCAGAAAGTACATGGGAAAAAAATGAAGAAAAAAAAAGAAAAAACGGGGAAGTAAAGAGATAAGAAATAAGAGATGGACGTAGGGTTTAGAAGGAAGGAGAGGGGTGGTATATATTGATGTTTGGGCAGTTTAGAAAACACAGATTTTAATGCTTGATCATAATTTAAATATTTAACTTCTCCACAAATAAGTTAGGGATTTAATATAAACTGAATATTATATTAATAAACAGATATAAAAATAAAAAGATACCAATAGAAATATTTTAATATTGTGAATGACGGTTAAGGTAAAATATTTTTTTTTATTTAGAGTCTAATTCATAATTTAATCTGAAGCTATTTTTAGTTGAGTAATATTTCTAAATTAAAGTTTAAGTTTCAAATCAAGATGAAGTAAGATTTGAATGTAATAATAAAAGAATTTACTGTTTTTACATACACACACCACATATATATTTACGTAAATACGCATACACATATATTGGTAAACATATACCATTACATATATAACCACATACACATATATTGACACATATCGGTATACACGCACATGCATACACAAATATTTGCATATACATATACATATGTCCACACGCATCCATCTTTATACCTTATTTAAAATTTCTCTTAAATTTTATAGTTAAAATTAGATAGTGAATTTTAAAAAAATATATACATTTTTAATTTTAATATTTTTAATATCGTGAATAATTGTTAAGGAGTAATATTTTTTAATTAAATCTAAGTGATCAAATTAAAGGGAATTATCTCCAGATGAGTAAAGTTTCTAATTCTTTAAGTCTAATTCGAAATTATTTCAAGATGAAGTAAGAATAGAAGGTTATACAAAAATTAAAAGGTAATAAATAAATTGCTGTCTTTATATTAAATCTCCATTTATACAAACATACATACATATATACATATATATGCATACAACTATATCTTATACATATATTCATATACACCACATATATAATTCTGTAAATATATATATATACACACATATATACATAAAAAATATATATGCAGCCTCAAATACATGAATCGATATATATATATATATATATATATATATATATATATATATATACACATACATACCCAACGTTAAAAATACACAC
>OZ038475.1:24708304-24715804 GCA_964036315.1 Acanthosepion esculentum | reverse complement strand
AACAGAATATCAGCTATAAACACTTTGATTGTCCCTGCGGTGGAATACGATTTCAACTTCATTAACTGGACCACAGCTAACATTACAGAAACGGGCGCCAAAACGAGAAAGCTTCTCAACTGCCGCCGCATGTATCATCCTAAGGCTGATATTAATCGCCTGTATGTGCCCAGATACGAAGGAGGCACAGGATTAGAACTGTGTTACAAAAATAGAACAATTGGCCTTCAAATATACCTGGAAACTTTAGAAGACTGGGTGATGATCTGTGTCAAAGAACACGAATGAAGGGATAAACTTTATTCAGGAAGGAAGCTAGCAAGTTCAAAATGGAGTTTAAAATGAGTGAAGAAATGCAAGTAAAGCATAATACACGGACTGCTGCTGAAAAATACTTACAAAAGAAAAGAAAAGTCAAATCCAACAGACCAGATACAAAAACGATGGTAGGATAAACCACTTCACGGTCAATACTCTGCTTGTACCAAATGTATGATGTGGACAAAAATGGTACCCGTCAGTGGCTACGCAGTACAGGGTTAAAAGCTGAATCCGAAGGTTTTATTCTTGCTGCACAGGATCAAATCTTGCTAACTAGAAATTACCAAGCGCACTCACTAAAAAACTGTGTTAGCCCAAAATGCAGATTGTCATAAATATCCAGAAACAAAAATGCTGTATCAGTTTGCGCGGTATTGACAACCACTGAATATAAAACACGGTACGACAGAGTGGGTAAATATCTGCACTGGAAAATCTGCAAAGCTTACTTAAAGTAAACTGCAAGAAATTGGTATGAACCCCACCCAGACCCCTGTTACGGAAGTAGGACTTATAACAATTTTATGGGACTTCACAATACACTCAGCCAGAACAATTAAACCTAATCGCCTTGACATTGAAAGTAGGTACCGCAAAGACAAAATGTGTCTCCTTATTGACCTGACATTTCGTGTCAGACTGCAATGTATCTTTGAAGATATCCAAAAAGCTACCAAAATACAAGGACCTTGAAATCGAAATCTCAAAATCATGGCATATGAGGGCATCAACAATTTCAGTTGTAGTTAGAGCCGTCGGATTGATAGGAAAAGTTTCCAATATACTCATTTGAAGAGGTTCCTGTTAGCCTTGACAGAAAGAAATGCAAAAAAAATGTTCACACAAGTACAGAACACAACTTAAGAGGGGCTTCATCGGTGTAAAATATGTGTGATTTTTTTTTCAAAAATGCTCAGGGGAAAAAGTCGTGATGACATTTCTGACCATATATCTCTGGTCGGGACCCGGAAAGAAATGAGTATACACCAGAAAACAAAGAAAATAAAATAATACTACTACTACTACTTCTACTACTACTACTACTACTACTACTACTACTACTACTACTAATAATAATAATAATAATAATAATAATAATAAGAAGAAGAAGAAGAAGAAGAAGAAGAACATTTTACACAAAGGAATCATTCTATATTAATTGAGCGAATAATTAGTGTTACAATTACTTGAAATTAAAAAAAAAACAAAATTAACACAATTTGTGAAGGAAATTGGTTCCATCAAGTCCACTAACTGTTTCTGTCGTTCTAGTTTTGTGTTACAGAATGAGGAGTCTGAGACATTCAGTTTGCCTTTTTTCTTCTCATATGCCGTGTCCTTTCAGGACGCAGGCGACCATGGCTCTCTACTTCCCTCTATCCATTGTAGCTGTCAACAAGTTCATTCATTATGCCACCTCCCGCATGATATGGCAGAGCCCAGATAATGTAGAAAACATATTATTGACTTCAGCATCTCAGAATATTTGATTAGACACTCTATGATATTCGAGTATATAATTCCTACATTGAATGAGATCAAAACCTGCAGAAATGAAATATCATGGCATAATAAAACACTTTGAAACGGATTTCAAACCATAAACACAATAAACTCTAGATGCACGCAAAAATAGAATATATAGCAGTATTCATCAGATCTATACAAAGGCCGTCTACAAACATAAGCAGCAATGAAGGAAATTAATAAATCTATTAAAAAAACTAAGGATAAATAGATTACCACTCGGCATTGGGGCTGAAAATAATGTACTTTCTCTTTTTTATGAAAGAAAGCTTGAATCAGAAATCCATCGCCAAAAATTGGAGACGTATTAATGCATGATGGAAACAGAATGTTAGCCGCAAGACCCTCACACATAGCAAGATATCTTAATTGGATCAAACATGGTGGAAGTATTAATGAACGTTATAATAACGAGGTTCTTATTGTACTAAGACAGTCAACTCCTAATGACCAAATTTGGTTTTCGTTCTGATAAGGAATTCAATAATGGCAGATATGTCATCAACCGGGTCCAATAAATATCTTACCAATCTAATAAAAAACTATATAACTGTTTTGTCGAATTCACAGCATCTCCAAAGCGTTTGATAGAGTTTGGCATGCCGGCCTTCTTCGCAAGCTTCAGAGTTATGGAATATCTAGTCGATTGTTTGTATTAATACAATCATTCCTGTTAAACCGTGTATTCAAGGTCGTTCTCAACGGATTCTCCTCCAGTTCCTATCCCACGAACGCATTTGTTCCCCAAGGCTCCATCCTAGGGCCTACTATGTACCTGATCTTCATCAACCATCTTCCTGACGTCATAGATCCCCAAGTAGGCATCTTTGCGGACGACACTACAATTTACTCCTGCCTCAAAAACAAATCTAGTGTCATTGGCAAAACTAAAATGGCCGTTCGTCTCGTAAAGGACCTCCAATCGGTTGTGAACTGGGACAGGAATTGGCTGGTTAATTTTAACGCCTCAAAAATGAAATTGCTCTCTATTATTCATCACAGAGAACCATCCCTGTCCGCCATTAGAATGTCTGATGCTCAACCTCTCGAGAGCTCCTCTTTGTGACTACTCGGCCTCACATTGACTACTGACCTGAGATGGAACAAATACATTGAGTCAATAGCTTTGTCCACTGCTAGGAAAGTTGGCTCCCTGTGCCGCGCCAGGAAATTTTTCTCGCCGGAGTCGATCCTTCAAATCTACAAATCAACCATTCACCCTTGCATGGAGTATTGCTGCCATATATGGCCCGGAGCCCCTTCTGTTTGCCTCAAGATTCTTGATAAGATCCAGAGACGGACATGTAATCTAATTGGCCCTGATCTGGCATCTCGTCTGCTTTCGATCTCTCACAGGCGTGCCGTTGCATCCCTCTGTCATTTTTTTACAAATACTTTCATGGTAACTGCTCCGAGGAGCTGCTTCCGCTGCTTCCCACACTTAAATTAATTGAATTTAAGCGTTCAACTAGGCTGGCATCTCGCTCCCACCCATACACTGTCTAAACTGTTAAATATAGTCGTCTCTTCTACTCCAATAGCTTCATGTATCGCACCTCTCGCCTGTGGAACTCCCTTCCCTCTTCCTGTTTCCCTGATAGCCATACTCTCCAACTATTCAAATGTAATGTCAATCGACGTCTCCAGATGCCTTGATCTATCCACTATCCTTCTCATCATCCTTTCCTCTATCATTCCTATTTGCTCTTGCTCCAACTCTCTGTAACCCCCTGCGTGTTAGTGTCTTCCCGCCTTGCTTTGGATGAAACGCTTAAAAACAAAATCATATATAACTTTTCATATAAATATAGCATCCTTATAGCTTTTCACTCTGAATGGATAAGGCGAATTGCTACAACACGTTGAAACACCGGTTTCTGAACGATCACGGAAGTTAATCAACGTCAACCCTGGTCAGTACCTAGACGTTGTCCGCTAGGAAATACCAGTTGCTGTAATCTTGTATATGCGGGTGGTGTAATGGATAATGTCTTAGAATTGTTAATAGGAGAGCCGAGTTCCAATTCCTCCTGTGTTCATTATAACCTTGAGAAATGGAAGAATCCACCTGTTCTTTCCCATCTATGTATTAATTAGTAAAGATTGTATCCCTAAATAATGATTATCTCTCCCACAATGTAAAAATGTTTAGGGGCTTTAAATGATAAGCAGCAGAACACATATCAATCTATTTAACAAGCTTTTTTTTATAGGTGACTGTGTCTTTCCCGCGTATGCGATAGATTTTGTTTTTGAACGGTGAAAAAAATGTAGAAAGGAAAATGTTGAATGCAGATTTTCAACTGTGAATAAATTTAAAACAAAATCCCAGCAGAATCTTGTCCGATATTCTGTAAATATTTGAAATCTTACTTTACAAAATGTAATTTAAAAAATACCAATTATGAAATAAAAAAGTAAAGAGATTTTGATATCACATCTTAGCAGTTCATACAGAATTAAACTTTCAGGGTCTCATGGCTCCAGAATAAACTTTCGTAAATTTTATTCGAAAAGGAGAACAGTTTGATTAGAATTCAACTCATTTGAAGTGCATATTTCCATTCTTCTGTAAGGAAGTACTATTGCGTACAAACATGATTTCAAAATAGCCATTTTGTACTATGACACAGAAAAATCTAAATACAGCGTTTATAATGAGGCATTCCTTTCAATAATATTTTGATTTTTAGCTTAGAGAATAACAACATGTGTTTAAATCGAGACACATGTCAGTCATATAATATTACAAACATTGTATAATTCTTCTGCCTCCTGTGGAGTTATTTTTAGTAATTGAATGATAGAGAATTATTTACAATGATAAAAGATCAGATTAAATTTAATTGTAATGTTTGGCATATTTCATTTCTCTTGTTTCGCAAAATTGACAATTGACAGGCGGTTAATGTTAGTCGTTCTTTCGAATATTCAGTCGCAACAGAGATTAGGACTATTATTAGAAAAATACTAGCAGACATATCCAGCTGGTCGACCAGAAAAAGCATTCAATTAGAATGGAGAAAAACAGCATAATGTTTACATGTTACAGAGTCTATCTTCTTCAATTACTTTAAAGTACTTTAAATAAATAAAAATATCATTTTAATTAATGCAGTTACTGATATAACAGAAGGAGTCTGTATTTATTCAATGGAAGTTAAGCGAGGATATGAAGGGGTAAAACAGGCAACTTGAAGAACCACATCAGGCCACAATTATTTGGGAGTTTTTGAAATTCAATTTTTCAATGTGCTACCAGGGATGTAAAGTGAATACATGCATAAAACAATTAAGTTTGATGAAAATTGATTGAAAGATCAATGAAAAATAATAAAGAAACCAGTACAAATCATCATTTTTCATTATTTAAGCGGGTTTTCACTATATGGGTGGACTCAATTATCAAGTTAAATGACTATTAAATAATCAACTTATTATTGGGTATAACTGAGTGAAGTTTGTATTAGCTTCCTTGAAAATTGAGGGAGTTAAAATCTGTGTTAAAATCGAGTTTTTGTTTTTCGCGATTTTTGTCTAAACGCATTGGTATAGAAATAAAAATGAGGTATCGTTGAGTTCGTCATGATGCGAGTAACCGACATGCAGAATTTGAACGAAATCGAAGGAAAAAAGTTGAGTTTATCAATTTTCGATCGGCTTTATCGATAATTGATTTTTTTAATTTATCAATTTTTTTTTACACTAAGAACATATCTCCTACATTGTACAATGTCTGCGCCAAAATTGCTCAATATAGGTTGGGTAGATCTCGAGTGAAAAGGTATCATACAGACAGACTGATATATATATATATATATATATATATATATATATATATATATATATATATTTCTCATCTACAGAGAGACTGTTTCACTGTATCACAGCTCATCAGTGTGACTAGACGTCCGTTTGCCTCTAGCTAGGATCGAAACCCGACTGAATTGGCGTCAGTCGGAACTTCTAACACTAAGTAGGGTATGAAGGTGAATTTTAAGCGTGTTTATTTTTAGATTTAGATAAACACACAGTGAATGACAGTGACTCAATTTTTCCGAAGAGTCATGCAATATTAGCTTAAATAGTCACTGTTTACAAACTCACACCTCAAACCAAAGAGCACAACCGAAATTATATATATATATATATATATATATATATATATATATATATATATATATATATCACAGTTAGTATGAAAATCTGAAAAAATAACAAAGGAAAAGGAAAATAAGTAATACATGTATGAATATTGACAGGTTCACCTATCGTGAAATGAACTCGTAAAAGCTGTTCACTACTGGATAGTCTTTGAGCTTACTAATTTCCACACTAATGTGGATTGGTTCTTTATTATTTTGTATTCTGTGTTATTGCATATTTTTAAGCGCCATTATACTGCACCTCTATTGAAATCTTTACAATTTTAAACCTAACATTTTCGACAGAAAATACGCTCTGTCTTCTACTTCATGGGATTTATATTTAAGTTGAATTAGAAACTCAGAGAGATGTTTGCTGGTGTGAATATATTTTAAAATTTCCCCTTCAGGGCGCATGCAATCAGAGAGCTCTAATGATGCGTTTTCCTTTAATATCTGTGGATTTCTCTAACTTTGTGTTAAAGTTAGCGTAGTATATAGCCGTCTTTATTGTTTTTAAGTCAGAATTTTGTTTGCCAGCCAAAGTTTGATAGCGCATTCTACGTTGCTATTTAACCCAAAGACTACGAGAGAAAAGATGGATATATTCCATTCAAAAGGGTATTAAAACGAAAGGTAAAAAAAAAAAAACGTCTATTTGGGGCACTAATAACAATTATAATAAAAATGCGCTAATAGCTAGGTTGGTGGAAAGTAATATTTCGAATAGATAATTATTTGAAAAAGGTATGATCCCAATACGATATTAGTTTATTCATGTTTAGTATGAGAAGATTCGAAAATCGCACTTTTTTCTCTATCATAAAATCAATCTGACTTTAACCGCTCGAACGGCAAATGCTTCTGATTACTTGTTTCAATATAATATTAAATATTAGACTCGTTTTTCATATACGATTTTTACAATCTCATTTTTAAAAATCATTTTACCCAAAGCATGGCGGTAATGTCACATGTTCCGCGGGAGTAACAGGAAGGGAAACTGCAAGAGAAGGCTGAAAATTGGGAAGACTGAGGAAAAGAAACACAATAAACAGGATTCAAGAAGACAGAATATGACGATTGATGTTGTATTTAAATTTTTGAATATTGTATTTGTCAGGGAAGCAAAAAACAGAGGAGAATTACACAGGCGTGTAGTACGAGAAGAGAAGTAGAAGTAGCGGTCGCTGTTAGCTATTTTCAACAGTAAACGGATGGGACCTAGATTCCAATCTAGTAGCACGCTTAAACTTATATAGACGGAGCACCAGGAGAAAAAAGGCTCGTCAGAGCAGTGGCCATGAAAATATTTGTAGCAAATACAGATGGAAGCCATCTGACGTCGTTGATTCAGTGACTGATGTCGAGATGCGTGATTAGGATTGATTACGTTATATATTATTATGCGAAAGATGAAATGTTAAACTCATTCTTCCAGTGACGTGATATGTTCGTTTATCTCGTCGTCCATTATGGGTAAAATTGTTCCTCCATTCCGGCTAAT
>OZ038475.1:24625804-24703304 GCA_964036315.1 Acanthosepion esculentum | reverse complement strand
TTAGAAAATATTCTTATATACCAAAAGCAATTGTTTGCACGATTACATTATTTGCTTTCATCCTCGGGACTGTTTTTGCTAAGTAAGCATTTTACATTTTAAAATAATTTTCTTCATAGAGCGATTGTTCTGACAAAAAAAATCCTCGTTTATTTTACAAGTTGTGAAATTGACATTGACACAACCATAATAGCTTTCATTTTATTTATTAGAAAAAATATATTTTGTATATAGAATTATGTATTTTTCTTCATATTAAAATAATCGTAGATGCAATGACCAGTTTGCGGCATTTTTAAGAAAACATCCTGTTATGTGTCATAGCTGAAATATATGCGTTTATTCTAGCGTCTAAGTTTGGGTCTCAGGTGCAAATAAAGTGTCATTATTTCATATAGAGGTTATCAAGGAATGCACACCGGCACAGCATCCACGAAACAGCAGAGTATTATATTTGTATCACTCAATCCGCTCATTTCAAGAACCTGAGGCATATTAAAAAATATAGCTATCAGGAATAAGCCCAGCTGAGTTCGCTAATGTATTTATGGATTCCTCATCGGTTCCATTAGGACCACCTCAATCGCAAAAGCATTATATGACCAGCTTTTAAGGGCAGTATATGAAACGTTAATAAATAATCTGTTCCGTGGTTAAAATGCGTTACTTTTTTCTACCGATGATATAGGTTGGTTTTGGAGCCCATTTTGAAAAACAGAATCTAGACCACTGTAAGAATCTTTGCGTAACATAAATTGTCCCTTTATACATTTCGCAATTAAACGCTTTACATATGAAATAACTCACACTAATGCATGAAGGCTGACATTAGTTTTGATCTACGCCTTATGGGAATTTAGGCGGGTTTTAATAAAAAATACTATAGAAGTGCTGCCTGAAGTACTATTTTCCTCGCAACCCTTAAAATGTCAATAACAGAATCATTGTCAAAGCCCTCTTTCCTCGTTATGTGTTGCAGAAACTTCAAAAGCCCGAGTGGAAAATTGGAAGGAAGAGTGGATTTGAGCTGACTAATTCGAACATCTATGATATTGGTGAGGGTCCTCCCGTTTTTACACGAATGGACTCACCCAAGGTATACATATACTACTGCCAGGGAATACCCGGAGTACGTTAAGTCAAGTTGGACAGAGTAGTAGTGGAACGTCAAGTCGGTCGGTAGAATAACGTAGCGGCATAAGTCACAGTAACAAGCAAGTAGACTCAGTAAGAAACCATACAGCGATACGTCGATATCAAAGAATGTATATATATTTTGCTACTAATCCGAATTCCTGTAACTACTAACCTGTATTACCAGTTTGTATTATTACGTTAATACATTTATTTCCTATATTCATTCTTGGCGTTTGTTATTATTTGATACTGGATTCCATCCTGGAATCCACAAAAGATATAGAGGTATTATAATCGATGTGATGCTGAGGAGAGTGCGGGTAATTTTGGAAAAAAATGTCACTCTTCCCCAGGTTCAGAAACAACACGATGGGATAAATGCATAATTAAGCTGCTTAACAATAATGGCGAAAACAATAAAATATAACATATCAGCAGAGTTTCCGTTAGCCGGCTAAACAAGGACTTTTATGATCCGAAAAATATTCCCGAACGCAAGTCGCCTGAGCTTGCCGCAAACATTCGTATATGTATCTGCAAACGAAATAGGTAGATAAAGTACGCCCCCTATAAAAACGAACAAATCCATGAAAACATACGAGAGGAGTAGGCGACTTTGAATGGTCTCTTCCTTTCATTTTATTGTTTCATGTCCTTTCAGGACGTAGGCGATCATGGCTCTCCACCTTTTTATCTTTCCATTGCAGCTCTCAACAAGTTCCTTACCTCTGCCACCTAAACCAGGCCACGTTCTGTCATCCACTTGCTTAAGTCCGCCAGATATGTTACCCGTTGTTTTCCCTTGTATCTCCTTCCCTCTATTCGACCTGTGAGTATCAGATTCTGCAAAGTCCCCTTCCTCGTTATGTGTCCTAGAAACTTCAGCTTCCTGTTCCTAATAATAAGCATAAACCCCCTCCTTGTTTGCAACCTCTCTAAGATGTCATCGCTGCTCACACGTTCGGTCCATGATATCCTTAGCATCCTTTTGTAGAACCACATCTCTGTCGCTACGAGTCTCTTCTTTGTCTTTAAAGAAATCGTCTAACATTCGCTACCGTAAAGAAGTACAGATGTCACATAACAGTTCAGTATTCTTTTTTTTGTTACCAAAATATACTCCTGTATCGCAGTAATCTGTCCAACTTTTGGCATATGTGCTTGGCAATCCCAATATGCCCACGGATCTCATTCTCTGTGAAGATGCTTCCGAGACATTTAAACTTCCACGTCTGCTTGATTCTATTGTTCGCATTTCGGGCTCATCCTCTTACTTACTTGAATGGTATGATATATATGAAAAAAACTGGCAATTGTTATGTAGTGCCGGGAGATTTGGAATCGCTGATGTAGGATTCTGGACGATAGGTACAAAATTCGGTCCGCCTAATGATGAAAATATATTTTACTTAATGAATAGTTGTATTTTTAATTTATTTTCTAAATCGGTATAACACCAAGCAATGCAGTACAGAATTAGTAACAGCGTGGAGGAATGAGTAACAGAAAAATTAATACGAAGTAGAAAGAGAAAAGACCATTCAGTAGGATGGAAGATAGCGATTGACATTGCATTTAATTTTTTGCAGATTAATGTTGGATATAAAGCATGGTGCAAGGAGGGAATTCCACAAGTGAGAAGTGCGAGATGAAAAAAACTGTTAACCTAGAAGTCACGGCAACATCTACTAATTCATCTGTAAATTGATGTACTCTCGCCGACATTCTTGTATTGCGCTAATATTCATACAGGCTAGGTACAATGTCTATGAAAGTATTTATAAAAAAACGCACAGAGAGGCAACCTTATCCGGTGGGCAAGTGACAGAAGCAGAGCCGCTAGATCAGGACAAATAATCTTGCTGATTCTTCTTTGGATCTTATCAAGGAGATCCAGTTAAATAGCAGAGTCACCGGACCATATATGGCAACAATATTCTAATAATGGCCGAATGATAGACTTATAGATATGCAAGATTGATTCCGGGAAGAAAAATTGTCTCTCCCAAACAATGAACCGATTTTAGTAGCAGCTAACCTAGCAATGGATTAGTTATAGTGTTTCCACATCATGTCAGCTGAGAACGTTAACCCAGGTTTAACGAATCACTTTCTTGGAGGATAGCATCAGCCATGCTGATAGCATGCAGAGAGAGAGAGAGAGGTCTCTTAGTTGATTCATTGACGGAAGTTTAGTTTTGGTGGCGTTAAAATTTACAAACCATCTTTTGTCGCAGTTAATGGCGGGTTTGAAGTGGTTTTGGGCATCAGGTTCCATTTTGACCTTGGCGGACTAATCAGCCTTCTGCATTTCATTGCAAGTCAGTAATGAATTTTCTAATTATATCTCTGGCTGTTTTAGAGGTTGTGTAACGATCTTAGTATTACGTATGAATAACTAGATTTCGACTTTAGCTAAAAGTGTTTGAGGGCAGGATTATGCATTTTTGTGTAAATTTTGTTAGTAGTGGTATTGGTGGTGTATGTTTTTTTATGGCTTTGTCGATTTTGTAATATTGTTTTTAGCGTTGAGAATGAAATGATGTAAGTAGTGTAGAGGTTTGCTGGTTTACATAACCTAACGGTTCTGAGGTAGAATCGTATGATTAGTCTATATGTTATTCTTTGGTTGTGTTGGGAATAGAAGTTGATTAGTCCGTTTTTGGTTTACGATAATATCTAAAATCTAATTTCACATTGTTGCGAGATGAGATGTGGAGGTAAAGTAGAAAACTGTTTATTTCAAATTCGTCTGCGAATTCAATTGTAGGTACAACCTTCCTGAGTTTCATTATTATGTCTAATAGGTTTGTATCTTGGGGTTATAATAAAAGGGCATCAACTATGTATCTCAGGTTCGTAGAGAAGTTTATATATATATATATATATATATATATATATATATATATATATATATATATATATATATATATGCTTATTTATTGTAAAATTAAAACAATGTTATAATTTTCGAATAAATAATTATATTTGCTCTACTCTGTATTGAGCACTCTTTTAAGATTAGTATTTTTGGTCATTGGAATTTATTTCGTACACACCAATCCTATTTCGTGGTTATATATATATATATATATTTATATATATATATATATATATATATATATATATATATATATTCTGCTTATACGTTATTTTATAGATACAAGTTATTTAATAAAATTAAATATTAAATAATTGTCGAATTTAATGCAATTCATTATGTGATATCATTGCTTGCGCTACGATGCGTTTCGTGAGCAGATATGAAAGATGGAGCAAAATCGTCGAAGGTGTGTGTTTATAAACAGTAGTTTGTACTTTGCTAACCAAACGCTTCACTGTAGCTAAATGATATAGCACGTCAGATCAAATGACGGTTTCCGTATCGGATTACAGCTTTGATTTCTGTCGAAGAAGCTGTTAAATAGAAACAATGCGGTTATTTGTAGTTGTTGTACGTCTGTGTGTTTTATATATTTATTAGTTAGGTTCTCCTACCCTGGAAAATTGCAAGGATTATATCAAACTTCCAGGCTGGATGTTTCGTTCCATTTGACATCATTTTGATTATACAGCATTTCAGAGATTTTTATCAAACCTATTTTAAATTATTTTAGCGCACATGTTAAATGTTATATGAAGTTGAGAAATAAATTTGCAAAAAATTATAATAATAGAAAAGATTCAGAAAATAAAATCGTCAGTATGTTTTCAAAGAAAATTTTACAATTTTGAAAACTGAAAAATAGTAAAGGAATTCAATGACAGTGGACTATTACCATCTATAAAAAATCGACGGTTATCTTTCTGGCTGCCTCCCTGGAATCCGAGCCAAGCCACAGATGTTTCTCCCTTTTTCGTGTACAAGTTGTTCACATTGAATCATTGATGTAAGCTGCTTTTTTATTTTTATCATATTTTTTTTTATCAGGCCTTGTGTTGGTCGAACAGTATCTTTTAAGTTGTTATTTAAGTTAAAGGCTGGATGGATTCATTCTGCTCTGGATTCCTATCTTGGTCATTTTGACAGATTTATTGGTTCCTTGTCAGGGGATGTGTCGGTGTTAAGTATGTGTCTTTTAGCTTATTTCAATTCATTTCTTTTTGTCTGCAAGAATTGTTTTCTAAAATCGAGTTTTTCATCTTCTCAATAATGATCACTTCGTCAGTAATTTTTTTTTTCATATAGGAAAAATTTACTTCATCGTTACAGATTAGTATAAAGAATTTATTTTATTTCTTGTCATTGTGAAATGCACAATGAAATTGGACTGCAGTTTCCAGGTGCACCAACAAGCACACGCACGCACACACGCACGCACACACACACGCGCGCGCACAAACACACGCGCGCGCACGCGCACACACACACATACACACACACATTAAGCTCTTTAAGGAATGAGTGAGTGTAGTGCGTATAAGTGTGTAACAATATTACATTAAACTAATATATGTCCAACGAAGAAAACAAAATTATTTTTAAAAAAATAAGCAAAACTGCCGAAAAAATACAATGTGTCCCTTAAACGGCCAATGTATGACTGATAATATTTTTTAAAAATCAATTCTGTTTTCTTCCGTTTAATATAATATTGTGATGCTGGGATATAGATATATCTATGTAACAAACGCAGCTATGACTGATCTTAATATGATTTATGTTAAAATCTTTTTTAGTGTTGGTTAATGATTAAAGTGCTTATGAATTAAATTTAAGAAATTTCTTCCGATATTCGTTTGAACATTACAATTAAAAGATGGATTAAACCATAGAATGTTACAACTCGTCTTTCTTGTAATTTTTACCTTTTCTTGTTTTTATTTTAAAATACCCTAAATGTCTCTTATGGCTTCTTAATTCTAAAGTTGAATATATTTAGTTTTATTATTACCAAATATTTCCTTATTGGTTGATTTAATAGATAATCTAAACTTGGACAGATTTATATAAATTGTCTAAAGTGTTATGAAGGTGGTTTGATTACTTACTGACGTATCTATTGTTATATAGATAATTGGCATACGGTTTTCACTTACCAGTTTTCAAGTCCAAGGTCACATCGAGAAAGTTGATCACTTTAGCATTGGTAGGATTAATGATATTTACTTTGTGATCTTTGAAAACTTTTATCAGTTGCTTTCACAATCTGTCCATATTTCTTAGACTTGTTCTACAGAGGAGAATTTCACCATCATCTCTATAGAGTCCGATGCCCTTAATGTCTAAAATTAATCACAGATGCCACAATCACAACATTCCAACAATTTCACATGCTTCTGCAGAATCATGTACTCCCATATCAATGTTAAATTGTGTATTATTTCTTTTGGTTCGGTTGGGTTTGTTTTGTTTGGTTTTACGGCATATCAACCTCAGTCGGTTACTAAATGCCGACAAGTCTTTTATTACTGGTAATATTTTTTTCCTCAAAAATTATTTGCTGGTAATGATGCATTGCTGGTAATAATTTGTTTTTCAAAAAAGTTATTGTTGGTATTAAAACCTATTTTTGAACTTTCATAAAGTTTTAACCCCAGTTTCCTGTGTAAGACGATAATCTACACCCGACAGCAAACCCACTGATCAGGAGGTTTTGGGGAGCGTGGAAAAAACTCTTAATTGCTCGTGTTCCCAGTCTTACCCTGACCTTCTTCCCAGGTAGCACTTGTTAGGGTTCGAAATATGGACAAATGTTTGACACCAAACTCGGGTTAAAACTCTCTGAAAGTCTCATAAATAGGTTTTAATACCAACAATACCTTTTTATATATGTGTGTGTATGAGTGTGTGAGTGTGTGTATCTCAGAAGTAATCTGTAGAAAAAGACAATATGTATAGAGCATAATATATACATTTATGTATCATGTATCATTTATACACACTCTCTCTCGCACACACAGGTACACACACACACACACATATATATGATGGTAGAGATAGTTATGTAAAATAGACAGACAGATATACATACATATATATATATATATATATATATATATATATATATAGATAGATAGATAGATAGATAGATAGATAGATTGATAGAATGAAAGAAAGAATGATAGAGATATGTATGAACATTTATAGCTAGATAGTAGATAGAATGAAAGAAAGCAAAAAGAATGAATGATTGAGATATCTATGAACATTTATAGATAGATAGATAGTTTGAAAGAAAGAAAAAGAACGAATGATAGAGATATCAATGAACATTTACAGATAGATAGGTAGATAGATAGATAGATAGATAGATAGATAGATAGATGATATATCGATTTAAATGCAAATCCTGGATTTCCGTGTTATTTCGATTCTGTGCACAGTATTACGTTGTTTTCTTTTGTTTTTACAATTTTTATATCTTTAAGAAAGAAGACATTACTTGGAACAAATTTCGTTTTCAAGTGTGAACCTTCTAACACGTTTCCACCGTAGCGAGAAATGGCTTCCGAGAAATAGACAAAATATTAGAAACAGAAAGAATTCGTTAGAAACAAAAAATAAAGTGTACTGAACTGCGAGGTAACATCAATCCTCCTATACAGCAGTGAATGCTGGACAATTTCCTCACAGATGGAGTGAAGTAATGAGGCAAATGAAAGGTGTTTCTACACAAGAATATAAAGAATTCCTCGAACAGAACAAGTAAACAACCAGGATTACTGTCTAAATGAATATGGCAGCAGAAACAGAATTGTATTTTAAAAGAAAAAAAAAGGAATTTTCCAGGATATATAATTCAAAAAGTGGTATTTGCTAATTGAGATTCACAAACTCATTTGAAGGGAAGAAGATCAGTGTTTGGTTGCCAATTTCTGTTTAGTTGTATACCAATCTCTATCGGTTATTTCAATGCTGAAATCGAAATATTTTGTACGCATTTTTATTTCTGCGGGAGATGATAGTGATCTTAATTAGACAAGTCTTACTAATTAACCCCTTAGCCGGTGGAGAAGACGTTAATTCATACATTTCTCAATGCTATTTGCGCGTATGTGAATATAAAGAAACCAACGGGAATTGCAAATCGGCTTTACGATTAACAATTCCGTAACATTATCCATTATACAACACGCACATTCAAGCTTACGGCAGCTGATATTCCCATGATGTTACATCAAGGTACTGATCAGGCTTGACTTTGCTTAAGTTTGGTGATCGTGAGGTAACCGAACCAGTGTTCAACGTGAGCCAAGGACAGAGAGAAACAAAGAGTAACCTACCTAAAAAGCTTGTGCATATGGACTAAGGGGGCGATAATGGGGGGAAATTATTTGAAGCTTCAACGCGTGGAGCGCCATAATAAACCATATCCAAAAGATAATATAGAAAAGAAGAAAGTACTATAGAGAAAGAATACTGACTCAAACGAAAACTGCCCATCATCATCATTATTATTATTATTATTATTATTATTATTATTATTATTATTATTATTATTATTATTATTATTATTGTTGTTGTAGTTATTGTTGTTGTTCTTGCTATTATTTTTATTAGTAGTAATAGTAGTATCATTATTATTACCGTGCTGCTTATGACGATAAACTACATCCGGCAGCAATACCTCTGACCGGGAGATTGGAAGTTTTGAGCGTGGAATCCCCCACATAACTGCCGTTGATCCCAGATCCACACTGACCCGGAGTGGAAGCACCTGTTACTTTCTCAGCTATGGGCAAATAGTCTATCACCTAACAAAAGGCAAAATATTAGGAAAGTATAGAAATAATTTTTGTAGTAAAATTACCTTCAATAAATTTACTATAACAAAACACCACCAATATATTTTCATAGTAAAATGACCAACAATACATTTTAAATTGCAGACATGGCACACATTGTCAGAAAATAAAATTAAAAAAAATATTGCTATGATTAATATCATTACTTGAAAGGAGAAACCTGTTTTGACTCCTCGGTTGATTTTTTCAGATTATTTTGGAAATATAAAGCTATGTATTTATGAGTTAATCATGGAATAATATTACTGTCCTGAATTAATTATAAAGTTTGGATTTTTATCTTCAGGTTTCGGCGTTAAATAACCCGTAATTGTTGATATGTTGCTGAATAAAATCAGCCAACCAAATCATTATTATTAATTAGTATTAATATTACATTTTTATTAAGAACTTAATAAAATGTGATCAGCTTGCAAATAAATTTGTTATGAGTATCGATGATAAAAGAGGATCGTTGGTGGCTTTCATGTAAGTTTTTCCCTGAAGTGTCGTTTCTTCCATCATTACTTGCATCATATTTGGTGAAGACATCTTAAAACAGAATAGATTATTACAAGGATAGAGAACGTTCTAATTTTCCGTGAATTGTTTTGTATAATTAGCGATTGTTTTCTAAGATTTAACTTGTATTTCTTAAAATAATTTTGTACTAAATGTAATTTAGTTTTGTTCAAGGGACCCAAGTTCCATATCTACAGAGAACACCAAATTCCTTATTCAGCCGAAAAAAAAACCGCGGAAGCGACTTGCTAACCGTTGAACGACGTTCGCCGTTTCGCTCTCTTCAAAACGTCATGTATCATTTATCATCGCCCAATCCATTTGAGATTGTCACCTTTAAATAGAAGGGCTAAGCTCGAATCAATCTTTTACTAATATCAACTTAATATTCAACGTGGCAGCAATATCACTCGGTGAACATTGAACTTCACAGATTGGCGATCGGGACATGCAGTCATCTACAAGAAACTCGAACTTAATAAAAATAAGGAATCTTTTGCTCTAATAGAAGTTGGTCAGCGATGATCATAATATGTATCTAAGAGGTAAAAAAACAGAGGTAAAAAAAAACAGATTAACTGTCGTACAAGAAAAAGAGAGAAATATGAAGGATGTCTTAGAGAGTGGTCCGATATACACTAGTTGCTGCTTCCTTCATCTCTGCATGTTGGTTGTGCATCCCGATATGTAAATAGGTGGTCGACACAGGAGCATTCTTGATGTCCTCTCGTAGGTCAACCAGATGATATAAATATATAGAAGGGCTTCAATTAATAACGAACCGACAGGATATCCCTTATATTTTCGCGAAGAAAACCATGTAGGAAGAAAACTCCAAATGTCACACATCCATTCGCTGATATTAACTGACATTGTCCCGATAAATAATAACTTTCCTTTGTTTGTTTCATGGTATATAAACTACTTATGTGTCATTTAATGACAAAATTTAATCTTTTGGAGAGTTTGAGTATTTCTTTTTATTTTTACCAAACTCTATTGCTGTAATTGTTTTCTTTTTCTTTTAATAAAATCTGTTGCTTGTAATTGATTTATTTGTTTATTTATATTTTAAATCTATACTTTCAGTTGTTTTTTTTACTCTAGTTTAGGGGTGGACTATATTTACCCATAGCTGCGACCCTAACAGATGCTACCACACCGGATTAGGGTCTACCAGGGAACAAAAGCAAGTGGTTTCACGCCCCTCAAAGTATCACCGGTCTTGCTGCTGGATGTAGTTTAACTTCATAGGCACGACGAGAGATGTAGCCCCTCGTTACTCTTAGTTTGTACAGTGATAACTCTACCCTATGAGCTGTGAATTCCACCCATTAAACGGTGTTTGAAGGGTGGTGCATTTGATATGACCCTTATCTTTTACTGGGTCACGTGATGCAATTGTGTATACTATTGAAAATCTACCTTATCAACCCATCGTTTCCTTGAGGATATTGGCTAATTTTCGCTTCGTTTCATAAAAAGCGTCAATTGAAAGCATTCGTCATATTTCTAACTCAGTATCGTGTGTCTGAAACCGTAGGCTATCTGAAGAGTACAGGGCTAACGCTAAACTCTGCTAGTGGATTCTGTTGCTGTTTTCCTTGAGAATGGGATTGTAGTATGTATAGATAGAGCCAGATATTTAAATATGGTTACAGCTGCATTGTAAAATTCCATTTTGAATTGAAATTTCATCAGATAGGAAGTGATTTAATAATGAACGGTGTGTAAGTCACTGAAATCCGATGGCAGATTAGAATAGCGAATGACGTATTCCAAAAGCTAAGCAAAGTATTAATATTAAAAAAAAACCCTTAGAAAAAATGAAAAGACTACTGAACTGCTACGCATGTCAGTGAATGCTGGAAAACCTCCTCACAGATGAAGACCATATTTGAAGCAACAGAAATCTTGCTCACGAGAAGCATATGGAGAATATTATGGACCAAGCAATTGATCAATGGGGAAGTTGCAGAGAAAATGGAAACAAAAAGAACAATTATACATAAGAAGAAGAGAGAGTTGAAAATTCTTGGCGAAATAAAGTAAGGAAAGACAGCTTGTAAATTTTAATTCTTACATTACAGATTGAATAGGAGATGTACGGAGGAAACAACGAATATCCTACATACCTAGCGAACTATTGTGAATGAATAGCAGAGCAAGTTTTAGGTGAGATAGAACATACAAAATTTTTAAAAAGAGCTACAAATGACAGGTAATTGTGGAGAGCCATGATCATCGACGTCCTGAAGTGACACGATACATAGAAGAATCATTTAGAGCCAGATCAATTCAGTCTTATCTTTTTGCCTAGACTAGTTGACAACTATATCCAGAAAGCGTTTTCTGATATTTAATCCATAGCTGCAGAGAGAATAAATCTCTTCATATATTTCTCAAGTTTATTCCTTTGCTGAACGCAAAGGATTCGAAGAGATTTCAACGTCGATACGACGACCCGACGTCAGGCACTTGTAATCTTCAGAAACATCACTCCATTGACATCAGAGATATTTAATAAATTTTAGCTATTCGAACAAATGGTAGCAGCCGTTTACTTTCACCTAAACATAGGATCTACTCTGGAGAAAATTGGTATGTTAATCATTATTTAGAATAGCTTAATTTGGTTACAGGCAAACCTTGATCGCGTACTGTCCTATGAAGACGCACCCCACTGCCGCAAATCTGGTTTGCTAACTATCACCGGCCTTTTACGCATTTTAACACGTTTCTCTATGTTGTTGGTATGAAAGTAAAGAACAGTTTGGTAGGACACCAGCTACATGTAATATAATAAGATATCCTAGCAATTAGTCTTACACGCCAATAGATTTCTGGATGGGGCGTTTCTGAAAACAAACAAAACAAAACAATAATTATATATCAGTTAACATCCATGGCTTCCTCAACAAAAATATTTTAGAAGATACGGTTGCCTGCTTCTTTCTCACACTGCAGTTAGAGAAATAATCACTGCAAAGATGGCCTGTGTAGTTGAGACCGACAGTATTGCAAATGTGTTTAAACTGTAGCCCTACTCAATAACAGGCGTTCTATTCGTCATTAAATGTCCTAACAGGTATATAAAAAGAATAACATCTCTTAGTTTTCACATGAAAATAACAGATAGCTGTCCCTGCGAAAAATCTATAATTTTCCCATTAGGGTTTTCTAATGAATGTGTCGATTACCTCGTTTTCAAGACGATAAATACTCGGCGATATCTTTTCTCGTCCTCTTTTTCTCATTTTTTCCGCATATAGGTTAATATGTAAGTCTCTCGCGGAAAAACGCGTTGATTTTTTGGGACGCACATGAACAATGCATACACACACGTACTTACGCATCTTTCACTTCATTGTTTTCTAGAACTTTCTCCTACACCAATCTACATATACGCAAACAATTCACTACGTTAAATCTTTTCTCCGTTCATGTTCATTGTTCAGTAACACGCAACGATATCTATTATCTGTGCAACCCTTTATTGTTAATATATTATCATTTGTTTGTACACATATAGATATATTTTTTTCCTTGTTGTTTCTTTACATTGTTTTTATTTCCGACTCTGTCATGCTGGTTGTGAGCATTTCAGGAGACACGCGTGATAATCTCTCAACGGCTACACCGGCCCGCAACAAATTTAAATTCTTAAGTTCATGAGTGAATAAGTTACTTCCCAGATCTTCAGCTATTAAATACCAGTGGAAATTCTCCTGTTGCGTCAGTAAGTATTTAACTTTCGCAGTTTTAACGCTATATTGATTTAACGATTAAAAAAGTGAATGCAGGTCTTTATTTAAAGGAGTAACAAGGTACAAATTAAAAGATTTAGAAATGACAAACTTTTTATTGCATTTCGCTAAAGCTGACATGAGAAGGATGAAAGTTTTATCGCCTCCTCTACTTAATCGTTTCTGTTTCTTATCATTATGATGAGTCTCTAAGCGTAATTTAGATATGACACAAGGGCGAAAGTGTGGGGTATTCAGTGAGGATTGAATTCACTATTCAGTCGTAATTGAAATAGCGAGACAAACTTACTAACCATTACACCAGGTCGAAATTGCCTTTCTTATTATGTATGCAGCTACCGTCTGAGATATATTTTTTTTACAGTCATTCCTCGACATCAAAGAGAACGGTCCATTATTTTTTCTGAGGTCATGGGAGGGCGTAAAGCATGCGCTATTAGATTTACTCACTAATTTAACAATCAAATAATAATAATAAAAAATAATACAACATACATAATAATAATAAATACATAAAATAAATGATAATCAAAATACATGATGATTTTTATATTCGGCAAAATAAATCGAAAGATTACTAAATATTAATGCCCGTTATCTAGCAACATTGATATTATCTTTTTCAGTTCCCTGGGATTCAATGGGATATATTCTTTTCTTCCAAGCCTTTCGTCTGCCTGGTGGGTGATGCAGTTGCGCATTTTCTGTTAACGATAGAGTTCGGCCTTAAAATTCAGTTAAAATGAGATTTTATGGAAGGGTTGTTAAGATATATCTCCTCTACAATTATTGTGATTTTGCCATACCTTCTTATATTAGCTTATAAAAAAATATATGCATCTAAATCCGGTAAACGCTACTCTGGAGCAAAAAGATAAATTCCCCAGTAAGTTTGTTGTTGTGGTATGTTTTCCCCAGCACATATCATTTCATAGGATGGAGTTGCTCACCACAGGGTAAAATTGTTATGAATTCAGAGATAAAATTTCCTAGAGTGGTCTTAAGGTTCGAGAAAATTCTTTCTCCTGTTATTAATGCCTGTCTGCACAGAGAAGAGATAGATTCATACCGTTCTAAAATCATTTGTGCAAAAGTGAATGCAGTGGACTTAGCTGGAATTTGAATACAGTAAACCAATCTTACTTGCCTTTCAAATACCTGCTATACTAGCGTCAGATTCAGAAAAGAAAATATGCAATGACTGCGACTAAGCTGGCTAAAGCCGAAATAGTTGAACAATGATGTTCAATCTCTACATGCCCCAAGAGCCACTCTAGATAGATGGTTACAGAATAAGAGGCATTATCCCAAACACTGAGACAATAGCACCAATTCGTAAATGGACACCGGAATTGTAAGAGAATTAAACGACATTAGAAGGAACCGGAAACCTAATCCTGGACAGAAAACAAGGGATAAACCTAAATCATGTGATTAGATTTTGCTCTGATATGGACTATGAACGGTAAATAGGAAAGTCATATGAATGAGAGCAAGGGAAGCTTATTAATGGTATTTATTTAACATAGTATAACACAAGACTAAGATAATAAATGAATCAATTTGTTCCGAGAAACCTTCAATTGACTCAGCATTTGAAAATTCCTGTTTTTTTTTGTCGACCACAATTAGAAAAGAAAACATCATTTACGCCATTAGAAACAGGTTAATTATCTCTATTGTTGAAAAAAAATGTCTTGAAAACCAGCATATCGTGAGTTGCTAAATAGGTACATGTCACAAATCTTAGTGAATAAATGAAACACAAATTATCCACGCAGTTAAGTCTTAAAAATGTAACAGACATTCCTATTTCTGCTTAAACGGTACGTGATAGAAGTATGGTTTCTGAAAGCTGGCAATATTCTGACATGATATTTTATGAAGATATCTATGTCACTTCGATGGTCATGTGGGTAATCAGTGACTTGAATTCATAGCAATCGCTAAAGTGTTACTGCTGCGGGAACAATTAAATGTAGCCAACATCCGATCAGTATAACCTACTCATAATATATATATATATATATACATATATATATATGTGTGTGTGTGTGTGTGTGTGTGTGTGTGTGTGTGTGTGTGTGTGTGTGTGTGTGTGTGTGTGTGTGTATCACTCACTCTGTGAGTGAATGCTTACTGTGAAGCAATGCTTCCCTTCTTATCACTACAGTGTTTAACGCCAGATGTTGATAGTATTGCATTTGCTATCGGCTCTTACAACTAAAAAGCCATAATTTGTTTAATTGGTTAGGGTGAGCCATGCAAAGCTGTCAATTTACCAAATGAACAATACCTCGAAAATGATTAATCTGTGTAGCTGAAAACTTGTTCTATCCCATAATTGTATTATTAATGTTTTAGCTACTGAATATTCCGTGGACATTTTTACACAGCAATATATATATATATATATATATATATATATATATATATATATATATATATATATATATATATATGCAGAAATATAGTCTTAAAGTGTGCTATATTTATGGGGTAAAGTGCTCAATATCAGAGATAGAGCGTGTGTAAATATAAAAGTGGACATGGAAGTCAGCACTTAAAGGCGACAGTCTGTTTCATGCTAGTCGCCTGACGATTGCACTAGCATGAAACAGACTGTCGCCTCTAAGTGCTGACTTCCATGTCCACTTTTATATTTATATATATATATATATATATATATATATATATATATATATATATATATATATATATATATATGAAAAAATAATCAGTTTGACTAGGCAAGCTATATGTATATATATATATAGACATAAACACACACATATATTTCCATATATATGCGATAATCTGGAAAACTTCTCAGTTCGTGCAAAAGAAATATACAGATCTTTCATTTTTCGTATTCACTTGATGAAAAGTTTTAACACCTGTCTCTTTAAACTTTTTTTTTCTAATGACGGAAAACCAACCGGTATTTTTTTTATTTTTACATATTATTTGTTTTCAAGTAGCGCACAGAAAATATCTGCCGGAAATTTTATGCAAATGTGATGATTGATTAGCTGCTGTCGACCTCCATGATATCACTGTGTTGATGTAAGGAACAGAAATGAAAACTGCTGGTACTTCTAAACAAAGTGGTAAAGGGAGACTAGAAGAAAGGAGCAACTATCTATTGTAAGAGAGCAAGAGGTTTGGTTGTTAACAATAGGGTCAGCCCTAGGTTCGAACTACGAATTAGAGGTGTTAGAACTAAGCAAGTAGAGAAATTTAATTGGAAAGTGTTAGAACTGACGAAGTGAAAATGTGACAGAAATGTAAAGAAATACTATAAAACCATAGAAGGCTTTCAAAAATTGAAACCAACCTGGATGATGAACAGAAAACATGCAGCCATACAAATATATTAATGATGCACGTATGATGCAAGATTAATCTAGTATTATATATATATATATATATATATATATATATATATATATATATATATATATATATATATATATATATATATATGAAGAAATATAGTCTTAAAGTGTGCTATATTTATGGGATAAAGTGGTCAATATCAGTGATAGAGCGTGTGTAAATATAAAAGTGAACATAGAAGGCGACAGTCTGTTTCATGCTTTGGAATTCGAAATCGTCTCTCCGATTCCTCAATATATATATATATATATATATATATATATATATATATATATATATATATATATATATATATATGTATAATATATATATAATTCGAAATCGTCTCTCCGATTCCTCAATATATATATATATATATATATATATATATATATATATATATATATATATATATTGAGGAATCGGAGAGACAATTTCGAATTCCAATCGGATGCATTATATTCACATATTCTCCCCCAGCTATGGGGGAAAAGCAGACATACTGGGTTCCGTAACTGTCTATATTTCTGAGATGAGGTATTATGTACACTATTTACATGATTCGGATTATTATTCTCATCTTTGTCGCCATATTTATTACAACATTTCGGCCGTTGTACGCACCGGACTTCTTCATGTGGTTGGAATGTCGAACTGAACCCTTTAACTGACATCCGTTAAACATGACACGTGAAACTGGAACAGTCTACCCGAGTTAGTGAAATAAAGGGTTCAGTTCTACATTCCAACTACCTGAAGAAGGCCGGATCGTTCAACGGCCGAAACGTTGTAATAAATATGTCGACAAAGATGAGGACAATAGGCCGAATAATGTAAATAGTGTACACAATACTTCATCTCAGAAATATATATATATATATATATATATATATATATATATATATATATATGTCTAGAGAGAGAGAGAGAGAGAGAGAGAGAGAAACAGAGAGAAACAGATAGATAGATAGATAGATAGATAGATAGATAGATAGAAGAAAGAGTCTATAAAAAGTTTCGCACGGCGAGTTGTCAGATGGAGATCGGATTTTTACTAATAACACGATCTAAACCAGGATTCTCACCAGCCTCGAGAACAACTGTTGGAGAGTCACACGTCTGTCGTTACTTCTCGCATCCGCTGATGATGAACACAGGAAAATTTCGAAATTGGACCTCAATTTCCGTGCTTCTTTTCTGTCATGTGGTTAATAATTAATGAATGTTTTCCATACTGATCACATCGATACTCCATAGGTTTGCCGTTGTTTTATTAGCCAACCTATCTATTCATATATATATATATATATATATATATATATATATATATATATATATATATATATATATATATATATATATATATAATATTATATATACATATATATTATAATAATAATATATTATATATATATATATATATATATATATATATATATAAGCTTATCACCCCAAGCAAGGCTGGAGGCCACTAGCACACATGGGGTTATAGAAGGTTTGGAGGAAGAGCAGATAGGAGTGGTAAAGGAGTGGATGTGGAGAAAGATAGTGGCTGATCAAGGCAAGGGTGTTACAGAAGATTTGGAGCGAGAGCAGATAGGAATGAACGGTGAAAGGATGTGGAGAAGGGAAGTGGATAGATCAAGGCAACTGGAGATGTCGATTGACGTTACACTTAAATAGTTGGAGATTGTATTTGTCAGGGGAACAGGAATTAAGAAGGGAGTTCCACAGGCGAGATGTGCAAGACATGAAGCTATTGGAGTAGAAGAGACGTCTACATCTAACAGTTTCACCGGTGAAGGGGTGGGAACGGGATGCCAGCCTCGTAGATTGAATACGACAGACAAGGTGCATTGATTTAGTTTTTTTATACAATTTCTCGTGCGATCTAATAAATAAGAAATAGTTTGTTCTATGTATGTATTTATATAATGTTTTCATTTTTCAAACCCGGTCAAGATATTGTGTCCATATTCATAGTTGATAATATTAAGTGTTGTTATTTTTTGCTTTTATTAATAAGGTTCCATTATTTTTAGCCTTTTTTACATGTGGTTGATGCTATTATATTTGTGTTGTTAACAGTTATGTTACGAATAAGATGAATCAAATTAACATCATTTTGTTTTAAATATTCTGTTAACGTTTTTCAAATTTAATTAAAAGAAATATGTTAAATTTTCTAGATAACATATCTCACTTGTAAAGAAACATACATATGTATATTGATAATCTCGTTAAACTATTCTTGAATAGTAGCATACTTGGACTGCGTGACGAATTGGCACATGATACTTCCCACCGGAATTTGAGCAGAGCTGACTGGGATCTGATGTCATTCTGAAGATATCCCCACCTGTTCATCCTTTCTCGTTCTGGCATATGTATCATGGCGGTAATTTTTCATCTTGGATCCTATGCATGACGAACAGCCATGTATCGAGCGGAATCTAATTTCTCACATCAAATTTTAATTTCAAATTTGTTTACCGAGAACAACATGTTTGAAACATGTAGACAGCAGTTGTTCAATAGTATCGTAAGTGTAGTAGCTATAACATGATGTTGATAATTTTAGCCACTGATGATCATAGATTTCTTGTTTACAACTTACCTTAAGCAGTTAGTGTACTGAAGAGAAACTGTTTCTAGATTAAGTCTGACGTGTCGCTTTTGAGATTGCTTCAATTCACTTTTGATTTGCATTTGAGTATATTATAAATCTATACAACAAAATATATACAACAAAAGCTATACAAAAAAAGGATATACTTATGACACTAAAATATATCCAAAACCTCAGCTGTTGTCAGCTGCAACAAAATATATGTTTGAAATTACTTTAAATTTATTTTTTGATTTCACTCCTAGTTATTGTTACACCGAATGTATAGTTATTTAAAAAAATATTAAGAATTTATAACAGCTGAAGCTGGCTTCATTTTTTCACGCCAGAGACTACTGTACCGACGATAAGAAGGGACTATGCTTATGACACGTATGTTCATAATTGAACAAAAAAATCAATATTCTATACAAAGTTTTCCGAGTAGTAGGACTTCAGATAAACCTTTCCCAAAACAGAAACTATGATCTTAAATTGACTCGATTATAGCGATGCTAAGGATTCGTTAACATCAAAATGTAGAAATAATATATTTTTAATTCACCTTATTCTGTATATGGTTCGCTTTTTTTAAAAACTCAATTTGACTCATGCAATCGAATAAAGCTAGAAAAACACAAAGTGTTACTGAGTGGGAAAGTAAAATGAAACTTTATTAAGGAGAGAGAACAATAAAAGAATAGGAATTAAGAAGACAGAAGATAACGATTGACAGTGAATTTAATTATTTGAAGACCAAATTTGAAGCGTAAAACAAGAAGACAGAAGACAGTTCTGTTAGCGAGAAGTTCGAGAAAATAAATTGTTAGCAAAGAACTTATCGATTTTTAGCCATTCCAATTGTAAAATGATGAGAGATAGCCGCCTGTCAAGTAATACGCTTAATTTCATAAAGTTTAGATACCATAGAGTAAAGCTCCACAGAACAATTACGATTAAAATAGTTATAAAAATGGCACAGAGAAACCACGTTACGGCGGTGGAAAAGTGACTGGAAGCCAAGATGCCAGCTAAGGAACAATATCATTGCAGATAATTCTTTGTATTTTATCATGGATCTGTAAATACATAGCAGAAGCACAGGCCAGATGGGAGAACAATACTCGATACATGAATGCACGATAGACATATACCTTTGTAGAACCACATCTATATTCCTTCTAGTCTCTTCTTCATCTGTGAGGAGATATCCAGCTTTTCATTGCCATACTGGAGGACTGATATTAGGTAACAGTTTAATACACTTTCATGTCTTTCTAATGAATTGTTTTGTTTCGAAATAGTTAGCTTTTGCAAAACATCTATCAAATTGTGCTGTTGGATTTTAATGCCGTACACATGATCAACATGTAAATTATATACAATTACAATCCAAACCAAAATTCTTAAAAATTCCTCAATATTGTTATTGCTGCATAGCGAAAACAGTGAACATGAAATGTCTATATACCTGAAAAAAAGTTTCAAGGAAAAATTATAAATTACAACGAAGGGTTACCTGCAATGAATGCCACATGTTTCCTGTATGGAGACGTCTAGATTCAACCTTAACATGACTGAAGTTTAAAGTATAACCGCCAATAAAGAACCTAATGATCTGACTTTATGGACAAAATGTGCTGTACATAATTTGCAGTAAGCAATCCTTTCAATCCGCGGTTATATAGTTAACATCTTTTACAAGCACAGGCATCTTTATTTATTCTCTTTGCACATAAGGCTCAATCATGAGTCGCCCGTAGATGTATCAAGACATTAATGAGGTGTACCTAGTTTCGGATTTCAACCACAAATCACCAGAAAAGAGATTTGTGTGTTTCCTGAACAAGCCGCAATGAGTCTGATTTTGCCTCTAGCCACTTATGCGGATGTGGTAGCCTATGATGATCCGGGATTTGGGTTAGATTTACCCTAGCAGAAAGGCGAATAAATATCCGCTCCTTAAATTTCGATGCTGCCGCATTCCCAGCAACGCCTATTTCCCAAGGGCGCATTCACTGCAAACTGACTTCTTTCCGATAATCTGTCTCTGAATTGACGAAACACGTTCATGCATACCCGTTGCTTCCACTTACAAGCCGCATATTGACTCAAGACATTCTCTCGTGATTGGCAGTCATTTGTTGTTCAGTCAGCCCTTTTAAACACAAGAAAGATCTAGATAATAATTTACACACACACGCGCGTGCGCACACACACACACACATACATATATATATATATATATATATATATTTAAATATTGATAAACATCTGTTCCTCACCGTTTCGTTACAACCTGACTTTCATACATATAACAATGGTTAGGAACAAATGAAAGCCTTCTGTTATGAAAGTGTCGCCGGGCATTTATTCATGTAGAATAAAAATAATACACAACTATATCGGTAAAAGAGGGTTTAAAGAGAAATAAGAAATAGATCTCAAAATTGCAGCACACACTCTAATATATATATATATATATATATATATATATATATATATATATATATATATATATATATATATATAATATATATATATATATGTATATATGTGTGTGTGTGTGTGTGTGTCTGTGTCTCTGTGTGTGTGTGTGTGTGTGTGTGTGTATTCATTGGCTGACGCTGACTGACATATGTCAATAAGAACTGTCGAAGTCCGGCCTTGATAATTTATCGTAATTACTGTTTTTCCCAATGCCGCGGTGCGTAGCACGGCGCTTTCAAGGCGGCGGCCTGACTCATGTAGAATCAGGTCGGGGTTGCTGTTGGAGCCGATATGATGCGAAACCCGAAATCGGCGATGAGAACAGTGCATCACTGAAGACCGACCTTGATGCATCTAAAATGTATGATTTAACTGTGTGTGTGTGTGTGTGTGTGTGTGTGTGTGTGTGTGTGTGTGTGTGTGTTTAGGCAGCAATGCAACTATAATGCACTTTACACTGAATACGTGAGACAAGGTGCTTTTATTTAGTTTTTTTTTATAATAACTTTATTAAAAACCCTTTTTTCAACATAGGGCATATAATAGTTGGAGAAGCCCGGCCCGAGAGGGTTTCCCATACATACTCCATAAGTTTGTGTGTAAATAGTACCATTCTGGCTATAAAAAGGAACTCTAGTCGTGCAAACGACCAATAGCTTTCTTAAAATATTGGGTTGGATTGATGGGAATGGAATTAAATTACATCGAATTAATGATAACATCAGTAGTTTCGGAGACGGGAACGTTAATAAAAAGTTAAAGTGTTTTTAGTACTGCAATATGTTTTTGGATTTCATTACATATATATATATATATATATATATATATATATATATATATATATATATATATATATATATGTGTGTGTGTGTGTGTGTGTGTGTGTGTGTGTGTGTGTGTGTGTGTGTGTGTGAAGATTGATGTTAACAGTCAGAGGCGACAGACTGTTTCATGCTATACACAATCATCGTATGGTGGCCTAATCATTAGTTCTAGCATGAAACAGTCTCTCGCCTCTAAGTGTTGACTTCAATGTTCACTTTTATATTTACATACGCTCTATCTCTGATATTGAGCACTTTGTCCCATAAATATACCACACCATAAAACTATATTTCTTCATATATATATATATATATATATATATATATATATATATATATATATATATATATATACATATATATATATATATATATATATATATATATATATATATATATATATATATATATATATATATGCAAAAGAGAAAACACATAATGAGTAAAAATCCACAGTTCGTAGAATCTAGGTTTTTAAAGTGCTCAATACAAATAATAATTTTATTATTATAAGTAAAATTTAAAAATGACACGGTACTGAGATATTACCTCTTCAGGCGATGGTAGATAACTAGTGATAAATATCATTTATTAGGGAAATTTTTTAAAGAAATCTTTACTTCCTCTCCTTTAACTAACCAAAAGATGTAAAGATTTGTTTTTTAAATTTCCAACTAAAATCATTTTGTCATTAGTTATTTACCATCGACTGAAGAGATAACATCTGACTACCGAAACATGACAAGTTTGTGTAGCGATTTAGCATGTTTTTTATTGTAATTTGTTATAGTAAATTAATATATATATATATATATATATATATATATATATATATATATATATATATATATAGTGTACACTACTACAATAATATTTTATTCCTTTACTGTGAATACATGTAGTTGTCTCATCCGGTGGACTGATGCTGCTTTGTAGAATCGACTGCCAGATGTATGCTTCCTCGATTAATATAAATTTTACTTGTTCAACTTTATTAACCTTTATCTTCACAACATATTCTCAACAACTGTACTTCTTATACTATAACCCTCTATCACAAGTGGCTCTTGGGTCTTATACAGGGTGAACATGGATATAAAATAACATAGTACTCATTTTTCGTGTTGACCTAAAAACGAGATCGACTCATATATGAATATGCAATTATTCTCTCGTTAACACCTATTCATGCAAATTATTATAATCATAGATTGTATGAAATCGATCCAAACGGACAGTCACATAGTTCATTAAAAATTCTTTCATGTATTCTTAGTCTACAGAGAGTTCTTGCTTGCCGTCGTGCGAGCGACATTCGGCAAGATTATGAATAAATTAATAAGCCGTTGAAGAATAGAAAACAAATGAGCTTTTATTCATGTGAATAATAAATACGAAAACACATTTTCATTGTTCAGTTACTTCTATTCAACAAGCAAGCCTAACTGCACATTTGTCTTTCGAATTAATTAATTTTATTCAAAGTAACGTCACAGCATTTTAGTGTATAAGATGTGCGTAAAACCGCCAGTATAGAAATTATTTTACTCTATATTATACTTTCTATATTATAAATGTTATGGATGTGCCTCGCCTTTTGTGTGTCATATTTCAAGTATTGGCAAGTCTATGGCTATTTCTCGCCAACACATTTTGGGCAATGCAAATTTTCTAAAATACTTTTGTAAAAATAAGTGTGCTGTGTACAAACATACGACTTATTCCCTTACAATATATTCATACGGTGATATCTGGAAATTTCGGTGATTTTAAATTTAGTGTAGGTTACATTATATCGGTTAAACAAGGCAAAGCCCAAAAGCCTATTTTTATTCTGTTTTTTTACCCACAAAATGAGGAAGTATTCTGCTTTTGAAATTAAATTAAACATTTGCTGACCAGTAGTTTAACATCTCCCGAGGAGTCACATTTGCAGTGTTGAAAGATTATTGTAATTGTTTAGCGATTTTTAACATGATTTTGTTTCAATAAAGAAAACAATAAAAATAATAGAATAAAATAATAAAAATAGATAAATAATATTTAGCGCTACGCTGTATTGAGCACCCTTTTAAAGTAACTGTTACGTGAGTGGGATTATATATATATATATATATATATATATATATATATATATATATATATATATATATATATATATATATTCAGTTGTATGGATGTGAGTTTTATACAAGCTCATATCCATAAATTAGCTCCATCACTGATATTGAGCACTTTCCAATAAGTAACACGCATATAATATATATATATATATATATATATATATATATATATATATATATATAATAAAAAAGGCTTAAACACTAATATTGCATGGTCATACTTTATTCCATTGGAATCGTAAATACGATCCAATTCATCAGACCTACAAATTCAAAAAGAAAACAGAGAAAAAAACAACTCCGGGAATAAAAAATTAAATTTAGTGAGAGTGTATGTATGAGAGTGTGGGACAAATGTTAGAGTAAATGAAAGCTATAGGGAGGGGTAACAGACGTGATAAGGACAGGAAAATCTAAAGATGAAGGGGGGTTAAAATTTAACAGAGATAAGTTTTAAAAAGGGGAGTCAAAGTCGGTTTAAGTGAGAGAAATATGAATATTTTCAAATGTCTAATACAGTCAAGATACACTCGAAAAGATTATACATTTTGTAGTGAGACAATAGATGATATAATCCTAAAGCTCAGAAGATGAGAGAGGGAGAGGAAAAGAAACAAATGGAACTAAAACCGAAGGGCATTTATAAATGGGCCGCCGTGTAAAGAAGAAAATTTGACAAAAGTAATATCGACTACAGGTTACAAATCAAATATAAACATATAAAAATAACGATTCTCTAATCCAGCAAGGACCTATATTTCTATGTTCAAAAAACACATACGTATACACACATAACCAACAACATATTTATATTTTCACGTACATACATATATATAGGCGGGTACACACACACACCCATACATATACACACATACACACACACACACACACACACACATATATATATATATATATATATATATATATATATATATATATATATATATATATATATATAACACATACATCCATACACATCCAACCTACACATATATATATATATATCTACACACATATATACATATGCGCATACACATACGTGCATATAAACAATATATACATAAAACCATACACATCTCCATACGCATACATACACACACCCATCTAAAAAATAAACAATGTATGCCTCTGTCTATCAGTCTAACTATAAATACATACGTACATATACACCCATATACAGATATATATGTATACATACATACCTAAACATGCACACACACATCTAAAAACATCTACATACACATCTACCTACATATACATATATCCATATACAGATATATATATATATATACACACACACACACACACACACACACACATATATATATATATATATATATATATATACATATATATATATATATATTCATATATACACATACACACACATACTCCATATACAGATATATATATATACACACATACACACACACACACACACACACATATATATATATATATACATATATATATATATATATATATATATATATATATATATATATATATTCATATATACACATACGCACACATACTCGCACATATACATATCTATATATAAAGCAAAATGTAAAAGGTAATTTTTTTTTCTCAAAATCAAAAAAATAATGAAAAAAAAAATTGGAAGGACCATATCCATCTATATATACATTTAACATATAAAAATATACGGGTGGAATTAAATTAATTTATATTTCAAGAACATTGAAGAAGACAATGTTAAGAATATTAAAATATTTAAAATCGGCTGATTAACGCGTATCTATCTCGTACGTTTACATATATTGCTAGGTATATTAATATTATAAAACTATTTGATTTTGCATATCAGTTATTAGGGAAAACGTCTACCTACATACCCACTTACACATATATCACTACATGAATAAAGATTAACAAAAGAAAAAATTAAATACAGAGCGGAACACATAAACCTACACAATGATACATATAGGTAATCAAAATAGTCCTTCCATTAAAATGTCATGCCCGATGTTATTGAACCAAGATGGAACTGTCATAAGCGGCAACACGTTATAAAACCGTGTTTATCTTTTGAATCTTTTTTTATGTCTACATTTAGAGAAGATCTCACTTCGAAGATTTAGCCACTCATCTTGATTCTTATCTTTAATAATAACAATTTTTTCCGCAATGGACAGACCACATCGATCACGGAAGTTATTAGGGGTTCTAGCTCTTGATAAGTATCTCCATTTGAAAGGTGGGGTTAGTCCCTTATCCACTAGATCCCAGTAGTGTTTGGATAAGGTAGTTTGATTTTTGAGGTATCTATATCTAAAGGAGCGTCTATGGTTGTATAGACGCTGCTTCCAATCAGCCGCGGATATACCTATATATCTTTTTTTCTGGTTTATATTTTCCTCGGGGAGGATTGTTGCCTCGTACACTACATTTTCATACATACATTTACACCCCGATTGGACAAAGGTCTTTATTCCTACAATCGCAGGTAGGTTACTAGATTGAGTTTCATTACTATGGTAGTTTCTAAGTTTTCTACAATTATGGCAAGATATAATTTTCTCCATATTTCTAACGCGTGAATAACTAATTTTCAGTGTCTTCTTATTGAAAATTTTATGTAGTGGATGTTTACTATGAAAGTCTTTATCTATTAATCTTAGAAAGAAACTTCCTGAGTTCTACGTGGAATCTATCCTCTTGGATTTTTTTTATACATATATATGGGTATGTGTATGTGTATGTGTATGTATGTATGTATATATATTTATATATTTTAGATATATATTGCATTTGTAAGTGTATATTTACCACTAATATATATATATATATATATATATATATATATATATATATATATATATATATATATATATATTTTAGAATTGGACATAGCCCGACAATTTATTTAAAGACATTTATATTATGTTTAACGTTCTTTATATATATATATATATATATATATATATATATATATATATATATATATATATATATATATATATATATATTAGTGGTAAATTCACGAACTTCGCGTTATTGTCATATGAATGCTGTAGATAAGTTCTTTTTGCCTGAAGAAAATTCCTCGAGATTCCAAAATATAAAGAGCCATTTCTCAACACAGATTCCGCGTATCCATTATCCTTGAATTGCTATGATTATTTTCGGTTTTAAATTCAGGATTATAAATCCTAGTGTACGATTTTATTAAGAGCATTCGTCGGTAGTATAACTAACAAAATAGACAGGAATTTTTATTAGAGCGTTTATTTTAATATCCAGCCAAATGACTTAATGCTGTTCTCACACTCGTTTTAAACGAATATTTGTGTCAGATAATTGCAACTCAGTATAATGTCTTTCATGAAATACCAAATGCGAATACCATGTATATAAATCATAATATATCACGTATATTTTTTGTGTTGGTGGAGAGACCGTATTTTTTATGTTCTCTGTGCCTTTAGGACATTTGCGATCATGAATATCCAGAATCCCCTGGTCTTTTCAGTTCCTAGTAAATATTATTTTTTACTATCACTCCTAATCTGCCTTCTCTCGACCATAAATTGTTGACAGTATGAACTCTCTAAGTAGGTTATGCGTCGTTTCCTGTTTTTCTCTTGCTATCATTATGTCCCGTGAGTGTCATATTTTCTAGGCCTTCTTTCCTCTAGAAATTTCAACTCTCGCTTTCTGATGTTAAGTATGAGTATTTTTATGGGTCCTTACCTATAACTACAGAATGAACTCTTCCTAACACTATGTAAACTACGCCCCTCAAGAGAGAGAGAGAGAGAGAGAGGGAGAGAGACGAATCGAGTCGAGCCGATAGCAGTTCACTCCAAACCAGACTGACAGTCATACTAACACCTTCCACATCTTGTATTATTATTTCGTGTAATATATCTTCGTTATTTCTACTCTTATGTTCGTGTTGTTCTTCCTTGGTCCTAACCTGGACCATAACAAGTATAGTTTTTGTTTTCAATTTACTCTCAAATTTCGTCTTTGCCCACATTTTCAGTTCATGTTATTTTCAAGTTCCTTCTGTAGAATCACATTTTTTTCTTCAAATCTCTTCGTCTGTGAAGGGATTGTGCAGTACCATAGGAGAGGACCGATATTCAATAACATTTCAGTGCTCTATTCTTTGTTTCTATGATAATTTCCCAGTTTCTTAATACTTTGCATCACCTTTGAAAAGCAGATTTTGCTTTCTCAATGCGTCTTTCGATGTCAGTATCGCACATTCCGGCCTCTGTTAAAACATTTTTGAGATATCTGTTTATTTTTCTGTGATAATTTATTGTAATTATTTACACACTTCTGACAGTTGTCCTCATCTTTATTGTTATATTTGTGACGTTTCAGGCCGGTGTACGCTCCGGCCTTATTCAGGTGATTGGAATTTAGAACTGAACCATTCATTTGGTCCACCGGGGTATAACTGTCCTAGTTCCACGCGCCACGCCTCTTCCGGATATCTCAATTATTTCTCTTTAACCCAACTCTCCAAGTATTTTTGTTCACCACTGCATTAGACAGGTATTGAACTCACAACTATTTCGGTCATTTCACTGGATCCAACCAATGCTTTTATCCACTGTCCCATGTGTTTTTGAGGGCATTCCGAGATATTTCAGTGTTTATAAATGCATGATTTTAGTATCTACAATTTGTAATTCACATGTTAGGTTGTTCCTTTTGCTGACAACTATGCATTCGGTCTTTTTACAATTGATGTTTAGTCCTTTCTTCTCACTTTAGTTTATAACTAAAGGAATTCCTATTATTCATTTCATAGGAATTCCGATTATTCATTTTGAGAATGTGGATTAATACTTGAACGGAAATTTTCGGATACAGGAATGGAACATTGGTGAGTCTCTCTTTATGTATGTATGAATGTGTCTATGTATGTAAGTATCTATATATGGATATATATATCCAGTTGCATTTATTTGTAGTCCCTCTTTACGTGGACGTATCTCTTTCCTTGTACATAAGAATTGCATATATCTATTACCTCCATTCCCTCTCTTTCTTTCTTTATATAACTCTCTCACTCTTTCTGTTTCGATCGTTAGCTCGCTCGCTCGCTCTGACATTCAGCTTCCATGCCCAAATAGATAAGTTCGTTTTAGACTTACACTGGTCAGATGCGGCGAGAAGAAAAGAAACATTCCAGCGATACACGCAAGAAAAGACACTTTTGAAGTTTTATCTTGTAACATATGTCGAGTATGTGCAATTCTTCTTTTTTTCAGTTGGAGATTTGTCATTCACCTGCGACCGTTTGATGTATTTAATATATCTTATTTGGTACTCGTTAAAGTGGCTACAAGCGATGCAAGTATTACTTTTTACTAATAAGTTTTCTAGTGGTGACGGCCTCAAGTATAATTTATTATTATTCCTTATTAACTAGTGAGTATGGATTTGTATCTTAAACAAATGTAAAACAAAAAGAGGGTACAGAAACATAGCCATTTGAACTGTCACGATTTTTTGACCAATGAGAATACTTAAAATAAGAAAGGTTTACTAAAATTGAAGGATTAAACACAGATAATTGTCATATATTGAATAAAAAATAATTAACATAATATATATTAACCAATGGTAACTTAGAAAAGTATTAGTTAATATTTAGGTACTGTTTGTATCATCTTATTTTTTTCTAATTGTCAATAATTTATAGTAGTTGTTCAGTCTTCACGAAAAATCAAAGAACTTCACCAATTAAGCATATAGACATTTTGTATCTTTAAAGATACTATATTTTCCCTTTTATTTTATTATAAGCATTCTTTAAAGTAATTTAAAAACTTGGATTATCTTCAGCCGAATTGGTTCTTCCTTGTTTGCGACTGCTAAGACAACACATTTCATAAATATAGATAATACAGTGTGTCCATAAAGTCCGTGTGCACTTAAAAAAAATAACTTTATTTGTATTTGCGACAGTAATAATCAGTAAAAAAATGTTATAAAGATTCATGTACCTAGTTTTAAGTATAGATAAAATAACTAATGTGATTTCAGGCATTACTGTAAATCAGCTGGCAAATGTTTTCCGTGAACTGAAAAATCGTATTACCCCTTGTATTGCTAATGATGGAGGACATGGGGAAACTTAAATAAAATTACAATAAAACCTTAAAAAATATAGATTTACTTCTTTCTAATCCTTTTTACAAATTATTTCTATCGCAAATACAAATAAAGTTATGAATTTTTTAAGAGCACACGAACTTTATGGACACCCTGTATATACAGATGTAAACTTTCAACGTAAACAGAGTTTCGTATACGAAAGTTTCACATACACGAAAGGGAAATTACTCAATGCAATCATATATACAAATAATAAAGAATCTATGCAAAGTTTGCAAAGAACAAGGACCTTGTCTTATTTTGATGTTGCTTTTGTAATTAATTTACTCTGATTATGAATATTTAAAAATATAAATTCATTTGTCAGATTTGGAGAGATGATTCCCTTTACCACAGATTTATCCGTGCACACAAAGCCCGATCACACACCTGCTCATATAAAGAGAAACTGATACATATTCCTTCACATATATTTGCACAGATACAGACATAAAGAGACAAAAACATACATAAAATATAGACAAACACACAAACACACACATTCATATATATCGGAGGATTAAAAATTCATTAATCCCCCCCACACAGACACATGCACACACACAAAACACACATACATATACATATAGATATACATATATATATATATATATATATATATATATATATATATATATATATATATATATATATATATATATATATATATATATATATATATATAAATATATATATATATATATATATATATATATATATAATGAAAGGATTTCATAATTCGACATATGACATATTTATTAGTTCCGGCATTAATATAGCGGATACTCCGTTTTGGAAATAGACGTCGCATTTTTATTTATTAAACAATGACGTAATACACACTAAAAATTCAAATGAGGCGTCTATTTTATATACAGTGTACTAACAAAAATAACGTTTCAATATATATATATATATATATATATATATATATATATATATATATAATGTATATTTTGGCAACAATCTATATTTCAGACATATTTTTTGGCATATGATATACAAGAAAAATTTGATTAAATTTATATTTATATTTGCTAGTAATCAATTCTTTTTTCAGTGTGATGTGGGTAAGGAATTGTACTGATTTACGGAGTGTCTATTGTCCCAAGAACATTCTACTCCATAACAATTTTCAAGCAAATTTCTGGTTCGTTGTTTTAATTTCTTCTTATATTTCTCTTTAACATTTAATTGTGTAAGACATATTGTATGATAATAGAATTTATAACGAATCCCGCGAAAGGAATGTTACAGTAAATTACACACACTCACACGCACATACACACGCACACACACTCATATATATATATATATATATATATATATATATATATATATATATATATATACACACAAATGAGATAAAGAACACATGGTGTCAAAATCCACTGTTCGTAGCGTTTACTCTTAAAACATGCTCAATGCAAAATAGAGCAATATATTTTTATTATACTTTTATTATAAGAGATAACAATAAAATAATTTTGGAAATTGCTGTACAAAGGCTTTAATGTTTCAATAGTATTATTGTATTTCCTCAGGCGATGGTAATTAACTGTTTATTAAATGATTTTTGAGGATATTTAAAAACAAAGTGTTACATCATTTCGGAAGTTAAAGTAAGGGGAAGAGGTCGTTTTTAATTTCCTTAAAATTATTTAATCACCAGTTACTTTAAATCACCTGAAAAAATACAATAATAGTATTGAAACATGAAAAAGTTTTTGTAGCGATGTCAAAAAATGTTTTTATTATAATCTATGATAATAATAATAATAATAATAATAATAATAATAATAATAATAATAATAATAATAATATATATGTATTGAGTCACTCCCAGTCACTCTGTGTTTATCCGAATCTAAAAATAAACACGCTAAAATTCACCTTCATCCCGTACCGTACTCTGACGGCTTAGTGGGAGAAGTTCGGACTGACTCAAATTCAGTCGGATTTCGATCCTAGCTAGCGGCAACCGGACGTCTAGCCACACTGGTGAGCTGCGAAACAGTCTGTCTGTGGATGACAAAAATATATATATATATATATATATATATATATATATATATATATATATATATATATATATATATATATATATATATATATATATATATATATATATATATATATATATATATATATATATTCATTCCATTTAGCATTTGTTTTGTTTTTTTAATTATTACTATCTTCTTACTGGAGAGAAGCCAGTATGCGTATCAACCGCATGTAAGTAGAACCAATCTTCCCAGACCACCGTAACGACTGGCAGGTGCTACAAAAACATCACAAGGAGAAGCTACTGTAATCAGACCTCTATACGCAAACTGACACAAGGTAAATTCTACCTGGAGATAAATGAAGTAACAGTTTGCAGAATTTGAAAACATTCTTAATAAATTATTCGCTTATCAACTCTTCTTTCTCGAGTCTTGTAATAAATATGTATTATTTCCGTACACTGACGTGTACTGGTCGAAAGCTGATAAAATCTATGTTCTATAAATGTTTATGCTATTTTTGATCCTATTCACACGCGCCACATGTTTTCCCTTATATTTTACATTGATGATCTATCACTGTTTGGCTTCAAACAACTTAGTTTCGCATTACTAAATGCACATAGATCTTAAGACTAGTTAATTTGGGTGTGTGGGGGGGAATGAGTTACAGCCAACTAAATTTAGACATTTCGAAGAATGTTATCAGAAACTGATTATCAGGTTTCAGTGATAATAATATCATAAAAATGCAAAGCGTTTTGTTTACTCTTCTTTATAGATATGATTTTATGAGGAGAAATTCTCATAAAAGCACAATTAATAGAAATATTTCATCACAACTTTCCAATCCCATCGCATATCTGATTGATAACGTGTAGGACACAATTTACCCTTATGAAGGACATCGATGACACAAGTTATCGGTGGACCTATATATATATATATATATATATATATATATATATATATATATATATATATATATATATAGATAGATAGATAGATAACCTTATTTTATCGATAGATTTTAATAATTGTAGGTGTACGATAATACATTTGAATAGACTTCAAAAGCATGTCCAATAAAATATTGATCGCACACATGAGGGATGATCGTGGTGATCCCACCATACACCGGAAATCTCCAGAACACTCCAAAACAATTTTTGTGAACTTGAGCCCGATGATAAAGGGAATAATCCCACGCGGATAGCTCATGTTTTGTGGGTTACAAATGATACGGGATGGGTTCAACCTAGAGTTATCTGTCAATGAGAAAATAAGGGTAAATCAGTAAACTTACCCATGCCAAATAAGCATAACAAAAACCACTAGGGAACCCCGACCAGTCTGCCATTCTTTGATGCAAAGTGTCACGATATCTGCGCCATGTACCACCACTGCGATCAACTGAAACTGTGATCCATCGAATGATGCTACACGTTGCAAGTTTTTCAGTGTAGAAATAAGGTTGTCACAAATACAAGCGAGGCGCTTTGCCTTGCAATTTTTTAGGTATTCTTCAAATTCTTATTTATTATACTCCCATATACACGGCAATATAACGATGAAACCCCGATTTTCGCAAGATCACCGAAGTTACGTATGGTCTGTACCTAGATGCGTGAGTGATTGGGAATGAAGTAAGCCTGGATGTGCGTGTGGTGTAATTGATGATAGTTCGGAACTCTAAATCGTAGTGTTGAGTTCCGATTCAATTCGGGTTATTTATATTTTCTTATACGCAAATATCTTTTGGAAAGGGACGAATACACATCTTTCGCCAAGCTATGGATTAATTATTAGGATATATCTGTATATAATTATTATATCAAAAAATAATTACTATCTATTTTCTGGTTTTAAATATGCCTGCAAAATATTGATAAGCCTTAAATATCAAACCACTTAATCAAACATATATTCCATAGAAGACTGGAAATGAACTAGTAGGCCGAGCATTGAATGTGGTGCTTTGAGCCAATATCCCTTCTCTTACTGGAGACAAATTCTTGCTAGGCCCTTCTGCGTATGTTGCCATTCCTTAAGGATTCTTCTAAGAGAGGACAATCATTTTTCAAATCCCATGAAATAGCGATACAGATTGAGAAGCAAAGAACTGGACTAAATAGAACGAACACGTTGTCTTTCAAAAGCAGCAAGAATGTATAGCTCATGTAACTCAAAGAGAAAATAATGAGGTAAAGAAAATGCTGGCATTTCATATTACGAAGACAAAAATGATATGAATCCCGCCAATATAAAAAAAAGTTACCAGTTACTGGACTTCAGAAACTTATTTTTCACCATTAAACAGTAATGGCTTACAACAACATCTATTTACGGTATTATTATTATTATGGAAGGAAATGGTTATTTTCTAAGCGTAGCTTAGATGTGGCACAAGGCCGAAAGTACGGACCACCTAGTGAGGATCGAACTCGCTTTTCAGTCGTAACTGATATAGCGAGACAAGATTGCTAAGCATTACACAACGCCGAGGTGCCCAATTATGGAAGGAAATGTGTGTACAACAAAAATCAAAGGAAATAATAATAATAATAATAATAATAATAATAACAATAATAATACAATTAATAATAATAATAATGATAATAACTAAATATTACGGAGAAGTCATACTGAAAAATTGTGTTAGTCCAAAATGCAGAAACTGTTGACCATCTTGTATCAGGTTTCAAAGTGTTAGCACCAAATGAATATAAAACTCACGATGATAGAAAGGGCCAATATATGCATTAGAAAATGGGCAATATTTACGAGAAGGCAACTGAAAGTTTCTGGTGTGAACATCACACAGACCCGGTTAAGAAGATAGGAACCGTAACAATATGGGACTTTACAATTGAAACTGTAACCCGAATATCCCAAATATACTAAAAGTTTTAAGAAGGTTACGTTTCATCCATTGACCGCCCACTACTAAATCTCGTTTGAAATCAGTTATTTTACGTCAGCTCACAATGAGCGGACTAACCCGCGTTTGAGAGTACTGCGTATTAGCAAGATGACAAAATAAGGTGCTGCTACAAACCATTACGTTTATATACTTTTGGCACTTCAGTGTACTAAGCTTAATATGGTGAACAAGATCAAGTTATATATTTCTTGCAAGTAACCCATTTTTATTCACGAATATTTTATTATTTTGCGACATTAGCTCACTCACTGAGAGATCTCCTTTGGCAACGCGTGCGAAACTATCAATTTCTAAATCTCATCCACATATATGTCGCTCAGCGGATTTCCATCTCGGTTCGTGGTAATTTTCCAAAATGTTCATCATATTCCACAAATCAAATCCCATTCTACTTGAAAAGGTTCTTCTGAAAATGTCTCGCCTGTCGAAATTAATAGAGTTTCGTGAATGAGGCGTTCGAGCCACTTAAACTCCACTTGATTAAGCTAGTGAATCGACTTCGTCTTTATAAACAAACTTGTTTGCATTTTTTTTCTTCCCCGATGAAAATGATACGCTTATATTCTTGAAGCGAATCTCAAGAAGCTGCATTTGTTGATTCTGGGCGGACATTCTGAAAACCAAAATGTTTTCCCCGCAACCTAGATTTCGGCGTCCAAATCAACCGGGCGTAAAAGTGACTTTCAAGTTTGTTCCTTTACATTTTATTAAATAGCTTTAAATCAATATTATACAGGGAGATTGAAAAGTAACTCATTATTTTATGTATGAGTGGACAGCCAGGAATCCTTACTTAGCACCCTGTGATTTTTTCTTATGTGTTGGTTAAATGAAACAAGTCTACTATACCAAACTAAGACTTTGGAAGATCTTGAAGGGCGAATACTAGAATTTATGTCTCATGCCACAGGAGTTCCTGGTGTAAACAGTTGACGCGATTCATAGTCGGCTCGTGAAACTGGTAGGGAAGTCTAGTGCCCATATCGAATGTAAAATAAAACCTCATACGAAACGCTTTCCTCTTATATCCATTTCTTGTACAACTTATAGATAATAAATAAATTGTAAGTATTTTAAAATGGGCAGTTACTATTCAATCATACTTTATATCAACACATTTTCCCGTATAGGTAACAAAAATGACTATCACAGTAAAAAGAAAAGATAAACATTTTGAAATAATTTACCATAGGCAATTACATGCCTACGATATACAAGAGTTTTAAATATGTATGTGCAGATTTAGATTGTAATATATATATATATATATATATATATATATATATATATATATATATATATATATATTGATGCATGTTTCATTAAATAATATAGACAAGTTTTGTCTATTTATTTTATGTAAATTATTTTCATATCGTCTGAACATGCATCAATGAAAAAATGTTACCTAAATATATATATATATATATATATATATATATATATATATATATATATATATATATTAAAGATTCAAAACATAAATGGAACCTAATTAAAAACTTCAAAACAAATCGCAAGTGACTTATGCCTATTACTAGAATCATACGTCAGTAATAACAAAAATCAAAGAAATATTTCTTTTTAAAAATTTCATTATTCGGACTAGTTTCCTTATCATTATTGTAATATTTACGACGTTACGCCCGTTGTACGCTCCAGCCTTCTTCAGATGATATGTTGGAATTACGACCTTCACATCCAGAACCCTCTATATCATATTCACCGTCGCAAATAATCCACATTTCTTTCGTTTTATTGGGGTAAGGAGTATGTTCCACTCGGACAGTTTCTTCCTTAGAACTATTGATTTATTGAACTAAATCCCGAGAGAATTTCTCTCTTCCGTATACGATATTACCCACTTCACGTTTAATGCCAATATTTATAAATCCTACATATTCGCATAATATACATTTACTGCTTCATCCTTCCCTGTCACTTAGAACAAATCCACTCAGTAACGCTTTGGCTGGAGTAACCCTTGAATCTTGCATTGTGGGGGGAAAAAGTTAAAAGAACTATGGTGTTTCAAAAAACATCTTTATGTATTAAACTCTCAAGGTATGTAAATAATATCCCATTAGATTTATAGATCTTCTTTAACAATATTCATATTGTTAGATGATATATCTAGAGTAGCAATAAATTGACTATACATTTACTAAAAATAACAATTAAAGCAATTATTCAACTGTCCAGGAGTTTATTATTAAAATGGTTCTGGTTAATTCTGATTAATAACAATAAAATGCTATGGTAAACAATAGTAAATTGATTACCGATACTATTGGAACTGCATGCCACCTGCTTCACTGTTTGTTTTTTTTATATTATATGTAACTGTATAGTGACTTTATTTCCACCCTGTATATCTTCCTTTGTATGCCAAGGCTTTTCATGGCTAACCATAACTGCTTGTATTTGTGGCCTCAATTCTTATTTTCATATCGGATTATCTTATGGCCTAGTCTGGCTGCCAATCATAATTTCAAAATTCCATGTACGAGGGTAAATTGAACATTGGAGCACTCTCCATGTTCCCTCGACAAACATAGATTCAGTGCTGATAAAAACATTTCTCCAGCTGGTAATAAATCTTGCCACATAACTACGAGTTAAAATTATCTCCATAAATGTATACCAGCTCACTAACAAAAACCCTGATATCAATCCCATTAAAAAAAATTATAGTATATTTTTTAAATTTTAATTTAAACTCTCTTTCCGGTCAAATTGATCTGTCAGTCGTTATTCAAGTTTCATTGTTAATGAAATCAATATCTCAAAATACACAAGCTGTTATAAGAGGCCGTAGATGCATCAACGTAATAACTATTATTTTAGTTTTCTTGATTTTTTTCTATTTTCTCCGCAAGTTTGTTAAAACAAAATTGTTTAAAATAATTTTATTTAAGGTGTTTTATATGATTTCACGAAAGCAGAAAGAACAAGTGTTAAACAATATTTTTCTGATGTCTGTACATTTTTCATTTGCTATGAAAAAAAAATGATGAATATCATTTAATCATTTCCATCGAAATACGAAATATTTCCATTTAAATACCAGATTTGATTTGTTAATATATTACATAGTAATTGATAAACTAATTTAATTTCAGGTTTGTGTCAGATCTAAGCTACGCATACCTAATCATGGTAACTTCGATGTGTCGTAATAGTTAGCAAACTTGTTTCGCTAGATCAGTCACTGAGTTCCATCCTTACTGGTTTCCGAATACTTTCGACCTTGTGTCGCATCTACACTTAAAAAACCACCATAAGATACCATCAGTTAGTTATTAACTTAAGAATTCTGAATAATGAAAATAGATAAACACGAAAATATTTTTGTTTCTCTGATGTTAAATGTAATAAATTTGTAATGGATCGTCTAAGGGAAACATTGTGATTAATATTAATATTGGCCTTTCCTTATGAGGTGATATTTGGAATTCATTGACCGTACAATTTGTTGAAATTCATAAAATCTTTCTCTTAAAAGAATTTGTCAGGAAAATAGAATTTTCAAGCGCGGTAGATGTTATCACTCCCTCTAGTAATTATGCAAGTTCCTTTCCAAAACTTCTAAGTAGTGTGGAATGTAAACATCTAGATTATGGCATTATTTTATCTTCGTGTTACGTTTGATATGCATTTTAGCTGTTGCTGCCGGTTAAAGTCCTCAAATTATGTGCTTTCTGTTATCAGATACAGTTTTTTACGATTCTGTAGCTCCAGTTAAAAAAGTTTGAACAAGTGTGGTCTTCGCCAAGAACTATAGGCTTTACTCACTAAAACCCTTTATTAACTATTGATCTTATAAAGTCTCGATCTGAAGGAGCTATTAATGGACATGACATGTGACTCCAGGTTGATGTCATGGTTTTGTAGCAATAGTGTTGGGCAAAATTGCTTCTAATTATTTTCTGTTCATTTTCCTTACCTCCTATTTATAAATCTGTCATATCTTATCCACATATCGAGATATTTGGAATGTTTAGTATTTTCTAATTCCACATCCTAAAGTTTTATGACAACTGTAGCGTATGTGCGATCATTACTTTCACACTAGTTCCAAATCATAGAGGATGTTGATTTTCTGTTTAATATTATTCTCATCCCAATTAGGAATAATTGAAAACAAGTATGAAAACGAACAAGAATTATGCATAATAACAATTATATAAGCAAGACAAAGAAATACTTATTTGAAATATTTCATTTAACGAGATGTATTTATTTGTTAGTTATTATATGAAAGCAAGCATTAACATCTGTAAATAGAATAAAACAATGCATTTTTAGGTGCGTATGCTATTTATAAATCTCATCGAGATATTTTTGACAGAGACTAACGTAACTGGAAATTCTTTACCCGCATTTGCAAAACACCGATAAAAAACATTTTTAAACATTGACTAATGCGAATACAATTTACATGATTAAGAAATGCCATTAGAGAACGAAATGATGTCAGAAGGAATTATGGATGCTGGCTTTCTTTACAGATGACTACCGCTTGACATCCACAAACAGACTTTCTGTTGATGATGGTTTTACTTATTTATGATGTAGTTAATACTTTTGAAAATGACATATTACCGCAGAACGCACGCTATAAATTGCAAGGATTTTACGAAAGATAGAGGAGTAGTTTTCCTTTGTCTCATGAAAGGTTTAGAATTCAGAACTCACCTTATCCTAGACTGGATTCCACAGATGGCTTGTTTAGAATTATAGTTAAACTAGTGTGGTAAAAAGAAGCATATATATTTATGTATTTCGCAAGGTTATTTATAAGAAAATACAAAGAAAAGATTACTGAAATGTTATGCAATAACAGTCCTTCTGCACGGCAGTGAATGCTGGAACGTCTCCTCTCAGATGAAGAAGAGACTTGAAGCAACAGAAATTTCATTCTACATAAAGATGCTGAGAGTACCATGGATTGAACATATGAGCAAAGATGAACTTTTAGATACAATGGAAACAAAAAGGATGCTTACACTTAACATCAGGAAGAAACCGTTGGAATATCTAGAGAAAAAGGTGTTCGAAAATTTGACACTCACAAGACAGATTCAAGGCAAGAAGGATACAGGAAAACATGTCCTATCTAGCGAGCTTGTTTAAATGAATGTCGGAAAAAGATTTGGAGGAGATAAGAAAAATACAAAATTTCTTAACAGCTACAAAGGACAGGAAATTATGGAGAGCCAAGTTCGCCCTGTCCTGAAGGCACACGGCACATAAAATCCACGCTCCGTTGCATTAATCGCCCTACAGTATTTTTTAACATTTAAAACAAATTTGTTGCAATTGTATGGGTGGGAGTAAGTTTAAAGAAATGTCAGTATTAACTACGGTCACAACCATGCTGCCACGCCAGTTAAGATATGTGCAGCCCGGTCAGGACTTTTTCTTCTTTATGTGCCGTGTCCCTTCAGGACGTAGGCGATCATGGCTCTCCACTTTCCCCTATCCCTTGCAGCTATAAATAAAATTCATGCCTCTGCCACCTCTCCCAGACCACGTTCTTTTATCCACTTGCTTCAGTCCGCCAGGTATGTCATGCTTTGCTTAACCTTGACTCTCTTTCCTTCTATTCGACTTGTGAGTATCAGATTCTCAAGGCCCCCTTTTCTCGTCACTTGTACCAGAAATGTTACCTGCCTTTTCCTGATGTTAAGGATAAGCTTTCTCCTCTCGAAAACGTCATGCTTGCTCACACGCTTGGTCCATGATATCCTCAGTATACTTCTATAGAACCATATCTTCGTTGCCTCGAGTTTCTTCATCTTTGAGGAGACTGTCCAACATTCGCTGCCGTAAACGAGGACAGATTTCCCGTAACACCCCAGTACTCTCTTCTTTGTTACCAAAGAAATACACCTGCCTCGCAATACTCTGTCCAGCTTTTGGAATGCGTCCTTGGCCATCCCAATACGTCTTCGAATCTCAGCGTCGCACTTACCCTCCTCCTTCAAAACACTTCCCAGATATTTAAAATTACGCACCTGCTTCATTTTAGTGTCCACGATCTTTAAAAGGCATTTCGGGTTCATCCTTCTACTGGTAGCTATGCATTCTGTCTTGTAGTTTATATTGTAGTTTACATTTAGTCCTCTTCTTGCTCGCCTTCGCTAACTTCTGTAGAAGGTTTTGTAATTTCTTTTCTGTGTCTGCTATCAGTACTGATATTCACCATCGACGTAAAGTGATACAAAACTTCTGTTGATACAACCAACATCGTAGAATGTTGTATTGATTATTTTATCAATTCACGGTGATAAAGCCACTGAGACGCAAATGACTACTGGGCGTTAAATCGAATTAACTGACTTTAGACATAACCGGAAACGAGGCAGAAAAAAATGGTATATAACTCTATTCCTTTCAAAAGATCTGGGAGGACATCACCCGAACACTAGTCGATCCCATCTAGTCCTATTAAGAAAAAAAAATAATTAGATAATAAAGTTTCAGAGTTTAGGCGGAGATGTTATACAGAGTATTGAAGGAATCGGGATAAATAAAACTAAACTGGAAACAAAGTATAAACCTCTTACCCTTTCAAAAGATAGGGAAGGAGTGTAAACCGGACGATAGGTGAACATAACTAACTTCTTAAGAATATATGCAGGAAACACAATTCTGATGAATGTCTTTAAAGTGAATGATGTTTAAAAAAACGTATTAAAAGAGATTAAAAATAATGATGCTAACAAAACCATTTTCACGATAATAAAATTTAATTTACCAAGTTCTCTAGAGTCTATTGCAATAAAATAAAAGAGAAAAATGTTTCTTTGGGGAAGATGTTTACTGTCATAATGCAACATCTGTCTAAGAATAATACAACTCCAAAACCAACATCTGGCAATGAGGAGACAGTATTAATTAATACATAAAATTTCTGTGACTGATTAAATTAAATCAATAAAAAAGTCGAAATGTATTTATTCATATGAAAAAATAATATGAGACAGCTTGGTCGAGGTAAAAACATGTACATGATTTTTAACGAGAACATATATATATATATATATATATATATATATATATATATATATATATATATATATATATATATATATACATATATATACATATATATATATATATATATATATACATATATATATATATATATATATATATATATATATATACATATATATATATATATATATATATATATATATATATATATATATATATATATATATATATATATATATATATATCTTCTTCTAGACTCGATGAATTAGTTAATTTCAAATCCCTCTAATATAATTTCTATCACTTGTCTATCCTTGCTTGAAGCGGCTTCTAATGCTCTGGATGGAGCAGCTTGAGGATGGATACAAGACATCCGCTTGGGGGCATAGTCCTTTGGACTAAGTAAACTTGGAGGAGTTACACGGCGGAATTTGTGAATAGCGGCGCTATATGGTGTCTAGCTAGTTACCTCTGAGACCTGTTGGTCGAGTGTATATGGCGCTTGAGTCGTTTCGTAAAGGTCCGCGTTCGATTCTCAGTAGTGGATTCGCACTGATGCTGAGTCTCAAAATAGGACGAAACGGCCGTCCACTGCATTCTGGTGAGAATTCTTCTATACTCGATGAATTACTTAATTAAGATTATTCAATATATATATATATATATATATATATATATATATATATATATATATATATATATATATATATATATATATATATATATTTGTATATATATATATATGCTCCTGGAAAATTTATTTCGCTTGAGCTCTCTGGGATGGAAGTGTGGGTTTGTATACAGTGACTATTACGGCTAATAATGAAAGACTCTTCGTTAAATTGTGTGTTTATCTAGAATTAAAAACGCTTTAATTCACATTCATTCCTGCTGTGCACCAACTGACGCCAGTTCATTTGGGTTTCGATCCTAGCTAGAGGCAACCGAGCGTCTAGTCACACTGATGAGCTTTGATACTGTGGATGAACATATATATATATATATATATATATATATATATATATATATATATATATATATGTCACCTTACTGGTGAAAGTATTTGTGATTACAAAAAGTCATTATCGATTTGTTGAGAGTGAAGGTTAATAATACCACACAAAAGTGTAAAATGTTCTCTAAATTTCGTGAGAAAATCTAGTAGTAGGGGACAGGTTCGCTTGTCGTCCGGTTCTCACTGATCCGTGTTTTTTGGGACAGGTGTAGATATGTAACCCTTATTTCCTGTTTAGGGATATGCTTACAGTTCCATCAAAGCTTACTTCATGTGTATATATCTAGCGTTTCCATCTAAATCTCTGAAAGTTTCTTATTTATTGATTTATTTTTCTTCAATAGAAGTAAATTGGTTCGCCTATTGTCCGGTTCACACTCTTCCCGTTCCTTTTGATCAATAGTAAATTTTTATCCCTTTATTCCTCTTTTAGGATAGGGTTTCCTGTTTCTTCTAGATGATTTTTCATTCTCTCTTACTGCCAGAGTCACTTGCATAGTAAGCATTATCAATTTGCTCGGAGTGAATTGCTTAAAAGTAAATCTGATGTTACTTCATACTGAAATATCTTAAATTATTTGCCCCTTGTTGATCTATTCTTAGTCATTTATATCGCTGATGAGAAGAGAAAAAAACTCTTGTCGTCCCAATTCGACACATACATATGTATTTAATAAATGATGCACATCCAGCCCTCTTCCTCTTAAAGAACAGTTTTTCGCTACCGAGTTTCCTCTACACTCACCGAAGTGCCCCTTGCTACCACGAACAGGATTTCTTAAATGAGATAGATATCACAGTTAAGAGATGCGCGGAGCTAATTTGAAAAGTCAATTGGAAGCAGGCAAAGCTCCCTTTGAGTTTCGGAGGCCTGGGGCTTCAAACAGCGGTAGATTTGGCCCTTACAACATATCATGAAATAATTGATAAGATACTCGGTTTCTCGGGTAGTTCTTTCGAACAAGCTTGCAGCGTCTGGGTCCAAGAATTACTTTCTATCCCACTAGGCACATCAAAACAAAAAAGCTGAGTTAAAATAAAATGCGAGGCCAATTTTACTAATTTGAGGCTCTCTCTAGATCAGCATCGCCTAGTCTGTGTACTATATGCTTCACAACCAAATAGTGGCGGCTGGCTCAACGCAGTGCCATCTTCACCTACCGGTAACCTTCTAGATGATGAGTGCACTCGGGTCGGAGTCGTGATCCGTCTCGGACTCTAATTATGTGAGCGTCACAGATGCAGATGAGGAGCCTCCATCGATGAGTTTGGTTTGCATCCTCTCTCCTGTCGTCGTAGTGCCGGCCACTTTCCACGGCATGCAGCAATTAACGACATCATCAAAAGAGGTTTGGATGAAGCTGAGTTCCCTTCCCAAATCGAACCCGTAGGCCTCGACCGTGGAGATGGAAAGCGGTCGGATTGGCATTACCATTTTCCCTTTTAAAATTGGTAAGTCTTTGATTTGTGATGCGAACTGTGCGGATACATTTTCGGCCGGTAATTTGATCAAGTCCGCGATTGATCCGGGGTCCGTCGCCCGGGACGCAGAGATGAAAAAAATTGTTAAATATTCTTCTCTTGCTGATAGATTTTTTTTAATCCTGTGTCAGTGGAGACTTCAGGGGTTATTGACCCTCGTTCGATGGCGTTCCTTCGGAAGATTGGCGCGATTGCGTCTCGATTACGGGACGAGTCTCGCGAAACGGAGTGGCTCTTGCAACGTGTTTCACTGGCGATGGTTCGAGGTAATGCTTTCTCCATCATTGCGGCTGGCAGAGGATAGAACTTTATTTTATACTTACGTTGTTCTGGAATTGTCATTAATGGTCAACTGAACTTGCTTTGTTTTTACTCGAATTAAAGGTGTGACCAAACTAGCTACATCTAGTCGAAAATTTCCATTAAATAAATCATTCGTTGGAACTAAAATTTTTTTAAATGTCTCATATTCCTTTTCGAACATTTTATTGCCATATATTTCAACATATTCACATGGGCGTATTCTATATTTTACATAAGATATCTCTTAACGTTATGCAAATTTGTTATTTTATTTTATATTAATCGACAAGTTTTTGGTGTACTTGGTCTGGTTTTTTAACATGATCTTATCCGAAAAAGTAAGATTATGTTCCAAATCTGTATTTATAACAAATCTCAACCTATATAAACTTGACATTCATTCAAGTTAAAGTGATACGTCCAAAGATTAATAACTGAATGTGGTACATGATATGAAGTTTCAGGTATAAATGGAAGTTATAAGGATAAAGAGATGACATGGCAATTGAACTACCTTAAAGCTATCAATACTGAAGTGTTCATGGAAGCACTCATGTGGGAGTCTGTTTCACAAAAGGGCATTTCTACCTGAGTGGATCCACACCATTTCCAGCTTCATTACCTTCAACATTTTATAGTGATTAATAATTTGGTATAATATCAACCATAAGAATACAGAAGGTAAATGTTGATTAAAAAAAAAATCACATAAATTTCTCAAATTATTTTCTTTTTGTTTAAGTCAGTATTCAAAATCTTATTTTTGGCATGTTTAAACATCGGCTACTACTAACAATTAAATATATTTATGTACCTCAGCCACCAGTTAGTCTTGATATAAGTATATCGAAATATACTACATTTAGTTTAGTGTTGTAAAAGAACGACTGATGGTTAGTGGAAAGAAATACTAGGTTTTATTACGACACTTTTCTTAGTTTAGGAAATTCGCATTCAAATTTGAACACCGATCAATGAGAGAAATGCAAAGATTTCTCAACCATGAGACAGGTTTTATTGACTGACCGATATTAATATCTGACTTTGGTTAACATAAAATTAAAAATACCTAGTATGCGTTTATACTAATTTTAATTCTGTTCGATATTTTGCATTTAATAAATGAGATTATCGAACCAAAAATATACGCTTTTCCGATTGAAACTGGAAATGAGTTAAACTTAGTATAGTTTTACAGTCTGCATGTAAACAAATATAAATTCGTTGTGGCTGTCATAAAATATTTTCCACTTTTTTTAAAACGAGACTCGAGCGGCCAACATGATTACAGCGATATCAACTTCGTTATGTCTACAAATCTTTAAAAATAATCTACAAGAAACAATACCCGCGAGGATTTATGCATAGATTTTAGAGTCTAGTATATAATTCGTTTAGACATTACGTGTGAAGTTACAACTTCTGGCTGAGACATCTTTTAAATTCACTAAGGAATTCATAGAAAAAAAACTCGCAAGGCTACGCTTCAGTTTCAGCATTTTCTTTTTTAAACAATCGATATTTTATAGCTAAATATTTGTATTCTTTTCATGTCTGATATACAAAGATGTCTGCTCAGCATTTAAGTTTACCAAATATTATGCAGTTATTTATTGTATACATGTTTTAGGATAAACTGGAAAAATATATTTATTCATCCTTTGCGGCAATTTAAACCGTTACGATAATAGAATAGAATTTGATTTGTATGTTTATATGTTGATAATTTCTTAGATTTTCTTATCATGGTTCAACGTCAATGGAGGAAAATGAACTTGGTAGGTCGTACGATGAAACGTCTATAAGTTTAAATAAAATACTATATATATAAAAGAAAATATGAAGGAATATTTTAAAACAATGCACTCAATGAATCTTAATAAGTCTGAAAATAATGTTGATATAAAGAATACTGATTTAATTAAATATGAAATAAATTTATTAAATTGAATATACAGGGTATCCCAAAAGAATGACGTCCTTTAAGATGTGAATATCTGAGTAACTACATATCTCAGGCAAACGAAATTAAAGAGACTTCATAATGATATATAAAATATTTATTTTTTAAAAATCTGAAAAAGATATTCAAAGAGATGTAGATTTTACAACCGATTACACAGAGCTTCACAAATGTTCAATATGCGCACCAACTGTGACCCGATACATATCAAGTCGGTAGTCCAGCTTCTGCCAGACACGCTGTAGCATGATTTGCGTAACATTCTCCAGCGACTCAGTGATTCCCTGCTAGAGTTCGTCTAGGTTTGTAGGAAGAAGGGGTATACAGTCCAATAAAAAAAATCACGAGGTATCATGTCAAGAACGTGGTAGACATTTAAATAGCATATTGTCATTCTCACAAGCAGGCCCAATAATTTCCTGGTATATTCTTATTGAGATAAGTATTCATATTCCACTTAGTTTTAAACGCATTTTCTTAAATTTTGAAAACATATGAGCGAGAATTTTCTATGTTATTAGACAGCAAAATGATTTAAATTCTTACTGGCCATACTGTATAATGAAAATACATTAATCTTAAAATATTCTAAGGTAAATTTACATCCATTTTCATGTAACATATCACCTTTACTCTAAAAAGTAACACTGATTGTATGCGGGCTATTTAAAAAAGAACAGAGATAAATATTAGCAGAATGCAACATCTATAAAAAGCTGAATTATATACAACAAGGTACATTGAATGACAAAATTGAAAATAAAATAAAATCTATTGCTAAACATCGCTATATCTCTATAAATATTTTAATGCAACGTTTGCTGTAATTCACACCACCTTGGATAAAGAGTTGTCTGACACCATCTATAAAACAATTCTTGGCTCTCCACAATTTCCTGTTATTTGTAGCTCTTAAGAGTTAATTTTTCCCTCTGAAAGTTCTCTACTGCATTAACCGGGTATTGAAATCAAACTCTTTGGGCCTTGTCACTGAATCTAACCAACGCTTTTATCCACTGTGCGATGTGTCCTTGAGGACATCTCTGTGTAAATTTCTGGGTATTATAAACCTAATGTCTTCAGCAACCGTTTTTACCAGTGCTCATATCGCAATTTTTGCTGTTATCACCACATGTTTTTACCAGAGCTCATATTGCCACTTTTTTGTTATTATCGCTTCTCTCTGGCACTCCTTATTACTGGTTCCTATATTGTATTCATTTCTATGCTTGGTCGGCTCAGTAGATTTTTGTGGCCTAGCATAAGTGCTGGTTCCTTAAGTTTACGAATTTTCCAATGTGTTCCTTGTCTATGATCTCAACCTGATCTCATAGAAAGTGGTGATCTCCCTTCTCTCTCCATATGTGGTCAGCCACGCCTGATTTTTCCACTTCACCTCGTGTTACTGCTTTCTGGTGTTCTTGAAGCCTCACCTTAAGGTGGCGGCCTGCCTCTCCCTTACATTTCTTTCCGCAGCTGAACGCGATAGCGTACACACAGTCTTTAGTCATATTCTCCTCTATGAGGGGTCGAACTCGGGACAGATATCTGCGAAGTGTCGTCAAGATTTTGAAGGTTGTCCTGATGTTAAATGGACCTCAGATACTTTGTATTTTATCTGATAACCCCTTCACATAAGGCAGGCAGACTGTTTTCTGAGTGGTGTTGTCCTCCTCCTCCTCTTGTACCCACCTATCCCACTCCAAAGAGTGTGAGTTCAGTACCCGGTTAAAGCAGTGGAGAACTTTCAGAGGGAAAATTAACAGGAGATAACAGGTAACTGACACCCATTAAACATGGCACGTGGAACTAGAACTGTCTACCCCAGTGAGCGAAATAAATGGTTCAGTTCGACATTCCAACCACCTGAAGAAGGCTGGAGCCTACAACCGCCAAAACATTGTAATAAATATGGCGATAAATATGAGGACAATAGTCAGAATAATGTAAATAAAGTATTCTGAATATAAATAATGTAAATGAAGAATACTGCTCATCACATATATATATATATATATATATATATATATATATATATATATATATATATATATATATATATATGACATAGCAAATTCATAAGGAGGAGGATTATACTTAACATCAGGAAGAGGCAGATGAAATTACTGGGACACATAATGATGAAGTATGGCCTGGAGAATCTGATACTCACGGGTCGAATAGAGGGAAAGAGAGACAAGGGAAAACAACGCATGACATACTCACGGACTGTAATCAAGTGGATGACAGAATGTGTTCTGAGGTTGGTGTCAGTGAGAAGGGACTTGTTGAGAGCTGCAAGGGATAGAGGGAGGTGGAGAGCCATGATCGCCTACGTCCTGAAACGAAAAGACTCATAGAAACATAAAAAGTGATATGGATAAACCATGCACAATTAACATATATACTATCATTATTTAATATAATAATAAAATAGTAAACAAATTTTATAACAATAACCAACCAAAGAACAAACCTTGTTGTAAATATAAATCCCAAAACAATTGTTCAGTTGGAGGTAGATGCAAACTCGCAATGTCATATACCAAACAACAATTTTCCCTAAATAAAATGTAAATAATAAAAAGTATACATTGGAATTACCGCAAGTACCTGGAAGCAGAGGTTCTACAAAAACAAGCATTCTTTGTCTGACCGTTATCTAAAACACCAAACGGCTCTTTCTAAAGTTTTCTGTGAAGTAAAGTTTAGAAACCTCATCCCACAGATAGAATAGAAGAATGTAAGTAAATCCCCAACAGCTTCAGAAATACTGTAAATTGTGCCAGGAAGAAAAAAAAAACATAAAATAAATATAAAAATACCAGCCAGCAATTTAAATCATATTTAAATGTCGCAATAAAATATATTTCAGTTATCTTTTGAGTTATGTGTATGTTTTTTGTGTATATATGTATTTGTGCATATGTGTGCAAGTGCACACACACACACACACACACACACTCACACACACACACACATATATATATTATATGCGCAGTACTTAGTGGAAAGGGCTCATTATCAGTGTTAGAGCTAACATATTCAGTTGTATGGATATTATTAGTTTGTTACCCTTTGTTTCACGCATTTGTGATCATTAGACAAACGTGTTTATTTTTTTTTAAATGGATATATTTAAGCTTATTTGAGGCAGATAATATTTTTGGTGGTAGGGGAAATTTTCTTCTGCGTTTGTTTGGGGTGACACTCTCACACACATAGACACACATATATACAAGTGTACGCATTTTAGTTCACACAAACACACCCAAACAAACCGACGTTAGGCGAAGATACACATCCATGCGTTCGAGCATACATTTATTATAATTATATTTCGATGTCCAGACTGTAGCGTTTATATATGTAGCAATGTTATCTCAACAAGGAACAGGTGGGGGTGCTCTTGACGCTTTTCAGATCGGCCACCTGCGCCGTCAGACATACTTACACTTCCTCACGCACACACATTTACACACATGTAGTCGCGCATAATCACTCCCATTGGTCTGGATCTTCCTACGCCACTTTGGTTAAATCGGGTTATGTTTGTAGACATGGTGCGAAAAATATAGCTTTTGGCATTAAAGAACAAACAAAGGTTTATTTGCTGTTAAAAATAGAGGGGAAGCTGTTTACAAGTTCGTACACGCCATGATTAAATGAATTTAAATTCATTCCAGAAGAGGTAAGTTCGTTCGAAACTGAAACAATGGTATCTTATCTTTTGAAAAATATTAAAAAAATTGCTTTATTTGTTAATAAATACAGGGTGTCTCAAAAAATGTACTCATACTTAGAATGACGAGAAAATCTTTATTTATGAACATAGAGTGAAACGGAATAGCTTCGAATACAGAAGAAAAATGTATTTGAAGAATCACGTTCGCAAATGTTCAAATTGATGACCAAAAAAAAAAAGCATGTTAGAGACGGTTAAAGTGTCAGTACATTTTTTGAGACGTCCTGTAGTTTTCTTGTTAAATGTCATTTTCTTCTTTCTTGCATACATTTTAAATGAACTCGTTACTGCATATAGGAGTTATTGGTGATTGAAACACATAATACACACAGTTACCAATCTATAGTGTATTTACAAACGATGACTTTTGGCGATCATATCTTCGCCGGTTGGAAAGATGGCGTAATGCAATCTTCATACGTTCATTTTTTAATTCTTTCTGCGTAAGACTTCGATAAAATAGCTTTATATCTGTCTGCTTATAAATACATAAAAAATCACATATTAAATCATCTAAATGGCAAAAGATGGATAAATATCCATGTCTGTAAATATCTAAAGAATATACAGGTAAAAATAAATAAGTATACTTTCTGAAGCAGGATGTATACATATTCAAATATACTTATATATATATATATATATATATATATATATATATATATATATATATATATATATATATATATATATATATATATGTAATACATGAAAGGTAATTAGTCAGTGTTGAATCACAGGAGGAAAGAGTGGTATTAAAGTGCTCAATACACGTGTGAAAAAATATATAAAATAAACGTAAACTAAATGTAGATCTTTATAAATATAAATGACAATAGGAAAACACTATTAATTGCTGACGCGTTTCGTCCAATGTGGACTTTCTCAAAGCAAAAAACAAAATACATTTAATTAAACAAGGAAATTAATAAAAATGTTTGTATTAATTTCCTTGTTTAATTAAATCCATGTCGTTTTTTGCTTTGAGAAAGTCCACATTGGACGAAACGCGTCAGCAATTAATAGTGTTTTCCTATTATCATTTATATTTATAAAGATTGTCTTATAAAAAGGTAAACTCTGAGAAATTTTCATAAAGGTAGACTGTTTATTTTAAAGATAGTAGATAAGTTGAATCCGCTACCTTGGTTTCAAACTTACGCTATCTTCAGGTGATTTTTATCAAATGACTTCTAAACGCTTTAATAAATAAAAATATAATAATAATGAACGCTACATTATTTTAAAGCGAAAAATAAATACACAAAGGCACAACGTTGGATGTAATAGAAAGGGAGGTGGAGGATGTGGTGAAGAAGAAGAAAAGATGTGGTGAAGAAGAAGAAGAAGAAGAAGAAGAAGAAGAAGAAGAAGAAGAAGAAGAAGAAGAAGAAGAAGAAGAAGAAGAAGAAGACTACGAAGGGTATTATAAAAAGGATCGGTGGGTTGTTAGTTGAAAGGAACCTTTTTTTTATCCAGTCTCATGTATGCTTAAGAGGAATTTCTTAATTTGTACGCTAGGACTCAAGACCTCGATTTTCGGGTTTTCCGGATCCAAAGAATATTTTGAACTATTGAACATTCATTTTTTTAAAAAATAAATTGATAAGTGGTCATTTGATAAAAATCGTTTGGTTGAAACCAAGGTAGCGGATTAAACTGATCGCCTAATTTTTAAAGTTATATGTGTGTGTATGTATGTGTGTGTGTGTGTGTGTGTTTGTGTGTGCGCATGCGTGGGCGCGTTTGCGTGCGTGTGTATATGTAAACTGAAAGAGTCAATATATTTGCTGCCTAACAGGATTCATTTTCATGTGCGAATGTGGGTGTTTAGATATAAAATAGGCCGGCCACGAACGGAATTTACTCTCTTAGCTTTATGCGTCATATGTAAGAACAGAATAGACTTTTTTCAAACAATTTATGTTTTGGTTTTTAATACAGTGAACGTTGAGTGTACTCTTTTGTGTTAGGATGAAGCCAGAGTCAAGATCTACTTTTCAATGCGCAGAAAACTAAATAAATAATATAATAGCGTAATAAAGGCAAATTTGGCTTTTATGTGAACTTGTGTAAAAAAAAAATACACGTTCGATTTTTTTCCTACACACACAAATGCTTTGTTATTCAATTTTGATTTACATAACTATTCATGTATCGCTTATTGAAAATGTAAATATTTTGCCTTTGAAAAATGTAAATTTTTTGGTGAAAAGTTCACTTCATTTGAAGTCCGAGCAGTTTTTTTTGTTTTTTTTTCTGGCATTTTCGTCTACATTTCTGTGATATCACCATAGTGGGAAATCCAGTCAGGTTTTCTGTTTTAAGATGAAATATATGTAATTAACGTATAGGTTTGATTGTATGGCACCTGTTTTATTTCACCTGGATGTTGATTAAAATAATCTATTTAGTTTTATCATTCATTGCACAATCAATCGGTCCGGAAGGCTCATTTTCTAACAAAACACTTTTTATTTATTTTAATTTACTTTTGTTTTTATTTGTTTGCATTATCGGTTATGAATATTTAATTCGTAAACTTTTTCAGACACACATTTCTTTGGCTATAAACCTTCTCTAGTAATGAGCTGTAGTATGAAATTTAATTCCATTTCCTCCCAGGTAAATATCTAATCAGTAAGAGGGTAAATTATTTTTTTTAATAACTTCGTCTCAATGAAGGTATTAAAGCTACTATGACGCAAGTGGGCTACTGAGTGCAATAGAATAAGAAAAAATATAATTAAGGAGATGAGAATTAAGAAGACAGAAGATAACGACTGGCATTGCATTTACATTTTTGAAGATCAAATTTGACAGGGAAACTAAAAGCCGGAAGAGAGGTACACACGTGAGAAGTGCGACAGAAGAAACAATTAACATAGAACATACGGTTACATCTAACCATTTCAGCTGTAAAATAATGAGACGTTATCCGCTAATCTAGTATTGAGCTTAAATTCGTAAAGTCTGGAAACAATAGAGTATAGTTCATCAGACATATTACCATGAAAATGTTGGAAAGGTGACTGAAGCCGAGATGACAGGTCAGGACCAATAACATTGCATATTCTTCTTTGTATTTCATCAAGAATGGGCGTGTGGACGAGTGTTTAGAACGTTCGCTTGTTGACCATGAAATCCGGGTTCCAATCTCACGATTTGTCAGGAAGGAAACTTCCGGATGTCATCGGACTGGATCCATCGCAGTGTACAGCATCTTTGGAAAGTGTCTGAAAACCATACCACGGGCTAACCTAAGCGTTTTGAGTGAAAAAGTTCCAACCCTTGTAGCAAGAATTAAAAGAAAAGTTAATCGGAACAATTACCATGAAAGTATTTATAGAAAAGGCATAGAGACGCTACGTTAAAGCGGTGAGAAGGCGAGATGCCAGCCCAGGGCAACTAACATTGCATGTGCTTCTATTGATTTTATCAAGATTTTCTAAATATATAAGAGTATCACCAGACCAGACGTGGCAAAAATATTCAAAGTAAGCATGAGTAGACGTATAAATATGTAAGATAGATTCTGGCAATAAAAATTACCTATCACGACGCAGTGAACCAACTTTCCAAGCAGCATATTTAACAAATAATTCATAATAAGCATACTAATTCATGTCAGTGGTAACTGTGATTCCATGAAGAGACAATGCATCTTTCCCGGGGGTTAGCATTAACCAAATACAGGGAAAGCAAAAATGGTTTTCTCAGTTCTCCCAATAATATGAGCAAATGAATAAAAGTAGAAATTAATAGTGAAATCGCTTACTGGTCGAGATGTTTAAGTTTAAATAAGGTCCTCTTATTATCAACTTCTAATAAGACCGTCTCTTTTTTTTTCTATCTCGTTCATTTTTTTCTATGTCTATATCTATTCTGTTCATATCTATCTTTATCTACAGGCTAATATCAATCTCTTTATGCGTGCTCATATCAAACAATGAATGGTAACTAACCCCAAAACGAAACTGCTACGTTTTATTCTCTATAGAAAACATCTTGGCTTTCTATAATCTTGCTTAATGCAAAACTTCAGGAGACCATTTTGGTCTGACGTTGTCACCTGACATGAAATGGAAGCATTATATGGGATCATATGCTAGGACTGCTGCTAAGAAAGTTGGTTCAATCAGTCGTGCTAGACAAACTTTCTCATCAAAATCCTTCACATTTTTAAATCTATCATTCGTCTGCATATTGAATATTACTAATATATCTAGTCTACTAATTCTACTGTATATGTCGCAATACTGGAAAAATGCAATGAAGGTATTGTAATTTTATTAGTCCTGACATGGAGTCGCGACTTCAGTTCTTTTCACACCGCCGAAATGTGCCTCTTTTCTGTAAATATTTTCATGGCACTTGCTCTAATGAGATCGGCTCGTTGGTAGCTCGTCCGCACGAATATAAAGGTATTACTCGATTGGCTACTAGGTCTCATCTTTTTACTGTTGTCTTAACTATAGATAAACGTAACCCCTATTCTAATAGATAGTTTGTTCTCCTTTCTCCTCTGTGGAATCATACGACAGCTGCTTTATTCACTCTCATCTACATTTTTCAAGAATTTAAATTAAAGGCCAATCGACATCTCCTTTTTTTCATTAAACCTGTACATTTATTGACTTTTTAAGTCGCAGTAACTACTTGTGCCTTAGTCGTATAATCACCTTCCCTGGGTGAAATAATTATACATATATGTGTGTGTGTGTGTGTGTGTGTGTGTGTGTGTGTGTGTGTGTGTGTGTTTCTGTGTGTTTCTGTGTGTACATGTTAAGATATCGAGTCGAAGTTTTCATTATCATTCGTTTCAGTTGTTTGGTCATAATTTGGGACATGGGACAAACCGAATATATTTCAGATACATTGTATATCATGAGGTAAAATAATTAAAACATACATATATATATATATATATATATATATATATATATATATATATATATATATATATATATATATATATATATATATATATATACGGGCTAAGTTATCAAACCGGAGAAGAAGCCCTTAAACACCATAACAGATGTTTGGTCATAATTTGGGAAATCGGTCAAACATAATATATTTCACGTACCTACCTGCCAAGGAGGCACAGTGTAATAATGGATAGGGGCTTGGATTGAGGAATCGGAGAGCCGAGTTCGAATTCTAGTTGAACATGAAACCTCTTCTTCTCCCCTCAGCTATGTGTATATAGCAGGACAGACCGGATTCTATTGCCATGGATGTCAACTGTTCTACCGCAAAAAGAAATGGCAACCTACTGCGGGAAAACACATCTGCCTCGTCTATCATGTATCGAAAGATACATGATCGCCTAATTGAGTATCACCCATTGCACAGAACTGACCTACCAGTCTATCTATCTATGTAGATGCCAGTGAAAATGTAGGTAACTGAGCCATTGGGTGTAAACATGTAGATAAATTCACCGAAATTCATATGATCTGTTCTTATGAAATGTGCAATAAATATAATAAAATCAACCCTTCTTGACAATCTAAAAATATCTTCCCAACATATGTACACTGCAACGTGGAGCATTGCTTATCAACCATATCTCTTATCGTACGAGTCTAGTGTATTCGTTCTTCAGCAGGTGCCTTAACCATGGATACTTGTGATAAATTAACCTACTGATAAGCCTCGCCATGGACATTGTTTATCAACTGGGTTTCGTCGCCCGTTACAAGAATTGTTTTTGTTTGTTTTTTGAATAGGAACGAAAAGGAAACGTATAATTTCATTAATAAATAAACTGGTGAAATCATGGGTCATATAATGAAGAAATATTTAACACTAAATACTTAAAGTTATTTGCCATACTGAAGGAAAGAGAAATCATAGGAAAGAAAGAAATTGTATATATGGGTGACAGTAGGAAGTCTGTTGGGACATTATTTTTATAATAAATAAGAATAAAATATAAAATGATAATGACAATGAACATTATAAATATAATAAAATAAACCATTAATATAAAAAAAAACTTTGTATAAAATAAATTAAATAACAAATAATAACAAATCTCCCAGCATGCAAGAAAAACTGTTCCTGCTGGCAAAGAGAAATTCCACCAAAACATTGAATTCTATCCTTTTCCTACAAACCTTTGGACGGGCGACACGTGTCTCAACTTCTTTCACTGCCACATTGTATGTAGTAATGCGGAGTGACTTCTCTCTTTTATCATACGAAACCATGTAAGCAAATATACAAACATCAGTATACATGAAATTGTTGTGGTAGGATCCACCTAATTTGCATAGTGGAGTACCGACTATATAAATATGGTTGGTACTGGGAAGACGGGAGGGGAGTATCAAGAGATTCAACTAGAGACTCTGCCCGACTGCGACTTAGTCAACACATTCTCCAGGAACAGTCTTCCCAGGAATATACAAAAGACTATATGTAAATATTGTGTACACTTTCTTGTTTCAATACATTTTGTTCTAAGTACATTTTGTGTTGAATTATTATTCCATGCATTAGTCAATTTCAACAGAAATCTAAATACATTTTATGATATTAATGGATAATTTAAATTGATTTTACTATTATCTTTCTTGTGAAGTCTGTTCTGATGTCCCCTGAACACGAGGCTATTTCTGTTGCGATGACGTGAGTGACCCCCAACTCTTATGGGATGGTGAATCATTGAAATTTATTTAGAGAAACGAAAATCTGAATGTTGCAGAGAACCATGATCAAGTATGTATGAGAGATCGAAGCACATATAAGAAAAAAAGAAGAAAAAAAATCTATATTCGGTTCGAAAACCAACCTTGGTAATTTCCCGGAGCAAATTTGTGGTCAGTCTCGTTACGGTGAGCAACCAATGCATTTGATATATTATTTTATAAAATATCCCTTTTGTGTTCATTGAATCTTTTATTTAGATTCATTGACTCCTTTGCAAGTCGATGTACGTCTTGTATATATAGAGAGCATAAATATTTACATGTTTGCACTGTTCTAATATTAAATGCACTGTGAAATCATCGCAACGGATCAGTAATATTTTTTTACGGTTTTATATTTTCAGTCGATACTTTAGTGGTTGTTGATAGGTCAAGTTTTTGAGTATGTCCTCAGATATTGGAAAATTTCTATATAATATTTCAACAAAAACCAGGAAATAGTCTAAAATCGCGAAGTAAATAGACCCAAAACATTCTTAAAGATATTAGAATATTAGATTGTTTATTTAGCCAATATTGTTTATATATATATATATATATATATATATATATATATATATATATATATATATATATATATATATATATATATATATGACTCTCACATCACTTTCTTAGAACAGAACAGCAAGACTATCAGCATGTATAATTTGATTGTAGCAGTGAAGAATGGGTATGCATGTAATGTGTCCCAAGTTCTACAAATGACCTTTCTCAGGTCTTGGAGTTGTCCATCTCCTACCCTGCTTGCCAAGTAGGTTTAGAGAATTCAATTCTTATCGCTATTTACCCACAGCTGAGGAAATAATAGGTGGATTAATAGGTTATTTGCACGTAAGTCAATGTAAATAACACAAATATAATAAAAACCCTGCGCTTAGATTTCCCATAAAATATTCTGGTATAATTAAAGTGCATGTTAGGTGTGTTTATTGATGTGAAAATTTTCACCAGGACTGCTGAGTGTACAAGTACATAATAAATTATGTTCTTTTCTAATAAGTGTGGTATTTATTATATATTGTTTTCATCTATTATGTCTCCGACATTTATAAAATACATAATGAAAGAATTTAACATCTTTCTACCTAAACTTACAACTAATTTATCCTAAATTATTTCCTTCTCAAACAAAACATCCCCCAATCAACATAGGGACATTACCACAAATAAATAAGGATTCTTACTAGGTAGGCAAACACACACTTACATAACCAATCAAATTCCACATATACCAACTAGAATTATGATGTACAAACAATAATAATTCATACAAACCCTACTTGAAAAAAAAAAACCCAGATAAACATGAAATCTACATAACCAATAAAAAGCAAGCAAAACAAAAATAAAAAAATACCATATTTTCTTATTTATTGTATTTCCATTCTTCGGACTGCTGTCCTCATCATTGATATATATATATATATATATATATATATATATATATATATATTGAATCATTCACACAAAAAGTAGATTAGAAAAGTTAATGATATAAATGGCGAAAAACATCTTCGGAAACAAATTTATTAATGTTTGTTGCGGACCGTGGTGTGAAGATGTAAAGAGATATCGGAAGGTTAAAATTTCCTGCTAGCCGGTCCAGCTACATGGGAATGTTGGACTATAATTAAGTCCAAAGAAGACAAAGAAAACAAACAAGACCGATATACATTGGTAAACAAATATATATTAATAACAAAATACAATGACATAGACAATTACATAGAGCTTGTATGGAGTAGTTATGTGTGTGTGTTGAGTTGAGTGTTCGTACGTACGTGTATTGTTCTTAGCGTGTTCCCAGAATTTGGGAAACGCTGTATCTTTGAGAGGTCACATATTGGAAAAGGGAGATTTTACCTCACCTCCAACGCGAGGTGGCGGCCCAAAGGCCTAAGTGGAAAAAGAGAGATTTTACCTCGTCTCCGCGCGAGGTAGCGGCCCAAGGCCTAAGTCGAAAAAGAGAGAGAGAGGGAATGGTCAGCCAGCATTTATAGCCAGAGGAGAGAGACCCCTGTTGAAGGATTAAGGAAACTGAGGAGGAACTAACTCCGACAAGTTACATTAACCCACGAACCTCTCGATGAATGTTATGATCCTTGTTTTTAATAACTTCAAGTTGTATAAGGTCTTTGTTTTATTCTGCTAGTACTTTCAGCTGTACATACAGCAATCCTCAGGTATGGAAATTAATTTGATTTTTAGTAAATCCAGGTAGTAGCGGGGCACGAAAGATTAAATTGAAAGTATATATTGATTGGTCATTCTTGAATCTATCTATATTAAAAAATTGAAACCAACTCTTAATGAAATTAATTATGAATACTGTACAAATGTTTCAAAATGTTTAGAGTAAATAGTTTAAAACATCTAATAGTTTTAAATATTTTATGTAAAAAAAACTGGACATATCGCAAATAAATTACCCCCCCTGTCGTATGTATATTGAAATTTAAATCCTACAGTTCAGAACCACAGCGTCGTTGGTTTCACAGGTAAAATAAAATAAAATTTCAGATGAACAGCGCATTAGAAAAATGAACACAGCAATTTTTGTCTTAGCAAAAACAACACCTTGATGATGACATTTTTCTATTTTCGAAAGTACTCGGAATAAATGAATAAATATCAACATGCTAATATATTCTCTTACTTTAATAAGGATACTAAGAAGCTTGACCGTAAATATGAAAAGATCCTATTGAATATAAGTAGGCAAACTTTGTTTAAATTATTGAATGATACACATCTTAATGAAAACATGCTGCCAATATATATATATATATATATATATGTATATATATATATATATATATATATATATATATATATATATATATATGTATATATATATATATATATATATATATATATATATATATATATATATATATATATACATACATATATTACATGAATCATTCATACAAAAAACAGATATTGAAGTTAATGATATAAATGGCGAGAATACATCTTCGCAAACAAATTTAATAAATAATAATAACCCCGAACCTGTAGATGAATTTTATGATCCCTGTTTCTAAATTACAGTTGCATACGGTATATTTTTACAAGCTTTCATCTGTGCATACAGACATCATCAGGTATGAAAATATATTTGTTTTTTACATCCAGGTAATAACAGGACAACGAAAGAATAGATGTAATCCGAAATATGTTTTTTTTTAATTCAATATCTGTTTTTGTATGAATAATTCATGTAATGTAAATTGAACTGCACCACATACTTGATATTAAAATAAATGAACCGACGTGCAACTTTCGGATAATAACTGTGACATTCATCTATTTATTGAACAATTTAGTTCATGCCACAATGACTGAAAAACCTACCAGTACCAAAGAATTCTCCTATTACCATATTAGTACAAAAACGCACAATCTTAAAATTTAAAAATTCAATACATAAATGTATACAATAATATATTTCTAAAAACATATTTCGGATTACATCTATTCTTTCGTTTTCCTGTTATTACCTGGATGTAAAAAACGAATATATTTTCATACCAGATGATGTCTGTATACACAGATGAAAGCTCTTAAAATTAAAAAAAAACGTATGCAACTGGAATTTATAAACAGGAATCATAACATTCATCTACAAGTTCGGGGATAATGTCATTTATTAAATTTGTTTTCGAAGATGTATTCTTGCCATTTATATCATTAACTACAATATCTGTTTTTGTATGAATGATTCATATAATGTAAATTGAACTGCACCAAATACTTGATATATATATATATATATATATATATATATATATATATATATATATATATATATATATATATATATATATATATATATATAATATATACGTGCAGAATATTCTAATTTCTCATAATTAAAAAATACAATGCTTCTAAATTTTATTTTATTTTAAGTTTTATCATGACGTTAGATCACTGGGTAAATATGTCGAGGTAAGCACTATTCCAAATTGACATATATTTCGCATTTCCTGGGATTCTCATCCTACCTTACTTAAATAAGTAAACGAATTCATATATATATATATATATATATATATATATATATGTGTGTGTGTGTGTGTGTGTGTGTGTATGTGTGTATGTGTGTGTATGTGTGTGTGTGTGTGCGTGTGTGTGTGTGTGACTGAGAAAGAGTGAGATAGCAATAAATTATTTAATATCGAAGCGGGTAATATGCTTTTGTAAAGTAATATATCTTGCGAGTCGAACCACAGATCTGACAACAAAGCACATTTTTACACTTGCCGCTCGAAGGCAAACGCATAAACTTGTAACTGTGTCCACATCACAGAGTACAATTCTTGTAAGCATTTACTTCACAGCAGGAAGACAAGGCCCATGCAGAAAAAGTTAATCCCTTTTTGGCTGCTAACTTTTAACAAAAAGGATTTAGGCTTGCTGTTCTGCCACGCGGCAACAATTTGTGGATTAAACAACACTTGACGCTTGACAAGAGTAGGACGCGGGAAAAGAAAGGCGAAGTGCAGCCGAGAGGGCGTGCGGGTAGAGGATGTTCCCGAGTAAATTCACATCTGCAGATTAATCCTGAAAATCTGGACGGGTTGGCGGTGGATGTGCCTCCCACACGCCCTAACGGTCAATATGACAAACGCAAGGAGACACGCTACTGTTGGTGGCCACATCAACAGCACTTAATATTTGACAAAACCATTGCAGGCATCACCACCTCCTTTCCTCTGTGTAAATATTATCACAGTCTTGCCTAGCCGTATTTCGATTCTGTTTCAGCTGCGATTCGACAAGCAAATTCTTGTAATACTCCATCCTGTGAGAAAAAATACTATTGTTTTTTTTCTCTCTTCTTTCGCTTTTCCTTTTTTTCTCGTTTCTTTTTTGCCTGAATAAAATCACTTATAAATGTTGGTTTACGGCTATTTTAAGCCTCGTTTAAACAGGATATTTTTTCTTTCACTTGTCCGTGTTTATCTTTAAAATTAATATTATTTTCGTTCTTAATCACATTATAATCCCCTCCTCACCATCACCCTCATCCTGTTGATAACAGTTAGTTCGAAAGGACCGATTAACTCTTTTCTACTCAGTTGAAAATTAGTCACGCTTACCTTCTTGGTAGAGATCTGAACCCACATCTTCCAAACATGTTCACTATTATCTTGTTTGTAAATACCACAATCATTGACGGAAATGTCTGCGCTACCGTCAATTTTTCCTTCTAAATATAGAACTTTATATATTTCATGTATCATATTGTTTCGTATGGTTAGAGACACTGCCAAAGTTAGCTTTACCTAGCTATTCCATTAATGACCCAGTATAATATTTCGAAGACATCTTTAATAAGCGAAACATAATTAATTTATACCGTCAAATTTAACTGAAGAATGTAGTACAGGTTTTTACTGCTCCAAGCTGTTTGACATGGAGACGGCTCACTTTAAGGACAGGCATATCAATGTTGAGATATTGTTTGCACAGTGATGTCATTGTTTTCCTAAATTATAATTGTGTAGCGGATTAGCCGTGATAGGAACTTTCCAAATTGATACCATTTCACATCCGATAGGTCACATAAACGACGAAGTAAGCTTAATACAAATGAATCCAAGCAGACTTAATTATAGTTACACAATAGTTTTAAATTAGTATAGTTGGTAATAATTACGACACAGATTTTGAGCAAGAAGTATGTTTATTCATTAGTAAAAGAGATAAAGAATAAAACAACATTGAGAAAATATTAACATAAACAACCTAACAGGCTTTGGTAGGAACAGATTTTGAAAAGGAAGTAAATTAGTGGTAAGGAAAAAGCTATTAACACAACCATGTTGGGAGATAAATCTTTGTGCGTATTGTGGAAATTATCCTGGGTATGACGATAAACACCCAGGAGATGGAAAATTTTGAGCAGCGTGACATCACCTCTTAATTGCTGTTGTTCCTAGGTTCCCCTGTCACGGGATTGTAGCGCTTGCTAGGGTTCAACCTATAAGCAAATATTGAACACTTAAACAAAAAAAATACTATGAAAGCATAAAAATACAATTTATGTAGTAACAATACCAGTAATAGGATTCTATATAGAAAAAAGATCAAGAATACATTTTATTGTGGAATTTTCAACAATATACTTTAAAGCAAAATAACCAAAACACATTTTATCTGTAATTGAAAGCATGTATTTCGCCGCATTAGTATTTGTTTAGGTAATTTATCTCCCCATCCCTTATATTATTTAGTTTTCTTTTTCTTTTTCTTACTGTCTGTATATTTTATAAATAAAACTTTTGTATCATATATTCTCGTGTTGTCTTCTATCGTTCTATGTCTGCATATAGTTCATTTACTCTCTGCGTTTACCGACGTCCGGAATTGGAGAATTCCCTTCCCAACGTTCTTTTTTTTAATTTTTATATCGAACCTTGGGGTCTATTTATTTATTTTATTTTTATTTTCTCGTTGCGTCCCGGCTACCGTAGTCCCAACGAAACCCCGGGCGTAACAGAATTGGGCGGGTCGTACGACCATTCCACCACACAACCATAACAGTGGGCTGGGGGAGGCCTTTTTGTAGGAGAAAGTTCAAATCAAACTGGCACCTAGAGAAGACAATAGTCTCTGACCAGCAAGTTTTCGAGCCGGCAAGTTTCAATGGAGGCAGTTGACGATAGAAATAAACTGATATCTCAAACATTGGCTATTAAGTGGACTAACAAATTATAGTCCCAGAGGCCTATATTAAAAACAAAATTGAAGAGAGAAAAAAAAAGAAAAATAAACTGAGGAAAATAAGGTTAGCAGGACTGAGGCGGACAAAAGTAACCTGGCAGCTCAAATTGAAAAGGACCTCCAATCGGTTGTGGACTGGGGAGAGAAATGGATGGTCAACTTTAATGCCTCTAAAACAAAACTGCTCTCTATTAACCACCCCAAGGACCCATCCCTGCATCCCATCAGAATGTCTGAGGACCAACTTCTCGAGAGCTCCTCTCTGCGGCTGCTCGGTCTCAGGCTGTCCGCTGATCTGAGATGGAACAAATACATCGAGTCAATTGCATCATCCATCGCAAGAAAAGTTGGTTCCCTGTGCCGAGCCAGGAAATTCTTCTCCGCGGAATCGATCCTCCAAGTCTATAAGTCTACCATTCGACCTTGCATGGAGTATTGCTGCCATTTATGGTCTGGGGCCCCTGCGTGTTGCCTCAGGGTTCTTGATAAGATCCAGAGACGGATATGCAATGTGATTGGCCCTGATCTGTCATCTCGTCTGCAGTCGCTCTCTCACAGACGCGATGTTGCATCGCTCTACCTTTTCTACAAGTACTTCCACGGTAATTGCTCCGAGGAGTTGCTTTCGCTTGTCCCTAAGCCTCGTGAATTTAAGCGTCCTACGAGGCTGGCATCCCTTTCCCACCCCTTCACCGTTGAAACTGTTAGATGTAGACGTCTTTTCTACTCCAATAGCTTCATGTCTCGCACATCTCGCCTATGGAACTCCCTTCCCTATTACTGTTTCCCTGACAAATACAATCTCCAACGGTTTAAGTGTAGCGTCAATCGTCATCTCCAATTGCCTTGATCTATCCACTTCCCTTCTCCACTTCCTGACATCTTTCATTCCTATCTGCTCTCGCTCTATATCTTCCGTAACCCCCCTGCCTTGATCGACCCTCCGTCCTTCTCTTTCTCCACATCCCTTCCTTTACGACTCTTATCTGCTCTTCCTCCAACCCTTGTGTAACCCCATGCGTGATAGTGGCCACCGGCCTTGCTTGGGGTGATACGCTTAAAAAAAAAAACTTTTGTGGAAATGTCAATACTTAATTCTTCTAGTAAATTAATTAATTTATAAAATTATGCATCAATTGGTAAAGATTAACATATTGCAATTTATATTGCTGCTCATGAGATACATGTCAAGTATTATGCATTTGCAATCTGCTACATATGAGAAACCGGAAGGTGATAAGTCTGAATAAATGATTACAACAAGGAATATAACTACTGAATTATTATTTCCTGACATTATAAATTGATCTGGACGGAACCCCCATAATTGTTCTTTTTTAATTCTAATTAACTATATGAAAAAAATATATATTTTCAAAAACAATATCGTTATGCCTGTCAAAAGAAGTAGTTTCAAATCCTTTCCATAATTTTCATATTTTGAGATCTTTCGAAACACTTGACTGATTTCTTGTTCTAGGCTTTTACATTATGCTTAGAAAAGAACATTGGTTTCCATGGAAAGAATGTTGCTATTGCCATAACCAAACAGTTCGCATTTCTGGTGCTGAAGAGAATCGTCATGGTCAATGTATCAACCCAAGAAGGAACGTAATTCAGTAAGCATTCCATTCTCTTTTCCTTAGTTAAGTTCGGATTGTTAGCAATTTTCTACCTGTGACTTTAATGATACTTAACAAACGTGTTCCTATTACATTAAGACTATTCACATCATATTTGTTGTCATTAAGACATCGTTTTGATCTGGGACTTTTTACAGATCTGTCGATCCGAGTAAGAATCAGAGAACCTCCAAATGATCTCGTTATTTAATTTATGATGTTCAAATATACTCTCGAAGATCCTTATAAGTTTTTTCATCACTCTATAATATATTGTAAAATTAAGGGGTAGTAATAATGTACTACCCAACCCCTTCCTCTATATTTCCAAATCTATAACGAGAAAAGTGGCTTGCCAACTTCACTCAAAATTGCTAACTAAAAAAAAACAAAATCTTTCCAGTCCTTATGCACCAATCCAGTCTTTTTTGTTTTAAATGTGTTTATCTCTTTGTTTATAATTTGATATTTTTTGTTCTTGTTCCACTGCAACGTCTTCTCTAGTTCTTAGTTTTACTAGAAAGTTTTACTTATATTTGTACTAATCGTATTAACATAATTTTGATTTTGATCGGGTTCGTAGCATTTAACATTGATCTTTGTCGTTTTCTGACTGCTGGCTGAGGATATGCTCATGAAGTTTGAAAGAGTTGATATTAAGTTAAAACTGAATTATTTTATATATATATTTCCCCACCCGCACACAGGTATGCACGCATATTTGTACTGGGATATCTGCGGGACTCAGCTAGACTCGTTCTTGGTAATAATTTATCTGGAAGTCAAATCCGTAAATAATTTCTTTTTTTTTCTCATAGGATTAGATAGGCTCTCTTATCATTTGACCTATACCCCTTCCCCCTACCTTGAACATGGATAGATGTTCATCAATTATTTCCGTTTCCTTTACTTTTCTCAAACTTTAAGAGTAGTTCTGTCATGAAATTCTTGTGCACAGCGTGTTTGATGGCAATGTCTTTTTATACTCAAAGATCCGGCTCGGCTGGTTTTTGGTTGCTGTTTCCTACAGCTAGGTAGGAGTCCGGACACTTGCGTCGCGTCTTCAGAGGCTGCTCGGATCAAAAGTTGCACAATATCGGGTTTCTTGCAGTGCAATGTCACACATATATGGGTGTCACACTATGTTGCAGTCTGCACCAGTTCCCTTCTGCACGTAACATTTGCTGACCAATGAAACACATCATAGCCAGAAACGAAATATATAAACTCAAACAATCTCAACAAAAATCACATAAACGCCTTAACATTTCCGTCTGCAACATTTTTGAGATTCGTACCAACTTCTGCAGTGTGGAATCATTCCTCTTCGAAAAGTCTCCATACATCCTAGATCTCTGCAAAACTAACCTTCACGCTGAGTTCTCGATTCTTGCCTATCTTTTATTTAGAAAGGATTCTGAATTCCACATGCATGGCCTGGGAATTTACGTCCGCCATAATCTCCCGCTGGCTGGGGAACTCTCTTTCGTATATCCAGACCATTCGTACAGATGCCTTCTCTCTCTACTTAACTAAGTCAGCTATCCCTTCTTTCTCTAGAATTTCAGATAATATAGGCAGGGTCATTTCTCTACACCCAAACATATTTGTGTTTGGTGAATTTAATGCCCAATATACCAGGCGGCTTAAACACTCTGTCACTGAACTCGATAACATCCAAAACCTTAACATTTCAATCACTCAATCTTTCACCCAAGTGTTTGACTCCCCTACGCGTTACCTCTGTAACCCTGACGGAAGCGCTTCTCTTTTTGATATCTTCTTAGCTCTATCTCTGATTTTCGTCGTACTACGCAGTACTACACTCTTGGCAACCCTGATCATGCTGTAGTTTCTGTAAACATCTCCTTCCGTTCCCTACCAAACAAGAACCTCACACCGACACAATATATTTCTGTTATCCATGAGCAGATTGGGACTCGTTCTGTGATTTCCTTCGTAACGTCCCATGAAATGTAGCTTTTAATCATCCCGTTCAAAAATGTGCGTCTTAGGTCTCCTCCTGGGTGAAAGCCGCCATCGATGCGTTCATTCAAGCAAGGACATACCAAGTTAAACAGGATTCATCTCCTTGGGTCTCAACTACTTGCTCGGCCGCTATAACATAGGGAATCAATTATTCCGGGTGTAAGTGGGCGACACGTCTAATATCTCATTGTCTCAACTCGTAACGAATGTAATGGTGACCTCAATGAAGCAAAGTTACTGTTTGCTGATCGACTGAAACTATGTATAGCATCTCGCAAGTTTGGTTCCAGAGATTATTGCCTGCTCTCCACGAGTGTACTGAACAACAGTAAATCCCCAGTCTCTCCTCTATTTAATCAATTCGAAGTCCATACATCTATAACCGAGAAAGCTGAATGTTTTGCTCGGAAATTCTCATCCAACTCAAAACTCGACTCATCTAGAGTACCCGCACTTGATTTCCCCCTAGAACTTGAGCTCTACTCAGTGATATGAGCATAACTCCCTCGCTGGTCTCTGATATCGTTTCTAAATTAGAATCCATTAATTCAAGTGGAAGTGACGTCCAAATGAAATGTGCTCCCTAGCTGGCTATTTCTGGCCAAATTATACAATTATTACCTCGCCGCTTCCTGCTTTCCATTTGGTTGGAAGCCTTCTTCTATAATCCCAGTTTTACGAACTCTGGAGAACGTTCCGACCACACAAACTACTGACATATCAGTCTCCTATCGCTTTCCGACAACGTCTTCGATGATTTAATCAATGCTGAAATGGTTAAGCAACTTAAAACTCACCAACTTCTATCTGACAAACAATATGAATTCCCTTTTGCTCGATTTACTGCTGATGTGCTTAAGGCCATAAGTGAATATATATATATATATATATATATATATATATATATATATATATATATATATATATATATATATATATATATATATATATATATATATATCAAGCTCTTGATAATAACGGAAAAGCTCGAGCTTTGGCTCTAGATAACTGGAAGTCAATTGACAGGATTTGACATGCTGGTCTTCTACGTAAGCTTCAGGGATACTAAGTTACAGGATGCTTATGTGATTTAATCCAATCATTCCTGTCAAATCGTGAAATGAAGGTCGTTTTGAACGGGCTCACTTCTAAATCCATTAGCACTAACGAGAGTGTTCCCCTGGGTTTTACACTGCTTATGATCTTCATCAAATTAACTTCCTCATCAACACCCAAGTCGCACCTATGCAGATGAAACTGCCATTTACACCTGTCTCATTTTAAATCCGTCACTGTTGACAAAGTTAATCTGACAGATGCTTTCGAGAAAGACCTCCAGTCAGTGGTTAACTGGGGCAGGAATTGACTTGTAAATTTTAATTCTTCGAAAACTAAACTGCTCTCTGTTAACCCCCACAGAGAATCTTCCCTGTGCGCCATAATCACGGTTGATGCTGAATTACAGGAGACCGACTCACTGCGCTTTCTTGGAATTACGTAAAACAACTACATTGAAGTGAAAATAACTACATTGAAACAATAGCTGCATCTACTGCAAAGAACGCTGGTTCATTGTGTTTTACCAGAAAGTTTTTTTTCTCGTCAGTGTACATCTAGCACATTTACAAATCTGCCATTCGTCCGTGTGTTGAATACTGTTCCTATATCTGGTCTGGTGGTCCTGCTGTTCATCTAGAGGCTCTTGACAAAATCCAATGAAGGATCTGCAATATAAACGATACTGACTTGGCATCTCGACTTCAGTCACTTTCTCACCGACGTGATGTAGTTTATTTCTGTCTTTTCTACAAATATGTTAATGGAAACTGCTCTAACGAGCTTTTTTCCCTGGTGCCCCGACTATGGAAATTTAACCGTGTTACTAGATTGCTATCTTAGTCCCACACTTTTCGTCTTCAAATAGTTAAATGTAACCGCCACTTCTACTCCAGTAGTTTCTTTTCTTGCGCTTTCCGACAGTGAAACTCCCTTCCTTTCATTTGCATCGCTGATAAGTAAAATATCCAAGAATTTAAATGCAACTTCAATCGCTGTGAACTGTAGCTTTGATGCAGTTCATCTTCCATCCTTTCCACAATACCCCTACATCCAATCTTTTCCCTCACTTTACTCTCTGTAAGCCCCTGCGTTCTAGTAGCATTCTCGCTTTGCTTGTGGTAAAATGCTTAAGAAAAGCGTAAATGTGTAAAAATGCGTAAAAAATCTCAAGATAACTTATGACGACACCTGGTTTATGTCATTAATTTATTGCCTAGTCTAAAATCGTAGGCCATCCAGAATTTCCATTATATTCGTATAAGAAGATACTATATCATACGGTTTCAATATTGAGAACGTAACATTAGAAAACATTCATCTATGTCTCTGGGGAACACCTAATTACATCAGCTAGAAAAAAATGGATTTACATTGGGAAATTACAAGAAGCATGTCATTGATTATGTAATCGGTGGAGAATTAAGTCATGTAAGCTTGTTTTAACGCAATTATTTTCCAAATAAATGTGTAGATGTGATACATTTATTACCTAAATGTACTTTGAGCAGGTGTCTTGACAGAAAAGTATGCCGTCAATGGCGTCAATTTACCCATTGCACCTTGTTTTTTTATAGCAAATCAAAATGACTCAAAATCTTTTGACTATCAATGCAAGAACCTGGCTTGAGTTTAGCTATGGAGGACATTGACATGCACATGTATAAACAAGCGGTACTTTGAAGTTTGAATTAGTTTTCTGTGTAATTATACTCCTTCGCTGACTGTAAGTATGTGTTACTTTCTAACGTGTAATATCTTCTTTTGTATTTGAAATCACAGGCGATTTGATGAACTCTGTTACTTCATGAACTAGTGTTTTCCCTTTTCTAACATCCATCTTGATGCATATTTCGTTTAGCAAAGGAATGAAACAAGCGCATAAAATTAGAACGAGCATAAAATAAAGACACTTTTTCTGAAGCTGGATTTAATCTATACAGCAAGGCATTTCCGATATAAAAGCTATGAGGAATTAATATCGGCTGAGATAAACCTAACAACATAAAACTCGCTGATGACACTGTGCTTATGGCGATCTCGGAAGGAAATCTGCAAATCGTCAGGTAAAGGAAGCAAAATAAAATAAAAAGAGAGGAATAAAGATTTATTATTAGAAAACAAACTATAGGGTCGTCAGCATGTAAGCCAATCAAAAGTACGTAAGAAAAAAACTCCCGCTGCTCTACTCCTATTTCCGTGGTCAATGATATGACGAGCTACATTCTTGGACCCCCCCCGAGTTCGATAATGGTGTATTGAGATTTTTGGGGGGGTGACACGTAAACGATAGTTCTTTCAGCCGCTACGGGGTAATAGACAGAAAGAAAATGAGACGAGAGGTAAAAAAATGTCGCTGCCTCAGAAGGCAACATATATTTAGCAACAAAATGCCCAAGCCATCTAATTCACAAAACACCTATTCCTGCCGATTTTCCCGTCGTTTTATTGACAAAGAAAGCTGACAGAAAGCCATATCGAGGCAAGTTCCCGAGAGGCTCGTATCTGAACATGCCAAGCGGTCCCACTGCTAACGGGGAAAACTTGGATGTAACTGGTTTTGACAGACATGTCCGCATGCGATCCGGGGCTTCTCCTGCGTCTGTATTGACGCGTGTTCGTCATAGACTTTTATAGCTAAGACCCACCATGACATGTATAATCAGACGAATCATTCACATTACTCTTGTATTTAACTAGTAACTATAAATTCCCACTAGGGCAGATACTCCCTATGAAGCCCTACTTTGTGTCGTCCTGGGTATGACGATAAACTACATCCGCGTCCTATGAAAGACGGTAAACTACATCCGACTGCAAGGAGGCTTTGAGGAGCTTGGAACCATCACTCAATTGCTGGTGTTCCGAGAACCGCCATGACCCGAGGCGGTGGCATCTGTCAGGATATCAGCTATGGGCAAATAGTTAACCCCAACAAAAAAAATGACAGTATAAAAATAGGTTTTAATGCCAGCAATACTTTTTTGAAAAAGAAAAATATTACTAGCAATATATCTTTGGAAAAAAAAATATTACCAGCAATGAAAATCTTGTCGGCATGAAATAACCCATTGTGGTTGATATGCCGTAAAACAAACAAGACAAAACAAACCAAACTTGCGTTGTAGAATGTACTCACAAGTGTATGTTTTCCTACTAATACAGTCTAAAAATCGAGGGTTAACCGCAATCTTTCCTACATATCTTCATAAACTGCACTTCTTACTTCTCCCTCATTGTTCTATAATGAATCATATCTGGACATATGGTGACTCGAGAATCATTCCTTTATACTTTCTGCACATGACTGCCAAATCACCGGGGTTAATTAATTTTCTACTATTCTCTTTCCGGAACAGATGCACATTGCTTAATCGCCCTGGGCTTCAGAATAAGCCGACTGGACCTCTGAAGAGGGCTCAGACCACTCCAACAAATGAAGCGTCCTAAGTAAGAAAATAAACTACATCTAACAGCATGGCCTCTGATCAGGAGGTTTTGAGTAGAGTGGGACCACCTCTTAATTGTTGTCTTCTAAGGTCCACCTTGACCCGGGGTGAGAGCACCTGTTAGGGGGGGGCCCAGTTAAGGGCAAATAGTTAACCCGAATCTAGCGTCAAAAAGATATGAAATTGTAAAAATAGGTTTTAATACAAGCAACACATTTTGTAAAAGTTATTACCAGCAATGTATTTTGCTGAAAGAATGAATACCACCAACCCATTATTACCAGCAATACATTTTTGAACAATATTACAAGCACTAAATATTGCTATTTAATACCCATTGTGGTTGATATGCCGTAAAACAGAACAAAACAGTGCGTCATATGCTAGGGGATAGAGATAAATTTTTAAAGTAGCTAAACTTCAGACATATATGCGGTATTGAACCTCATATTTTCTGTAGCCGATCATAGATTACAAAAAGATAGCATATAGATGTAAACATCGTCAGTCTGTTAAGTTCTAAAAAATAAGTGGCATCCTTACAATTTCAATGACTTTCTTTATTATTATTATTATTATTATTATTATTATTATTATTGTTGTTGTTGTTGTTGTTGTTTTTATGCTGTAGATTAAATTTGTTTTGGGTTTATCCCGAGGTATGAAGTAACGGTAGATTTTAAAGCGATACTTCCCTTAGAATTATAGCGTTTATGTTTTGAAAATATCCAAATGTGTTTAGTAAAAAAAACTGTCGTGTTTCTGATATACAACGCCTGATGAATAAATACCGTAAAATTATGCAAACATCAGATACTACAGTTTCTTTCTCGAAAACAAATATAAAAAAAAAACATATATTATCTGAAAATTACGTTTTTGCTTCTTGGTTGAGTGATTAAGACTAAATGAACAATCTAGCGATATATGGAAAACATTTGATAATAAAACACACTGATCAATCCGTTTAATTTCTTACACCTTTTTATTCGGAATTTGTATCATAATATATGACACATCAGCAATTATGACGAACATTTCTTTAATTAATCTGACATTCTTTTGATAATGACATTGAAAATTAAATTGCATCCGTCTATATTTCTGATATGAGGTATTGTAACAACTTACATTGTTCGGACTCTTGTCCTCATCTTTATTCTCATATTAACGACGAAATAAAGGGTTTGGTTTGAAAATCCAACTTATATAAGCTGAAGAAGACCAGAGCGTTAAACGACCGAAAACTCTTGAACTTGACAAGGAAGATGAGGACAACACTCCGGACAATGGAAATGGTGTAAATAATACTGTACTTGATATTCTTCATATATAATCTGTTACGTAAAAGTTACTGTAATAAAGTTGTCGAAAAATAGGCAATATTTGAGTATAATCTCATATAATTTCGTTATATATATATTTTGTTAAAATTATGTTTTGTTCGAGATAGTATGCTTTCCTCGGTCACACGTATTATCTAATGGTCTTTCTTTTCTGATTACAGCTATTTGTTTCCTAATATTATAATTATTTTCGGAATATAAAAGACTAGAACTCAGAAAAAAATGAAACTTGTAACAGTCTTATTATTTTGAAAAAATTTTTTTTTTTGTCTTAGGTGCATTTTCTCTCCGTTGTAATAAATTCTGGTTCTTATAAATGTGTACAAAATAATATTAATCCTCATTTGTCGGTCTTCAAAAAATGATCATGATCCATTTGCAATTTGCCTGATGGGCAAAAAGGACGGCACACAAAACTTCCTTTTCTCCGTCTATTAGAGAATAGCTAGTATTCTCAGTTAAACAAACAGTAATTAGTAATCAGAAATTTGTTCATTAAATTTCATAATCTTAAATATGAGTAATTCAATCTGATCAATATTTTAACTAAATTATCTTTTAAGAATAAAATAAATGTTACCGTTTCCCCAGTTAATTTATTGTAAGTGAAACATTTCGAGTGGAAAAAGAAAACATTGTTAAAGTTTTCCTTTAATTTAGAAAACTGTTTTATTACAAGTTCACTTTATAATTTAAGACTCACTAAAAACAAATAATAAAGACCATAAAATTGTTTACATGAAGTCGAACAAAATCATGTAAAAAAAAAATTCTTTTAATGAGATTTTTATCATAACAAACTAGACTTCATTTTTATTTTTGCAAAAAATAGTTGTATTTTAATCTCATTGTAAATTTAGACAATGCATTGTAATTAAACAATTACGTCTTTGCCGTTTGAAAAGAGATTTTATTACTCAGGAGAAATGAATTCTTAAAAATCAATCCGAGTTTAGCGAATGTGGTACACGTTTGGTCGATTGAAATTGGAATCACCAATCATGGCGTAATTATTAACAATCTATAATAGCAAGAAAAAAATAGAATAATTATATATGCCAATGAAAAGCTCGGACGCAGGGAGAAACGCATACAGTCGAAAAGTGAAGCATCAGTTCATTAAAACTAGTCTCAACGAGTCGGCGTTAGATATTCACCAGCAAATGAGAATATTTAATTTTTATATGATAGTTTTAAAAGAGTTTTTAATAGATAAATATCTATAAAAGTCTTTGTGTAAGAACCGAAGAAGTTTACTCATACAATCACTGTACTCAAACACATTTCGCCTCTGACATAACTTATAATCCCACATCATAGTCCATTTTAGGTTTGCGGAGATGTGAACAAAAACTGGAAAATGTTCGGTGAACATTCAACAAAGTAACAGGATATCAAGTATCTCCCGACTGAAAGAAATTAAACACGGATCATTTTTTCGATATATTGTTTTCTTTTTAATTCATTTATCTGACCCTGATTGTCTGGGTGGGTATGTATATTTTTGCAGCTAATTCTGTTTTTTCTCACGACATACTAACGGAGCGGATCTTTGGCCAGCGAGAATTCAGACTGCTACTCTTCCCATTTCTAAGTACAACAGCTTGTGTTTCGGCTTGGTCATCGACTTTCTTCTACTACCGATCTGCTTATCTTTATATCACAACGGGCTGGCCCTCATCATGAAGGCGCCATGACCATAAATCCCTACCTTCAAGCCCTGTGACACTTTATCCGCATAGTTATGGTTTATTAACTTTATTTCCGATTCCGATTACCTTTGGATAGTGGTTGGAAATTTTGAAGTATCATATTTTGACGGCTTAGTTATAAATCACCTGGCACCACTGGTCAAAATATAATCATTTAAAGGCCATTTGGCAGCATGACTGTCCTTAGAGAACTGTATCACTATAGTACATGTTTTCAATGCAGGCAATCGCGCCAAGCCTAATTCTAAATTTTCTAACGCCAAACTTAAAAATAAACAGGGTTTCACTTCACAATATCAAGGTGAGCTGCACTTTTTTTTATCAGCAGAAGAATTTAATTTCTGCAAATATGTATTATTTTGATGGAAAATTATTTCTCCCTAGAAAATAACACTTTTCCATCGTAATATAAAAATAAAATGTTTAAATAATAAATTTGGGAGTATTTAATGAATACTAGCCAAATTTCGCGATACATTACTATCGTGTATTCAATTCGATCCCATATTAAATACTTCACTCATAGGACCTTTTGATCATGGAAGACATCGGAATAAATACAGATGTTTTCAAACTTTTTCGTTGAAGATATTGAATATTTTTTCTTTCTTTTCTTCTCTCATTCCCTCACTTTTTCAGTCTCTATCGCTTTTGTATTTTGTTTTAAAGATAGTATTTTTAAAAACATAATTAATATTTTCAATTCATAATTCCTCTGTTATTCAATGCGATCTATTCGAGCACAAGTTATTCACGGATAGAGTAATCTCAAACCAATCGCTTATGTGATGACATAGTCTTCATAGTAAGATACCAAGAATAATTTGGAAGCAATTTTTCCAAGAATGTGTATTACAATGAAAGAGATATGATAACTACATCTACTAAAATATTAAGCAACCTTCAATTAATTTAAATATACACTTGTGGTTTGTTCTTATCCAAGTTTAGTATCGTCATTATTATTATTGAAATAACTAATAATAAAATAAGCATTAATTTCTTTCATCATTGTTAGTAAAATTTATTCATTTTTATAGTTATTTTTATTATCTTGTAGATTTATTTTATCAATGTATTTCGTATTCATGTAAGACCACAATCAGGAAGGAATCGTCTTTTAAGATAGTTGGCGTAGGGAAACACTACCAGATGGTTGAAAATAATTAAGTTGAAATATTTCACTCAAAAACTGAACCGATCATTCTTGTTGACCATTTTTCTTGCAATGTATGTGGATTTAATTTAAATTTCGTTTTTAATTTATTTAATTCATTATTTGTTTTTAATTTATTTAATTCGTTACTTTCTTCTGCGAAAGTTGGGTAAGAATAATAGCAAAAAATTTTAAATAATTAAAAACTTTGACCATTCGTAAGAACTCCTCTGATATTTATATATACAGGTGCGAACGTGCCTGCACATACATACATACATACATACATACATATATATATATATATATATATATATATATATATATATATATATATATATATGTGTGTGTGTGTGTGTGTGTGTGTGTGTGTGTGTGTGTGTGTGTACGTGTGTGTGTGCCCGTATGTTGTATATATGGGTTAATGCGCTTGCTATTTCTATATTATTTAATCTGTTAAGCATACGTTTTGGAAAATTAAAAATTTATTTTCGTCCCTCTGTTAATTCACGAGTTTTTA